>JABSTQ010011034.1:0-537015 GCA_013358835.2 Ixodes persulcatus
CTTACATATTGTATCTTATCGGGGCGCATAAAACAGCTTACTACGATGTGGTCTTGGAGCCGTGCTTCATATTACATTTAGGAGGGACACACATGCGCAGTCGGAAGGACTGCGTACACGGTGAACGGAGCGAACGCACGAAAGAGATTTCCCAATCTGCCTGGTGCGAGGCTTCATATGTTTTTACCATTTGCTATGCATATTGTAACGAATGACAAGTGATGAGGCGGCAAATAACTGAGTAAACTAAACGTTTAATCGGGCGAACTTGTGCCCAAAATAAAGAAGGAAACAAAAGATAACAGTAGAGCGTCGCGGGCGTCCAAGTCGGCGAAAGAGCAGAGTCGAACGCTGGGGCGAAAACTGACTTTGGCTCGCCACGCGAAATTCCTTATGTATACGCGTGGGCTTCTGGAATAATCGGCGTAGAAGGTTCGACGCGTAGAACATTCGGACCTCGAACAAGCAACAGGATTCTCGAATTTTCGAGAACACTAAATTGCAGGGATAAACAAAATAGACGTCGCTCCCAGGAATCGAACCCTGGCCTTTCGCGTGGGAGGCAGGCACGATAACCGATAGGCCACGAGCGCGCTTTTTTTTTTTCTTTATTACCTGGTTTTGGCATGACACAACACATAGCTTCACCTTATACAAGGTTCCGTTTACACATACACATGCTAGGCCGTCGGCCAATCTTTGACCGACGTTGTCAATTTAAAATTCTCGTAATGTTGCCAGAGGTTCTATCCTCGGTAACCATTCAGGTACACTGCCTTGTGACTTGACACCCTCAACGTAAGCCGATATGCTTTCACGAAAATACAACCTCGCCGGCCGAGCGTCCTCATCGTTATGAAGCCATGCCGTGCGGGAAAGCCATAAACTGTGGAGGTCTATTAACATTATCAGATCAAAAGGCCCCCCATCATCACTCTCTGTTCCAAGGAAGCGGATGCCATGTGGGTCTAAGGGGAGATCTTTGCGGATGGTTCGCTGGAGCACATCCCAAAAGTACACCCCCTCCCAGCAATGCAAGAAAACGTGCTCAACCGTTTCTGGTAACTTGCATGTATAACACATCGTTCCCCACGGGACAAACATCCCCCTTTCTTCTAAATATGTTCTAACCGACAACGTTCCCGTGTGGAGTTTAAAAAAAGAATGTCTTGACTCCACGGCTTGACTGGCATCCGCTTCACTCGTTTCAGGACATCTTGGCCAGGGCCATCACTGCATATAGATCTATAGATTGGTACAGGAAAAACGCTGTCTCTTATATCCTTATACAGTTGTTTTCGCGACACACTACTTAGGTATTCTATAGAAAAACGTGCCAGCAAAAAACGAACTGCGGATACTATTTCTTTGAAAAAATCATGAACGCCACAGGACATGCTCTCGGTAGATACAATTAACTCAGGTAGCGCACGCGCCAACCTCAGTTGACACGCGGCTCGCAGGAATGGGTCACTGGTGTCGCGTAGAAACAAAAACCTGTTCACCAACTGACGGACAAAAAGGTGAGTCAAACCAAGACCACCATCGCGGACTCGCCTGAAGAGATTATCCCTGGCACATCTCTCCCAGGTTGACCCCAAAATAAAAACAGCAAAAACTCGATGTATTTTTTGAACGTTAACTCGTGAGCAATGCAACACTTGCATAACAAACCAAATTTTTGACACCAAAAATAAGTTGCACACTGTGGCCCTCGCAAACATAGAGAGACTCACCCCTTTCCACTTTTCCGTTTTCCTACGAGTTTCTTGCGTCTGCGCCATGCCAGTACTGCTCGCTGTTCTTATAGGAGTCCAGCGGTGCTCCCAGGTACTGGTACTGGGGTTGTTACCCAGCTGACATTTGCTAGAGTGCTTGGGGTTGATGGCCAGTTGCCATGCCAGAACCCCAGACATTTTCCCCAATTTACATGACTCCCCGTGGCTGCAGAAAAAACTTTAACTTCCCCAACTGCACGTTCAACACTCTCTATGTCTGCGCAAAACACAGCAACGTCGTCTGCGTAGGCCAGAAGCTTAACTTCTGACCCGCACAGTTGAAAGCCCTTGACTCCTTCACATTGAATGATCCTTAAACATAAGGCTTCTATATAGATACAAAACAGGAGCGGACTGAGGGGGCAGCCCTGGCGCACCGAACGTCTCACTTTAACGGGAGCCCCCAGGTTCTTATTTACAATTAATCTCGTTGTACAATTCTGGTACGCCATGGCCACACTATCCCGAATTACGGCTCCGACATTCACATAATCCAAAATTCCCAACAAAATCTCGTGCGAAACACAGTCAAACGCCTTCTCAAGATCGAGCTGGAGAACTGCGACGCAAGCGTTCATCGCGTCGCAGCACTCCAGCACGCACCGCGCCTTGTGTATGTTGGTGAAGATCGAGCGACCCTTAATGCCACACGTCTGATGCGGACCCACTAGTTCCGTAATAACTGTTTGCAATCTCTGAGCTATCACCTTCATTAGAATGTTATAATCAACATTAGTTAACGAAATGGGCCGGTATGCTGTTACCTGTTTGAGTTTCTCCCTATTATCAGTTTTCGGAATTAAAATGGTGTGTGCCTCCGCAAAAGACGGGGGCAGTGCTTTAAGGTCGAAGGCTTCGTTGTATACCGCAGCCAAAAGGGGAGACAAAATATGCTTGAATTTCTTATAAAAGGCCGAGCTTAGGCCATCTGGGCCCGGTGCCTTTCCGGAATTTAACTTCAAAATTGCACATTCAACCTCGTCCCCTGTAATGGGCAGTTCAAGCCTTTCTTTGTCTTCGTCATGCAGTCTCGGCATTGCGCCTAAAAAGGCCCGTTTGAAATTTTCTAAATCAACCGCTCTAGCGTCAAACAAAGTCTGATAGTATTCGAAAAAGGCCCTTTCGACGTCCTCTTTCTCAGCCGATAAACGACCCTTCCATTCTATCTCGATTATCTGATTCCGTCGTGACTGCGCCTTTTCAATACCTAGTATGCGCTTCGTAGGCGTCTCCCCGGCGGCCAATCGTTCCAGTTCTTGCGCGCACTAGTGCCCCTCGATAACGATCTGCATCTAACATTTCAAGTTTTTGTTTTATTTGCTGAATATCGTCCTTGAAAACACCCGGCGCTCTGCTCTCTAACCCAATTAACTTTTGCAAGTTTAATCTTAACGTCTTTTCCTTACTTTTTTGCTCATACTGGATGCAACTGGACCTTTCAATTGCTTTTAATTTGATGTCTTGCTTACATAATTCCCATTTCTCTCCTAGGTTATTTTGGTCTTCTATTTCTCCGATTCTGTCCTTGACAGCTTCGGCGAACAATTCGTCCTGGAGCAGCTTAGCGTTTAATTTCCAGAGTTCCCAAGAAAACCCGCTCTGTTGTTTTTTCTTCCCGATACTACATTGTACCAGGCAGTGATCCGAAAAGGAGACGGGCTTGACACTGTAGTTTTCACATTTCCCTATTAGATCTAACGCTACATAAATCCTATCCAATCGAGCATGACTGTTACCCTGAAAATGAGTGTACTGTACTTCCCATATCCCCTCTAAGCATTCCTCCACGTCAACTAAGTTGCTTTCATTGATTACTTGTGCTAATAAATCGGTACTTGCATCTGTAAAAGGTGTCGAGCTCGACTTATCTCGTGGAGATAAGACACAATTAAAATCTCCCAATACCGCCATTGACCTTTCTGTCAGAAGGTGCTGCCTAATATTCTCAAAAAAGTCTGTTCTGTCGTTAACTAGATTCGGTGCGTACAAACAGACCACACGCCACTCAACCGAGCCAAAGAGAAAGTCGCAGGATACATATCTACCCGCCCCACACAGCTTCACCTCCTGCACGACCAGGCCCGGCAACTTTTTAACTAACAGCACGCAGCCAGCCGACATCCAGACTGCAGGACTGGCATACGCAAAATATCGAGACGTGAAACGTTGCACCATGCCCCCGGTTTCCTCCTCGCCAACAACCTTCGTCTCTTGAACTGCGAGAACGTCTATGTTTAAGTCCGTTAGCAAACGGTAGAGCTGGCTCTGCCTTCTTTTCTGGGCCAGCCCTCGGACGTTTAAAGTTGCAAAGTTCAAGGTCCCTATTTCAGCTGCCGTGGATTATTTGTTAGACTAGCTCCCGGGAGCCTGGTGCTTCCCACTCACATTTGACGCCGTCATCAGAACCCCCCCCCCCCCCCCCACCCCCGGCGCGTCACCGTCGGGTGGGGCCTGCCCGCCTGACGAATCGTCCACAGTCCCTCGCGTCCTCGGTAAAATTGACCTCGGTCTCAGTCCCGACAGACGCAAAGGGGCCGCTTTGGGCGGGGGCTCCTCGGCTTTCGTAGTCTCCGTCTTGCTCCCATCCTTGACCTCCGTGTGACCACGCTTGACCGCCGTGTTTGCGCTCGCTGCCTTAGCACGTTGCTGAACACCCACCACCTGGCTTTGCGCTGGGGACTCGGCTGGTTGGCGGCTTGCGCCGCCATTCGCCGGTTCCTCGTCAAGCGCCGGTACCGCCACCTCGGCCTGCGTCCCTAGGTCGCCGGCCGCCTGCGCGTCCTGACTATCGTGTGGCGACGCTGGGGGATTCACCGCTGGAGACTCTGACTCCCCGGTTCCCTGGGCGGCTTCCTCTGCTTCGGTGGTGTCCATGAGGTGGTCGGACACCTCGTCGTTATTCCCTGGTCCCGTCACCGTAGCGTACGAGCGGACACACTGGGCATCCGAGTGCCCATACCTCCGGCACTGGGGGCAGTACGGCACCTTGCACTCGCGTCTGACGTGGCCCGATCCCTTGCAGCGAAGGCATTGCATGGGCCTGCCCCGCACCACTACGAGGGCCCACCCGCCAGCTATCTTGATCTGGTGGGGTAGGTCGCTCACCTTCGTCCCTGCCTTAAGCTTCAGAAGGACTGTCCTGGTGGTTGACCCCATCTGGTCGACACCGTGTACGTGCCAGCGTTCCCGGGCCACCTCCGTAACCATGCCGAAGGGCGCGAAAGCCGATCGGATGTCTTCATCCGTGACACCGTGCAGTACCCAGTGCAGTTTAAGCTTGGTCTGTTGGTTCTCGGGGTCAATAATGAGGCAGCGACGCCCCTTCACCAGCAGCTCGTTCACGCTGAGCAGCCGCTTCGTCGCCTCCGGGCTGTTGAGAGTCACCGCCCAAACGTGGTTGACTTGATACGCCCCATGCAGTGCCACGACCTCGTTGAGCTTACCGGTCTGGGCGATGGCGTCTCGGAAATCTTCGACCCTGAAGGGCCGCGCTCGCAGATCTCCGTGCAAAAACACGGTGTTCACAACGGTGCGTCCGGTAGGCAGTGTCGGCAAAATGACTTGATAATCCTTATCGTCACCATCTTGAATCCTGTTTCCGCGGCTGGCAGCCGCTATCTCCGCTCCGTTGGAGCCCATGATTCGTACGTCCGATGCGCTCGGCAGCCGGAAGAAGAATGTCGGCCACGCACTCGCTGGGCAACGCGCGTGGCAATATCACAAATAGATGTCACAAAACATTTCTGGGACATCAAGAAAGAGGTCGTTTTATGGGGAGATCAAACCGTGGAGCCCCAAGCGGTTAACAGTAGAACTAGATGGATGGGAACAACAAATACAATGGCTCAGCGCTCGGCTGACTTAACCGAACGCGGCGTCAGCGTTCGGCTGGAGTTCGTGTTCCCCGGTGAGGGGGAGGAGGGGCTCTTTTGTTACCACTCCGGCCTGCATGAACAATGCAGCATGCAGGGTGCCCAGCTCAGCACAAAAGCCCAAGTGGGTCAAGATCGCATCCTCTGACGACTACTTTCGGGAGAGGTCCGGCACTTAACGTCTTTTCACTAATTGTTGGTATTTTTTCATTACACTGTGCCCTGCGTTCTATTAAAAAGATGACATGAACATGCCCACAAGGCCTGTGGGAATGTGCACAGGCCTTGTGTTGGGTAAACACCGAGGTGCGGAGGTGACAAATGGGTCAGAGCGCTTCGCCAATAGTGACATCGCTGAATATCACGTCCTGCGGTGCACCTTAGACGCATCGTTTAACTACAATCCATATGGGGAGTTCACTATAAACGGGGAGTTCACTATAAACGAACTTGGGACACGGATATGAGTGAATGGAAAACAAAGAAAACTCACATAATAGCCACGGCAGTGGTCGCACCTACTTCAAGTAGGTTGAGTTCAGAAAGGCACTCAGCGTTGGGGGATACTTTGTTGGAATTTTGAGAGGTCGTCCAGGCTCGCAGTTCGTTTCCTGTACTGTTCTCTGCTAATCAATGTTTCCTCACAGACAGTGTTCGCGAGAGAAATAAACGCCAAACAAACAACACAAAGAAGAAAAAGAAACTCGATGTTTTGCCCTAGCGGGGTTAAATATACAAAAAGCAAAACAAAGATGTCTACTTTTTTGTGTGTCCACTTCTCATTTTCTTCTATTTGTTATTTCCTTGACACTGAAGTCCGCATTGTTGTCGTAGGTCGCTTCCCGGTCTGCGTTGTGGCTCAGGGTGGCATCTTTACTTCCGTAAAACCACACCTTTTGTTTGAGGATTTTTTGGGGGAAACTCTATAGAAACAAAAGGCGCCTTTGGGAAGGCGAGGGGAGAACCTTCATTGTACGAACTTTGGGCTGAAATATGAGTCACAATTGGCAAAAAAGCGATGTTTTCACGAGCTCAGTCAAAGTCAGCGTAGCTAATCGGAGCTAGCAACAGGATTTGGTTGCTCGAAAGAATGTTCACGTTTGCTCGTGCCACGCCCACGCCACTTCATACCGAAAAACTCGGAAAATGGCGGATTGTCAAAAATGTATTTAAGATAATGAGTACAAGATACCCAGAATTGTAATTAAAATAGAGTATCAAATACTCTCGATCAAAGGTATTTGCAAGATACCAAGATACTTTAAAAAGTATTTAAGATACAGTATCTTGAGTAGAGTATTTGAGATAGGCACAAGTCTGAAATCACCACCATAGCTTCTGCTACCAAATACAAGGGCAGTTACACAATACACGAAGAGATTTTTGTGATTTCGTTATATTTACACTCAAGGACATTGATATCCAACGTATTCAGAGGGATGACACCATTTGGTCAAACAACATAGAGCCTTTTCTACTCAAGTTTTAGATGAAAGGCCGGACTTCCGCTGAAATTACTCACGTAGACGAGTTGTCCGATCGAATAAACTGCCATTACTCCCGATCTGGGAATCTCGTTCTTCGTTCGTAGGCCATAGTGTCATGAAGTCGAAGGGTGTGGCTCTTCGTCCGCCGAACATTGCTTCGGCGGGTATTTTTCTCGTGCCGGAAGGTGTTTCGACAGGAGCCCTGGACAAGCATTCAGCGTCGTTGTGCTTGTGGCCTGACTTGTAGACTACAGTCATGTTGAACTCCTGTAGTCGAAGACTCCATCGAGCGAGGCGTCCTGAAGAGTCCTTGAGGTTCGCAAGCCAGCAGAGCGAGTGGTGGTCTGTGACTACGCGGAACGGGCTCCCGTACAAATACGGGCGGAACTTCGTGATTGCCCAGACGACCGCAAGACACTCCTTTTCAGTCGTGGAGTAATTTCTTTCCGATTTGGAGAGCGTCCGACTTGCGTAGGCGATGACTCGCTCGGTGCCTTCTTGGACTTGAACCAGTACCGCTCCAAGTCCTGCATTACTAGCGTCCGTGTGAATCTCGGTTTCCGCATCCTGATCAAAGTGTCCTAGGACAGGAGGAGTCTGGAGTCTTCGCTTCAGCTCGTCGAATGCCTGCTGCTGCTCCTCGGCCCATTCGAACTTCTCGGCGTCCTTCGTGAGGTTTGTGAGCGGTGCGGAAATCCTTGCGAAATCATGAACGAAGCGTCGATAGTAGGCACAAAGTCCGAGGAATCTTCGCACGGCCTTCTTGTCTTTCGGCGCTGGGAATGCCGCGACGGCGCGAGTCTTCTCGGGGTCTGGGCGGACGCCTTCGTTACTAACCACGTGGCCTAAGAACTTCAGTTCGTCATAGGCGAACCGGCACTTTGACGCCTTGAGGGTGAGCCCGGCGGTCTGTATGGCTTGGAGAACAGCTCGGAGTCGTCGCAAGTGCTCGTCGAAGTCAGTTGCAAACACTACGACGTCGTCAAGGTAGACGAGACAGCTCTGCCCCTTCAGCCCTGCCAGTACGGTGTCCATGACACGCTGGAATGTTGCTGGCGCCGTGCATAGTCCGAAGGGCATCACTTTGAAATCGTACAGTCCATCCGGCGTGACGAAGGCCGTCTTCTCTTTGTCCCGTTCGTCGACTTCGATCTGCCAGTAGCCGCTCTTCAGGTCCATCGATGAGAAATATTGAGAGTGGCGCAGCCGGTCCAGAGTGTCGTCGATGCGGGGGAGCGGGTAGACGTCTTTCTTCGTCACCGCGTTCAGCTGTCGGTAGTCCACGCAGAACCTAAGCGTTCTGTCCTTCTTCTTAGCCAGCACTACAGGAGACGCCCACGGACTGCTTGAAGGTTGGACTATGTCGTCTCTCAGCACCTCCACCCCCCCCCCCTTGGGCCATGATCTTTACCGAGACGCTGTTTACGTGCCATGTAACGAGCTTCTAGTAGTGGCATGTAACAAATAACGCACACAGCGACGGACACATGGCGATTACCTACTCTGTAAAATGTTCCCCCTAATAAACTACTGATAATTGCCGGTGTAAAAAAATGCGCGGAAAAGCACCCCCCCCCCCCCCCCTCCGGAGAGCTTGTCAGCCTGCCCCCCCACCCCCCCCCCCACTCCCCCGGGAAATGGAAAGTCTACGCCGCTGAGCTCAGGTGCCAACACTTTTGTCGATAGCGGTAAGTGCTCGAAACGTCGACAACGTCGGTATCGACGTGCTGTGCTTGACACTTGACGCTTACCATTCGCTGAGACGAAACTTGCTTGTACGTCTGCCACGAGTCGTCCGATATCAGTTCATCACCGCAACTCCATCTCCCGACAAAACAGGTCTTCATTGTCCGCATGTCCATAGTTAGCAATCATGTGAACTTATAAATTCCCGAACGCTCATCACTTGCCGTCGCTAAACGCCGCTCAATCATAGCGTCTTCATTGCAAATAAACGTCTTCCTATTTATACTGATGCTTTTCATCATATTCTTCCTAAGCTGTACTTACAACATAATGTGTGTCGGTACTTCCGAAAATATTGCAACGGCGTTTGTTTTCTGGGAAATATAATGTAACAATCTTTACAACATCTTACGGATCCCGTGAAACACAATATTTCGTGACGTCACCTTTCAGTCGTCATTATAATGGCGAGGTAAATACCGTAAATCGCGAAGCAGTTTACTAGACGTCCGCTTCCATTGGTGTTTTGGAAGATTGAGTCTACTGAGCGTGCATTCCTGCAGAAGAAGTTTTCATTGATAGAATATTGACACGTCAATCAACAATTGATTCCTTCTTGGTAAGATTTATTGCGAAAGCCCGTGACAACCGCCGAAACGCATGTCCCTGCGTTTCCACTGTTTACAAAAATCACAGTGCACACGTGTTAAATCACAGTCCAGGGGCCTAATCTGGACACTTGGCGAAAAAGACGGCGAGAAATCCTGCGGTTCTGATTGGCCGGCGCCAAGGTCAAGTGCGGCGTTGGCCAATCATGGCCTCCAGATTTCTCGCCGACTTTTTCGCCAAGTGTCCAGATTAGGGCCCCAGAACGCGCACGTTCGTCGCTTCGGAAACCGAGCAAATCAGGCGCCATACGCACGAACACTGAAAATGGAACCTCCAGCCTGACAGTCTCGCATTCATGAGTTTGCTGGGCCACGCTATAGGCCATATGCGAAATCCTTGCCAGCTGTCATCATCATGCCATTAGGAGCCGCCATATTGGGGGGTTTATCACATTTTCCAGTTGTGGACGAGGCGCATCTGCATTTAACTCGGTTTTCATAATATTAGGGCACTTTATTTGTACACTCAATGGGTTGCTGGTTAGTTTCGGATCAAAGAAGAAAAGAAAGACGGCCGCCAAATGGACCTCTTGGCGAATATGTGCTGCCACCTAGACACGCGAATCGGTTCGAGACTATCTGACTGGAAAACAACGCGCGCCCAAGGCCTCTCCCACCCGTTCCACACCCAAAACGTCAGCTACATCCTGTTCACCCATTGAGGCGATGTGACCTAGATACGGCTCCCCCAAGCTCACCTTTGTCCCCATCGTGCGTAATCTTCCGCCCCGAGGTCCGAGGTCGTGGCCTCCCTGGTAAGATCCGGGGAGCAGAGCCCCCCCCCCCCTCCCCCCCCCCCCCCCCCCCTTGGGCCATGATCTTTACCGAGACGCTGTTTACGTGCCATGTAACGAGCTTCTAGTAGTGGCATGTAAACAAAATAACGCACACAGCGACGGACACATGGCGATTACATACTCTGTAAAATGTTCCCCCTAAATAAACTACTGATAATTGCCGGTGTAAAAAAAATTGCGCGGAAAAGCACCCCCCCCCCCCCCCTCCGGAGAGCTTGTCAGCCTGCCCCCCCACCCCCCCCACTCCCCCGGGAAAATGGAAAGTCTACGCCGCTGAGCTCAGGTGCCAACACTTTTGTCGATAGCGGTAAGTGCTCGAAACGTCGACAACGTCGGTATCGACGTGCTGTGCTTGACACTTGACGCTTACCATTCGCTGAGACGAAACTTGCTTGTACGTCTGCCACGAGTCGTCCGATATCAGTTCATCACCGCAACTCCATCTCCCGACAAAACAGGTCTTCATTGTCCGCATGTCCATAGTTAGCAATCATGTGAACTTATAAATTCCCGAACGCTCATCACTTGCCGTCGCTAAACGCCGCTCAATCATAGCGTCTTCATTGCAAATAAACGTCTTCCTATTTATACTGATGCTTTTCATCATATTCTTCCTAAGCTGTACTTACAACATAATGTGTGTCGGTACTTCCGAAAATATTGCAACGGCGTTTGTTTTCTGGGAAATATAATGTAACAATCTTTACAACATCTTACGGATCCCGTGAAACACAATATTTCGTGACGAAGCTTTCAGTCGTCATTATAATGGCGAGGTAAATACCGTAAATCGCGAAGCAGTTTACTAGACGTCCGCTTCCATTGGTGTTTTGGAAGATTGAGTCTACTGAGCGTGCATTCCTGCAGAAGAAGTTTTCATTGATAGAATATTGACACGTCAATCAACAATTGATTCCTTCTTGGTAAGATTTATTGCGAAAGCCCGTGACAACCGCCGAAACGCATGTCCCTGCGTTTCCACTGTTTACAAAAATCACAGTGCACACGTGTTAAATCACAGTCCAGGGGCCTAATCTGGACACTTGGCGAAAAAGACGGCGAGAAATCCTGCGGTTCTGATTGGCCGGCGCCAAGGTCAAGTGCGGCGTTGGCCAATCATGGCCTCCAGATTTCTCGCCGACTTTTTCGCCAAGTGTCCAGATTAGGGCCCCAGAACGCGCACGTTCGTCGCTTCGGAAACCGAGCAAATCAGGCGCCATACGCACGAACACTGAAAATGGAACCTCCAGCCTGACAGTCTCGCATTCATGAGTTTGCTGGGCCACGCTATAGGCCATATGCGAAATCCTTGCCAGCTGTCATCATCATGCCATTAGGAGCCGCCATATTGGGGGGTTTATCACATTTTCCAGTTGTGGACGAGGCGCATCTGCATTTAACTCGGTTTTCATAATATTAGGGCAATTTATTTGTACACTCAATGGGTTGCTGGTTAGTTTCGGATCAAAGAAGAAAAGAAAGACGGCCGCCAAATGGACCTCTTGGCGAATATGTGCTGCCACCTAGACACGCGAATCGGTTCGAGACTATCTGACTGGAAAACAACGCGCGCCCAAGGCCTCTCCCACCCGTTCCACACCCAAAACGTCAGCTACATCCTGTTCACCCATTGAGGCGATGTGACCTAGATACGGCTCCCCCAAGCTCACCTTTGTCCCCATCGTGCGTAATCTTCCGCCCCGAGGTCGACACAACGAAACCGCTCAAAGGCGAGAAATGCAAGATGGCGGATTGTTTGGAACTAGATACTCTCGAACCCAGGCGCATGAAATACTCCGCGCATGCGCACTGCGTATTTCTACAAAAGGTCCATTCAGGAAAAGGAATTGTCAGCAACGTGGTCGCAAGACTCGTCACTCAAGCAGTGAACTGGGCCATCCAGGTCAATGAACGGTATTTCTCGAAGACGTCCTGTGAAGGGTTCTTACTGGACTTGCAGCAGGTGATCATATTTTACTTCTACGACTTACACTTTGCCGGGACTATTGTTTTTCGAGCAAAATCGTCGGTACGGGAACCCCCCAATATGGAGGAAATCTGATCATTGATCATGAATACACTAGATGGCGCTTCTTTTTGCATATGGTTAGAGTTCCTGTATATAGCTACCTACGGTAGCAGAGTTGCGCATTCAGCCTCGGCGGGTGGCCGTAGCGCCGGCTTTCCTGCACGCCTTGGATGCTTTGTTCCTCACGTGAGTAAATTTGGCGAATAGCGGCGCCGCGCGAGCCGCCGCGCATGGAAACCAGGAGAGGAGGAGAAGGAGGGCGAAAGCAGGGGAACATACGCCGGGGCGCGAGCAACGTCGGCGGAGCGACCGTAAAGGTGGCTTTCTTGCACGGCGCCGGATGCTTTGCTCCTCACGTGATGCATCTCGGCGAATAGCGGCGTGGCGGCGCGGGGAAAACAAATGCGCAACTCTGGCTCCCGTAGGGAGCCTATACAGGAACTCTACATATGGTCTATTGAGCCAGCTGAGCACAGCTGGCAGCGGCGCGAGCAAGGCCACGATTAGAGCCACTAAATGAGCTGCGCTTAGAGTATCGGCACTCCGTTCCCCGACATTGTTGTGGGCGCCGCCATTTTGGTTCGTATGCAGAGCAGACGCAACTGCCGATCGTCATGATTCAAAAGTGCGACTTCCTCAGCATTAGATTCGGTGTTAGGAAGGTCATGTAATATTGCTTTGCTCTGACGGGAACTGTTTAAACATTTGTGAAGGACAGAAAAGCGTTTCCTGTGATTTCAGATAAAGCTTCAGATAACTGCCAACCGTGATTTTAAGACACAAGATGGCCAAGTGTCGTTACTCTGAAGCGTAGCTTATTTAGTGGCACTAGCCACGATGGGAACGTGATGGTGCTCGAGCCATCCCACCGTGAACCAATATTTCGGCCACCCCACGGGTGCGTGTCGCCATCTATTGGTTGAACTAACGCCTTGTTCAAGATGGCTGCCGTGGGACCGCAGCCTTAATGCGATTATATACGCAGAAGCCGCCTAGCCACCTCCATAATCACGGCTACGCATCTTCCTCACCCGAAGATGACGAAGACGAAGACGACTATGACCCCGACGAAGCTAAACAGATGATCAAACTTTCGTCCCGTACTGCGCTGAAGGAACATCTTCCACCCATCTCCGACCTAGGGTGCCTTCATGTGCGCTTCGCTAGCAAAGCGCACATGAAGGCTCCCTACTCCGACCCACTGCCGCGAGGCTTTGGGCGGACGCCGAACAGAAAAGCAGCGTGGGAAAAGGCACGTACAACACCGACACGCTGCTACTGCAAGGACCCCCAACATGCGGTCGACCTCGTTCACCTGTTATGGGGCTGCAAAGGCCTTGAGGCAACAAGGAAGAAGCACCTAAAGGACGGGGTGACATCCATGGAAGACTGGGTCTTTCCCCCAAGCCCTCCAGATAAGCAATACCAAACTCTACGCACGCTTCTGGATTATATCCACGAAGCTGGCATAGAAGTACATATATAATTCCCTTCCCCCCATACCGCGAGTCCAGGCCGCGATGCCATTGACTCATTCCCCTCCCCCTCCCCCTTAGCGGTTCAAATAAACTTTTATACTACTACTATTATACGCATTTGACCTCAGCGCCCTCTTTTGTATAGACGTTGGGCGGCTACATGCAACGTTTCATCCGTGACATCCCCAGCTCTTGAGTTACTACCACATCTCAGAGCCCCTTACTCGTCCCGCAGTCATGGCCGAGTGGTTAAGGCGATGGACTAGAAATCCATTGGGGTCTCCCCGCACAAGTTGGAATCCTGTCGACTGCGCAACCATATTTTCATAATTTTTTTTCTTCATCTTTTTTTTCATTTTTTGCATTTTTTGTTTTTGCCCTACACGTGCTCGTGAGCACGTGAGCACGTGAGCTCATGAGCAGGAGCACGAGCACCGGACGCCGGACATACGGCGTGCGGTGCTTCGCCCCTAAAAATAGCGCAAGGACAACGGAAGGAAGAACGAGAAGACAGAAAAGAGCGCTAACTGACAACTGGCGTTTTATTTACAAGAGCTGCGAGACGGCCTTAGCTGTTGCCGTCCATACCATCAGCTCATCCATCGACAGCCGAAACCCGTGTGAATTAATACAGTTGGACTTTTCAAAAGCCTTCGACCGGATCAGCCATGTGCTCCTGGACAGTAAACTCCAGAGGTTGGGAATCCAAGGCTCCCTTCTTCATTGGATTCGGGACTTCGTCTCGGGGAGAACCCAGCGAGTTGTCTTCCATGGATCAGCATCACCCCCAAGCACTGTGCTCTCTGGCGTCCCCCAGGGCAGCGTACTTGGACCAACACTTTTCTCTATTTACATCAACGATCTGACCACCAGCCTTAACACGAAAGCCATTTTATATGCCGACGATCTCACACTGATTCAACCCCTAAACACAACCGACGCCTACGACAGGCTCCAAAATAACTTAGACATCTGTTACCGCTGGTCGCAGGTAAATGGCCTGCCCCTCAATCCTACCAAGAGTGTGTGCTTGACCATCTCTCACATGTCGAAGAAACAAGTCACGCCCCCCGCCCTCACCCTAGGCGACACCCCCATACCCCGTGTGGCCCACACTAAACTTCTCGGTATCACCAAAGACAGCAAACTGGACTTTTACCGCCACATCTGTGACGTGGCCTCCAAGGCCAGACGCACATTGGGTTTCATAACCCATGTAACACGGCAGCTACAACCCGATGCTTTTAAAAATCTTTATACCGCCCTCGTCCTTCCACAGCTCGAGTTTTGCTCTGCCATTTGGGGCCCCCACTTGCACTCGCGTGAAAGCACCCTAGAGAGCATCCAGCGCAGGGCCGCGTACACGTTCTACCGCCGCAGTACCCCGAGAGCAATGCTTCTCACTTACCGGGCAGCCTCTACCGAAAACCTTCTCCGAAATGCGAGGTGGCAGACGCTCCAACACCGTAGAAACGTCGCCTCCATCAGACTGTTCTGCCTCATCATGGGATCGGATGACATGGACTGCTCCAACAGACCGCGCATCAATAAGCGTACTGGCCGCTTGCAGCCAGTCCTATCGCGCACGCTTCGGCACAGAAGAACCTGCCTGTTACGGGCTGCTGAGCTGTGGATGGCCCTACCCCCAGAACTGACGACGGCGATTCCCAGCGACAGGGAATCCATAAAGGAACTCTGCCAGCTGATATCCAGGGTGCACGGTTGGCACGTGTGACCCTCTAAATAGTTTTCACTGCTCCACATCCCCCCCCCTCTCCCAACTATTTTTGTAAATCGATCCCCCAACTGTTTTGTAAATAGATTGATTACCTCCAGGTGGGCGACGAGGGCACACTCTGTGCATGGGCTCCCTTGCCTTTCCTTGTCGCCTGCTCGCCTGGAGGTCTACTCAAAAGGGCAATAAACACTATTAAACTATTGAACTATTGAAACGAAGTGAGGCAATTCAAAGACAAAAAAGGAAGATGGAAGAAGAAGGAAGATAAAAAAGAAATCAGATAGGAAACAGAAGGATGCTTTTTATAATTATATACAAAATATTATGAGGCAGAAAATTGAAAAAGTTAATGAAATAAAAGAAAAGGAGAAGAAAAAGGAAGGAGAAGAAAACAAGAAAAGAGAAGAAGAAAAAGAATTCAGTGACAACATAATGTGTAGGACCTTCAGGGATAAAGGCTCAGGTAAAGCTGTTCTTTTTCTGATAAGGATACTGACGGAGCACTGATGCAGGCGTCGTCCTTGGATAGTATGACGTGTGCTTCGAAAAGTTCTCTACTCCTCTGACCAGAAAACCGTTTGAGTACTTTCGTGTGCTCGAAGAGTGGGGTACACAGACAGTGTCTTACATGCACCGCAAGATGTCCCGCGGGAGATGACCTTAGCGCTAAAGCATGTTTCCTTAGCCTGATTGGGTTGTGTCTATGTTTGTACAGCCTAGAACTTGGTCTGCCTCACAGGGGCGACGAGTCTCCCAGCTGTAGATGTGAAATTTAGCCAGTGCGGTACAACCGCTAGCCTGGGGTATTTAGCGTGCGTCACGCAGTAGTGATACACGACCGCACGCCGGTACGATGCTCATCCAGATCGAAACGGGCAGGGGTGGGGATTGAACCCAGGATCCCTGGGTTCTGCAGCGCGAGCTTTCGCTCCACGTGCTCCGAGCTGGGGGGCTATGTTGCACGTTTTGGACTCCCAGGAGACTAGGGAGAAGGAAGTGACGTCAACAACGCTCTTTGGATGTTAATTGGTGGAGTCGCTGATGGCGGTATCTGCTGATACGTTCATTCACACCTACGTCACTTCCTTCTCCCTAGTCTCCTGGGAGTCCAAAACGTGCAACATAGCCCCCTGGTGTGCGCTAGCCCACTCGGCCACCGATCCCCCCAAGCCTTAAGGTACATTTATACATGGCTTGCACTGACGTCACAACAGCGGCCATCGTGGTGGTATTGCTGCCGAGCGCGCACCTTCGACAGCATACACTTCGCACCATCACACTTGTTATTCTCGGCAAGAACAAATAGAAATGACCACCAGCACGAGGCGATGGCGTCACGAGCAAGCCATGTATACTCCAACGTAACGTCGTCGGGCGCCGCGTAGCGCAGCGCGCGCAGGTACTTATTGGTTGCAGATATCGAGTTCCTGGTTGCCGGCCAATAAAAGGCGCGCGTTCTGCGCGCTGCGTTCAGTGCACTCAACGTCGGAGTATAAACAGCCCTTTACCCTGACATTTAGACAACGTCCGGATTGTCCCACATATCCCTTTCCACACGAAAACGGTATTTCATACACTACACCGCTCGTGCAGGTGACATATTGGTGTTGATGCTTTACAGTACATTCTGCAGTTTGTTCCTGCAGGTTGTTGATTTTTGGGCAGAGCCTCCTTAGTTTATCAGGAGCTGACATTACAACCTGTACTTCAAACTTGGAGGCCGCCCGCTTCAAGTTATGGGAAATGCGGTGTACGTATGGCACAACAGCCGGTCGGCGTCCCTTGAAGTTATGTCTTGTTGGTCTTCCACTTGATGCAATCATGGATTCAGCGACATCGAATAGAATCGAATTAGGATATCCAGATGCGGTGAGTCGTTGAATTTGATAATTAAAACTCTCACCGGCTGTATGTTCACAAGATTTCTTGAGGGACGCACTTAAACTACTTCTTACGATCCCTCTCTTGATTAGCTTTGAATGAGCAGAGTCATATGCTCTTACATGCTCTTACAATATGACTCTGCTCATTCAAAGCTAATCAAGAGAGGGATCGTAAGGAGTTGTTTAAAGGGGCGATGCAACGAATTTTGTATTTTGCGCAAATACCGGTTAGAACGGATCCCTGACGTTAATGACCTGTGAAATACTCGTTCGTTTTTCACCCCACGCAATAGGAGTCCTAGTAAAAAATTAAAGAAAAACGAGCAGCGTTCACCCCCTCAACTCGCAGCCAGAACAAGCGGCCACGTGATCTGGAGCCGAATATATGCCGCCAATGTTGATCATAGCCATGCGCTGGGGTTGGCAAGGCACAGGACACGCGCTGAGTTTCAGACATTGTTATGGTTCGGCTTTTGTCGTCATTGCAGCGATTGGACACGGGCCACTACCCGAATGCTTCTCGAGCGATCAATTATCACGAGCCCAAATCGAGTGTCCACGCCATGCTCGGGTCCAATCTATGAGCCGCATTCAAATATCGTCACTGGGCGGTACTGCTACCGCCCAGCTACGTCATCAGGTTTTGCGAAGGAGAGATTGAATGAAAACACTCGGTTTTGTCCTCGAAATTGCAGCGCAACAAAGGAGTTTCTTGGTCAGTGGCGTTGCGTGCGAGTATCCTTGAGTCCCACTAGTGCCAGTAAGCTCGTGTAAAGTGAAAAACATCCCAATTGAATATCGTTGCACCGCCCCTTTAAGTGCGTCCCTCAAGAAATTTTGTGAACATACAGCTGGTGAGAGTTTTAATGTCGCTGAATCCATGATTACATCAAGTGGAAGACCAACAAGACATAACTTCAAGGGACGCCGACCGGCTGTTGTGCCATACATACACCGCATTTCCCATAACTTGAAGCGGACGGCCTTCAAGCCATTAGGTCATTAACGTCAGGGGTCAGATCCCTGACGTTAATGACCTATGAAACACGCGTTCGTTTTTCACCCCACGCAATAGAAGACCCAGTAAAAAATTAAAGAAAAACAAGCAGCGTTCACCCCCTTAACTCGCAGCCAGAACAAGTGGCCACGTGATCTGGAGCCGATTATATGCCGCCAATGTTGATCATAGCCACGCTCTGGGGTTGGCAAAGCACAGGACACGCGCCGAGTTCCAGACATTGTTATGGCACGGTGGAGTAGTGGTCGTGATAAAAGTCTAAAGAAACAAAATAAATAGCCTAACGGTCGTCGGCGGCGTCATGAGGCCTCGCCGAGGGCGGAGTATTACGGTCTTGCAGTACGGTATATATTGTGCATTCTTACTTTTCTTTTCTTTTCAAGAATTCTGACGCCAAGACTCCCTCCTTCCTTCGTTCCAACGCGTTGTTTGTTATTGAATTAACAAATCAGCTTCAAATAAGGGTCGTGGCATCTTCTAGGGTAAAGAAACAAAAAAGAAAACAAACATGTAACATTGCGAGCAATACCTCTCATCAAAGAACACGCCGCCCGAGAACGGCTCCCTTCTTATTTTTTTTTTATTCACTTTGTTACTTTATTTTGTTGTTGGGTCCGACTGTTCTCTTCTTTGTAACGATGCCGACCGTGGCAACCGTTCTGGTCATACGATTGGCGTTTGTTTTGTCGCGCGATGACATGGTCCGACCGATTAACCAATGAGTTTGTTAGAATGGTGTCACGAGGTACAAAATGACGGATCAAATAAAAATAATAAATGCAAAGAAGCGCGCAGTTCTGCTCGTTTAGCCGTTTAGCCCCCTCGGCGCTTTATTCTTCCAGAGGCGAGCGTCGCAGTGCCATGGCGTTTAACTTGTGCCGTCTTCATGACGCCATGAAAGACCCTCTTGAAGCAATTAATTTGCTTCAGGGCATGGGCCTGCTCCTGGGTTCTCTTGCGTGCCCAGAGTGCGAAGCTGCGATGACGCTGCAAGTCCGCGCTAGATCTGCGGATGGCTATTCGTGGAGGTGCGGTGTGTGGATGACTCGTGAGGTGCCCAAGAGGAAGCCGGTCAAGGTTCAGTGCCGGGGCGAGGTCTCGGTACGGAGCGGTTCCTTTTTCGAGGGATCGCACTTGACGCTTCCCCAATTCATGAAAATCATCTACCTCTGGTGCCAGAACCTACCGTGCGCCGTCATTCAGCGGGAGACTGATGTCGCAAGTAAGACAATAACTGATTGGACGAGCCCTTGTCGGGAGCTTGTGGTAAATGCCGTCTTTACACATTCAGAGATGATTGGCGGCGAAGGCGTGACTGTAGAACTAGACGAGAGTATGTTCGGGCGGCGAAAGGGCGAAAGTACCATCGCGGGTATTCGCAACTTTCACGACCTATAGGGGGCGCACTGGTGCCTATCAAAATGGCTGTCCTCTGGATGATCATCGGAAAACAGCGGTACGAGGCTGGGTCTGCGACGCGTAAGTAATTCTAGTTTTGCTATATACGAGCAGTATTGGAGCCTTAAGTTATTTTTTCACGCCAGGAAGGTGTAGGCAAGCCCATTTATTATGAGGCCAATCATCCAGGAGTTAGGGAGAGCGATTCTCACACCGCGGTACCACAATCGCTGAAAGTTGCGAATTTAAGGCCTGGCCAGTGGGTTTTCGGCGGCGTGGAGCGTGGCAGCGGGTGCTGCTTTCTTGTTCCCATGGAGACCCGTGACGCTAAAACCCTGCTAGGGCTAATAGCCAAGTGGGTCCGCCCTGGAACAAGAATAATCACTGATTGTTGGGCTGGCTATCGCAAGCTTGCAGATGACGCTCGCTTCACGCACCTCTCCGTTAACCACAAGCTGCACTTTGTCGACCCGAACACTGGTGCGCACACCAATACGGTGGAGGGCACCTGGGCCCACGTTAAAAACTCTCTTCGATCTGGACGGCGCGAGAGCCACCATTTCACTGGTCACCTTGCAAATTTCATGTTTTGGAGGAGAGAGAAGGCGCGCGGAAACACTGATAGATTCCAGTCGTTCGTCGCCGCGGCCGCCAAAATCTACAGCCCCGACGCAGACAGGGACCTTCCCTATAGTGCGGAGGACGAGGATTCTGACGGCCCCTGTGACTTCGAGTGATCCGCTGCGCTGAGCCCGTCGCCCGCCTGCGTGCATAAATACGAGTAAAGGCTGAACTCCATTTGACGAATATGCTGCGAATAACCGACGAATTTTGCCCGGCGGCTTTTGCTCTGCGCGTGGAATCAACACAGTGGCTGCTACGTCGCGCGCAAAGCGAGCGTGCCGTCGGGCGGCGTTCGTCAGTTATTCGTCGCATAATTCGCTCCATGGAGTTCAGCCTTTATGCGCCAACCGCTCGTCAAGTGCTCGTTACGTCAGTTATAGGTTCTGGTAGCGGTCTAAACGGCCCTTTTCAGGGCCCCCATATTTTGCAAACGGAGCTGTTTTCTGAATGCGGCACCCCGTGTCTCTGTAAAAAGTTCACAGGAAAGACGCAGCAAAGGTATGTGGTCCCCAACTTGGATATCGCGTGTTATGATGGCAAATAAAAATTGTTCTTGCTTATTTCGCCCCTTTATTCAAAATAAATGCCGCCGTTGCAGTCGTCCCGCGGTGCTGTTGCTCGCCCATTCGCCGTGGCGTGCCTCAGCTTCGTCGTCTTTGCTAGCGGCGCACCGACGAAGGCGGCCTTTGATCCGAATCAATGCCGCCGTTGCAGTTGTCCCACGGTGTTGTTGCTTGCTCGATCGCCGTCGGCGTGTCTCAGCTTCGTCGTCTTTGCTAGCGGCGCACCGGCGGAGGCGGTTGATCTGACAAACCGCGTTCGGCTTTGGCTATTAGCGCCGAGATGGTTCGGTGGCGCCCTCTTATGGTTTCCCTCCGTGAGGTCACGACTGGGATTTGCCTCACCGTGACGTCACCAGTTGTTATTCTGGCTACTTACCATCGGGTACGACGACGAGTTCGATGGTGTGTTTAAAAAGCACAGTAGAAGCTAGGAGAGATCGCAATCCGAAACTAACACCGTCAAAGTTGACAATCTGACAGTGCTCATATGCCCATGGTTCGGCCAATCGTGGGGAACGCTGACCACAGCGACGCTTTTGGCCGCGCACATCGCTAATACTCCGTTTCACCTTATGTTGTACCGCAGCGAATTAAGGCTAGAAGCGCGAGCTCTAAGTGTTGGCAGCTGCCCTTCGTGCACGAGAGCTTGTGCCACCGGGATGTTCCCTAGAGCAAGGAGCTCGCGCTTGTAGCCTTTCCTGCGGTACAACACAAGGTGAAACAAAGTATAGCAGACGGCGTTCGTAAAATGGCGTCAGCTGTTGCTGGCTTCACGCGGCGGTACCGTGCGTGCTTCTATTCATTCGGCGTTCGTTGCCATGGTGACGGCGAGGAAAGCACACAAACTTTATGTTGCGGAAGAACGCTGCGGCGCAGCGATACCAGGTGCGTTCTAAGGCCCTTCCCGCATGCCTTTCAATGGGCGGAAGGCGAACAAAAAGAGTTCGAAATAAGGACTTAACGCAGAAGGCTGCATTTCTCCAGCGCCTCATAATTTGACGAGCCTTAAACGAAAAACGCGTTTTTTTTTGTTTTTTTTTTTGCCATCCCACGTCCTGTTTTTTTTTATCCGTAACATGGGTCTAAAGTATCAAACTGCCCGAGGATCTGCAGCGTAAGCTCTGTGCTTTGAACGGAACTCGCGCTCAGGCATTTCTCTACGTGCTCTGATCTGCAGTGTCATAACACACTCGGCCAACGATCCCCCACCGCACTTGGTTTAGCCTATAGTGACACTAAATAAGCTCATTAGTGGCTTTAGTTTAGCCTAGTAAGCTAAACCAAATGAGCTACGCTTAGAGTATCGGCACTCTTTTCCCCGATGTTGTTGGGGGCGCCGCCATCTTGGTGGTTAGTAGAAAGCAAACGCAGCTGCCGCTCGTCATGATTCAAAACTGCGACTTCCTCAGCATTCGTTTCTGTGATAGGAAGCTCACACAATATTGCTTTGCTTTGTTGCGAACTGTTTAAACATTTGTGGAAGACGAAAAAAACGTTTCCCGTGATTTCAAATAAAGCTTCAGATAACTGACAACCATCATATTAAGCACCAAGATTTGTATCAAGCGTAGCTTATTGAGTGGCTCTAGTAGCTTAGTGAGTGGCCCAACCGCACAGGCACAGAAAGAGAACGAACTGCTCGACCTCGCGATTTTGGCGCTGCTTCAGTGGTATCATCAGACCTAGCAGTAAATATTCGGATCATAGAGTTTTACAAGCCAAATCAACAAACATCACCTAACACGCCCAATAAAAAAAAAAAAAAATTGCGGTTTATGTTGACTAACTTGATATCTTTTGACGTGCAACCGAAACTCAGATGGGCCTCCGTCTGATCGCGGGCACCTCGGCCGCTATTTAAACCCGAAAAATATGGATCCATAGGCCAGCGCGTTGGCTCAGAAATACTGAGACATTCTAATGTTTTGTTTTAATATTATTGCCACTTAAAAGCCACCGAGGTGGTTTTTGAAATAAAATATAGTCGAACCATGCCGACAAGCATAGTTTGATTGCGAAAATGATTGTTGCAAGTGATAAAAACATTAAAATGTTTTCGCATACGTGGTGGAATCCCTTTCATGGCGCCCATTTCATTTGGATCGCGACAGGCATGTGTACCGACGCGCAGTAGAACGCGCGCAAAAGCAGCTGTGGTGCACCCGCAGCCTCGCGCTTGTTGATAACTCTGGCTCGCTCACTGCGGACCTCCAAGCGTCTGACATCCGGCATTTTTTCTGTCTTTCACGTGGCGTTCGAAGCGGCACATGACGGAAAATGCACATCAAGCTATTCTTGAACAAGTGTCGCCATCTGTACTTGATATTAAGAAACTGCAATTTGCCGTAACTGAATGGGAAACGCTTGAGGTCTAATAACATTCTCAACGTGTAATATATCAATATGGAAGTTCTGGAAAATGTAACATCGAAGGATACTTCGTGATTTAATGTCTCGTAATTTGCTTACTTGACGTGATTCCGTTTTTATAGCAACATAAAATATTACCACATTAAACTTTATTTTTTATCTTAAAATGTGCATGATCTGTTCATTTTGTTGCTTACTTTTTTTAATTCATTATATCCAACCGAACTCTCACGTAAAATGTTGTGAATGATGGGACATAATAACTCGAGAAATTTTTTCCATATTAAAGACTATGGTATATTGAAAGCTGTGTAATTAACTAACAACTAAAAATAATCGCAATATCGAGACATTAAAGTATCGTTGAAAAACAGTTCTTTAATTTGACATTAACTTTATAATTGTAGGACACATAGAAAGAAAGTTATAAACCGTCAAAAAAGCACCAAAACGTCATGCACGGTGGGGTTGCACCTTAAGGTGCAACCCCACCGTGCACTGGGCCAGCCCAACCGTCCCCCTGAGAGAACTATCAACCCACTCCGCCGAATCGATAATTAGGGGCTCCTCCGATCAATGTGGAGAACCGCTGAGCATTCAAGGCTCATCCGTCTTGATGTGTTGCCGCTCTAAATGGGACGTATAATTTAAGCTTGACGTCCAGCGACATCACACGCCTTTCGTCACAGAATTCCGAGAGGTGTGGCGCGACTGTATGCAATGGCCCTCGTAGATTTTCCCTGGGCGCGTAAAAGTGACAGTTAACAGAGAAACGGGCCACTTCAAGCAAAACAAATTTGCATTTTTGTTTGCCATGCCCATCGGTTTGATTTGCCCGCCCTTCGTGATTGTATGTAACAGTGAAAGAGAGTGTTCTCACTCGGTTATTTTAATTAAAGAAGAAAACCCCCAACCAGTTCCCAAACTTCTGGATGTAACAGTGATGTTTGCTTGTTTTGTTTGTTTTGAATTGGCGAGAGAGAGGGCCGCCAGGAGAGGTTGAAGGCCTCCGTTGTGCGGCAAGCCCTGGAGTTTGACAAAATGAATAAAAATAGAAAATAACAAAAAGGGAGCAGGAGGAAAAAAATGACCGCATCTCCACGTGGTGAATGATGCTGATTGGGGCGAAGCTCAGGTGGTGCTGATGATACTGATTTAATTGTTCATAGGTAGTGCTGATGGCGCTGATTTTTTTTTGTATTGCTCATAGGTAGTGCTGAGTTCCGGGTTGCGTTTAGACTTCATTATTACTGCTTTATGGTCGGTGAAATGCAGAGCCATGCATGCAAAGTTTAACGCGATTATATACGCATTTGACCGCAGCGCCCGCTCCTGTATAGACGTTGAGCGGCTACATGCAACGTTTCATCCATGACATCCCCAGCTCTTGAGTTACTACCACATCTCAGAACCCCCTACTCGTCCCGCAGTCGTGGCCGAGTGGTTAAGGAGATGGACTAGAAATCCATTGGGGTCTCCCCGCACAGGTTCGAATCCTGTCGACTGTGAACCCATTTGGCCCACCCGAAAAAGCCGCTTCGCGGCGTGCGACTTTTCGCTAAAGTGTCATTCGGTGAAACATGGGCTTTCGCTAAGATGTCATTTGGTCAAGTGAGTGGCTCCCCATGTGACTGTCCTCTTGCAGTAGATACGATGCCACAGAAACGGGAACGGAGGATTACCCGTTTACGTGTACCAGCGAAGCACTGGGCATGCGCAGGATCTTGAACGTTTTAAAAAGCGCCTACTGCACGTGCCTGTCCACACCCACGCCGCAATGTTTCTGCACCGCATACGGAGCAACAGCGCACCCTCTTTGGATTTAAGGCCGGTTCAGACACTTGCGTTTGAGTGCGTTTGACTGCGTTGCGGCGAGAACCGAAAGCGAGTCACCGGCACAACTGTGCTTCGTGTGAAGCGTAGAATCCAATTCAAGGAATCTTCTTGGACCGCGATATAAACAGCAGGGATGTCCTGGTGTCTCGCTGCCGCAACGCAGTCAAACGCAGTCAAACGCAACTGTGTGAACCGGGCTTTAGACGTTCGCAACTATAAGAACGTGTTTTCTCGACCCCACTACGTAGTTTTGCATGTTAATCAGCCGCCACCGCGTGTTTTCTTTAGAGGGAGAAAGAGATAGAGCGAGAGAAAGAGGGCGTTTTTCGTTACGTTTGATGTCCACTGCTTGGCGGAAGCTGGAGATGTGTCAAATATGTTGGGCAGAGAAATCGATTTTGTGGGCATTTTTGCGCTCCGTCCCGCAGTCACGAAGAAATTACGGTACGAAATAGTAAGTTTCAAACTTGGAATTTACCCGCATGTTGTCTCCTTTGACAACAAGCTCGTTGTTACTTACCTCTCTTTCTTTTTTGTCTGAAATACATCTATTTTAGCTGTTCAATCTTCAACAAAACTTCGATCATTATCATACTTCGGATATTGAAGAAACAAAAATGGGCTGAAGCCGCAATTTTCAAGGTTCTCCTGACGCCAACCATGCCTACAAACACTCTCACGTTGTTGGCAGAGGCAGTAGCGTACCTATGCCCTATAGGCTGTGGCACGGGAGTGCGGTGAGGGGGTTCGCCGGGCCGGCGCAGTTGAAGAGGAACCCTTGATTTAGGATTGGACTAGGGGCACTGAGAGACTTTGTGATCGCGCTCAGTTGACTAGAAAGAGAAGAAACTGAGTGCAGTGGCCATGATGTATTAATTTTTGTTTTATATTAAATGCGTGAGCATTTATTGCCCTGGAGCATGTAATCGTCTTTCGTTTGGACGGTCGCGGTTCGGTTTGGACTGGGTTCGTGAGTCCGATGAGCGGCTCCCACAGTGCTTTTTCCCTCCGTTCGTTCGCTCGTTACGTTCACTCTTCCTCTTACAAGAGGGAAACAGATACTGGAAAGTCTTCTGGTACGCTTCCAATGACGCGTCGTGGGCGCAGTTGAAATCGAGCGGCCGTGGCGGCGGTGCAGCATACGCGACAACGTAAATCCGGGGCCCAGCCACGCCGATTGCGCGAAATCGCCGACACCCGGCCGGGAGGAAAGATTGGCTCTTCAAAGACTACAAACAGTACGCGGACCGCGGCGATCGAGGGAAACTATGGTGGCTGCATCCGAAACTGCCTACGCCCGTGAGAACAGACTGGCTCTCCGAAGACAACAGTATGTGAACCGCATGCGAGGTTGTAATCTCCATCCTTCGCTAAGTCGAAACCCCTGCGCTAAATGATAACGTATTTCGTCAAGAATCAGCGTAACAACAGCAGCGATTTCGGCATCATTTCTTTTTGCAGTGAATAGTCAAAGGTGGCAAATAAATTGTCGGAAATCTAGATAACACTTTTCTGCTGGTGCTATGCAAATAACTTTATCTAAGCTTCTTCACGGTTGATCAAACTGTTAACATGCCCACTGTTTTTTTTTTTTTTTTTTCTGTGTGGTTTAAAGTTAGAAGGAACTAATTAAGTTTTTAAAAGTCTACTTTTCTTTTGCTACGAAATATGGGCGCCAGGTAGGGATTACAAGGTGGTTTGACAGCAGCTTATCTTGTTTGGTATCTTACGCAGTGGCGCACCCACGGGGGGGGGGGGGAGTTTGGGGGGTCATAACCGCCCCCCCCCCCCCCCAGAGCTCCATGAGAAAATTTTTTTTGTGTGCATATTTTGACGATTTTTTTAATGTAATGTCGGCAACGAGGACCTTTAAGGGTAAATAAATTCATCGACCCCTCCCATCCTCCTTCCCCCTCGTTGCTGCACTGGGGATGTGCACGGCACGAGCGAGTCATTTCCGTAATATGCAATCTTGCATTGACAGATGACACATTATTACCAAAATTATCTATGTGGTACGTGAAAAGTGCTCATCTGATGCGCCAATCTAGGTGTCACAACCTTGCGCCCCTCGATACACTGTCCGAGCAAAATGCAAAAACCGCCGATGATCGTATTCACACTAACAGTGCCGCGGTCTCTACTGTCTCCCGCAGTGGCGCACCCACGGGAGGGTGGTGAGGGGGGGGGGGGGGGGAAGGTTGAGGGTTCTATCCCCCCCCCCCCCCCCCCCAGAGTTCTGTAGCGGTCAATCGGAACCCCTTCGCCCCCGTTGCATTGACGATGATGCAAACGGCGTGACAGAGTTAGTACGAAGGAGTCAGTTCCGGATTTTTTTATCGTAAGTACATTAACAAATTACACTATTTTCGCAATTACTTACGCGGTAAAACGGGCTCATCTCAGGCCCCAACCTAGGTGTTAAAGTTTTGCGTCCCTCGACACGCTGTTTGAGCAAAATGAAATTCCGCCGGTGTCGCGGTGTGTACATTCGTATATTTTATTTTCCTTGAATTTCTCTATCTACTGTAGGAGATATAAAATCATTATTAATTCTATGTTCAGACATGTTTCTTATTTGAAGAAATAAACTCCCCAAAAGACGAAGCGGGACGTTGGGCTCCAGCAGTTAACCGCTGTGTCGTTTTTGAATCGCATTCTGTCCCCAACTGTTAGAGAAAAAGCCTCCACACTTTAGGTTATTATAACGCTTTCTCATTTTTGTGTAGCGCGGGTAGATGTTGTATAAAAAAGCTGAGATATGCGTTACACACAAACTTTCATATTTGTTTCCAAAAAGGTTTTTCAGAAGGATTCTATATGAATTGATTGCATGGACTGCGTGCGTCATCACATTTCGAACCATCTAGGATCGAGTTATACATTAACTGCGTATTTTTGCAGGAAATGTTCTTGAAGGTGATAAGTTCAGTTCAGCGCGCTTCGCGCTTGTGGCCTTCGCCGACTTACGCTAGTCTTCGTGGGGGTCATGTCTTTTCTACGGCGGGCCTGCTTTGTGAGGGATTTGAAGGATTTGGATTTCGGAGATAGGCTGGTCCCCGGCGCCTCCTCTCCCAACCTATTGTGACTGCCGAGGAGCCGCGGCTGGGTGCCGTCGAGACGGCGGACCAGAGCACTAGCGAAACTACGAATGTGCGAAGTATACTTGTCGTGAACGGACTTGGCGTGGCGCCGAGTAGGCTCTGGCCGGTTGTACTACCGAGGATACAGGAGTGTCACAGTTATGAAGGTCGTTGATGTAGACAGTGTTTGGCAACTTGCAACAATGGGCCTGAGGACGAACACGTTGCGAAGTGAAGTTTAGTAGGGTGGTATTAAACTTTAACTTAGATAGATTTATTTAACATACGAGGGGCATTCATAAAGTTCTTATTATTGTCACGAAGGAATAGAGATTCAGCAATCAAACTCGAGTAGGAGTTGAGACTTTCTCCACATGTTCACCACCAAAAGGTACCCACTTTTTCCAGCGATGCACCACATGCCGGAGGCCATTGTCATAGAACTCCTCGTCTTGGGCGTTCAGGAATCGCTCCACTTCAGCAATCACTTGGTCACCGTCCTTGAAATGCTTTCCTCTTATTTGGCCACACTAGAAGCGTCTCTGCCCTTTAACCAAAAGTGTCGTAAACTGGGGCGTTGCTCCCGAACAACGCTCCCAGATTGGAATGAATATCCTTGGCATTGCTTTCCTTCAAATGAAAAAAACGGATCACTGCATGTGCTAGGCACCGACGGGCGGTGCCATTTTTGTTTTGACTCCCCAGCGGCGTTCCGAGCTACTATAGCATGCGATGTTTATACTGTGCGGAAACTAGAGGGACGCGCGTTCATGTTGATGCCTGTTTTGTTCCGTTTTCTTTAATTTTTTGTGCCGATAATACGAACTTTTTGAACGCCCCTCGTAGTACATTGACAGTGTTGGGCGCGACCAGACGTCGCCGCCCGGCACTTTCCGTCCTCCAAAACCAAACAGGATCCCAGATTCCCACGCTATTTTCTTTCTGGCAGATGGTTGGTCATAAAAGCATACCAAAATAAAACACAAAAGACCAAACGCTCTCCTCGACGGACATCTCAAGAAAGTGCCGTGGAGATGGGCGCTCCCACAAACCCGGCCCGCTCACACAAAGAACCCAAAGCCGATATGTTTGGTACGGTTTACGACTCGAGACCACACCCGGCAGCCTCCCATGCATCCCGTGCTTCCCAATTAGGCAGACGCCCGCTCGAAGCGCCCCTGAGAGCGACATTGTCATGACTCGTGACACTCCCTCCACTCCAGTACTCCCCCGCCGCCAGGGGCGATCCTTCCGACGATACAGCTCCGCTTCAACACAAACCGACAAAAAAAAAAAAAAATAAAAAAAAGAATAATATGTTTTTACCTAACTGTCACTTTGTGTCCTTTGCAATTGGGTGTTTTAAATTGGGTGTTTTAAAATGATTTGTTGGCCGTCCCCAGAGAGGGAGGAGGCGTAAAGTTTTTCTTCCGTGTTCTCT
Source organism: Ixodes persulcatus (assembly GCA_013358835.2). Classification (NCBI taxonomy): domain Eukaryota; kingdom Metazoa; phylum Arthropoda; class Arachnida; order Ixodida; family Ixodidae; genus Ixodes; species Ixodes persulcatus. Next base: position 29,750 of record JABSTQ010011034.1, read on the forward strand.
TTACGTTTCTCTCTCTCTCTTTCTCTTGCTGTGCATTTTTTTACTCTTTCTCTTTTCTGTCTCGTTCTTTATCTTTCTATTTATTTGTTCCTTTCCGCCAGGCCGTCATTTCATGCACTTCACAGAAGCGATTGAATTCGGCGCGCCACCCGCTCACATCAGGAGTGACATCCGGGCTTCGAGCTACACAACAAACTGCCGATTTTTATCTTTCTTAGAGCATCTACTCTACTGGTACTGCTCATTGTGCACCCATTCCACAGTGCAAGTCTAACAACTAATTGCTAAGACCGATCGGTGTGTGAATTCAAACGTCCGCGATGACCTATATCACCAAGGCCGCCTCATTGAAGCGCCAGCCAAATTCAGTGCTTACCTACTACTTCCCTTAAAAAAAATCGCGATTTGGAGCCAACGGATGCATCACCATCGGAATATATGACTCCCAGCGTTGAAAAGTGGATCATTCAACAGACGCCCTCATCCTTACCCTCTGACCGATCCGTCTCTGCCCAGCATCTTCCAGTTTCTGCAGCGACTTACCCAAATGACTTGGGCATCTACGTTGGAAAGTCACTGTCAGTAAGTGTGACTAGATTTTTTTTTTTCGCGATCTTTGTCACTCTGTTGTTTATATACATAACGTCCAAAATTGTATGCTGCATCTAACTAATAAAATGACCTGAAAGTTAAAACCAGCAACGTTAAGTTTGGGATTGATTTATTTTAGCTTTTAGCGAATTTTAGAAATGACCCCTCTTTTTGGATGTCTTTCTTGCTTGGTTTTTCTTTCTTGTTCAAGTTATGTCAGAGTTTTTACGTTTCTAATTTTTAAGAAAACGTGAGCGCACGAGTTAAAGAGAAGTCGGAATATGTTTAATCGCAACGAGCATCCTTTTTTTTTCGATTTTGGGTATTTTATTATTCCTTCGCGAGTTGACTAACAAAAGCAAAGCCGTAATCGTTTTATGACTCTTCCTTGAGACTATTTAAGCGAATATGATTTGCATATTTTACTTAACTGGATTGCCAGAACCTATTATTTCTTAGATTTACATGTATTTACTCAAACTAGTGCTGAGAGCCACACTATTACGTTTCTTAATATTGGCACACTAAACAAAACTACAAGCCGCAATAATCACGTTACACGAAGAGAAAATGAAAATTAATGGTATTTTTTGGATTGACGTTCAATTATGTTTCGTGTCAAGTAATCAAATAATCTAATGAGAACATTTCGAGTGGAAGTGGTTGCAGTCATGAATGTTGTTTTCATAATTTTCGTAACTCGAAAATAATAATGGATTTAGGACAGGATGCCACGGGTTCGGCCACGTTTTTTCCTCCCGTTGTCCCGTTACTGGTTCCTATGCGTTACTGCTGTTGTTCGGATGGCTTGCACACAGGTCGGGCCTTATTTGCATGACAGGTAACCTCGTTCCACTGGTGTAATGTTGAGCAACAAAGTTTTGCAGACGAGACATTCTCAGTCACGGTAACGCTGACTTGTGAAAGAAGTGTGAAGCGAGAAAAAAGCACTTGAAATATGTGCATTTGTACTGAATCTTCATAGACATGAAGCGAAAAATAGGGACACTAACCAAAAATTTAATTTTTAGGTCATAGTCCCTATTTTTCGTTTCATATGTCTATTCCAAACCAGGCAGAGGGCTGGCGGACGTTTACCTTCAAATGTTCATAGAAAATTAAGACTTCATTTTTTGTTTTCATATTTGAAAATTAGATAGAGCAATAATATTTTGTATAGAGCTGGGTGGCTATGTCCAAGTATCAGAAAAGCCATTTTCTCAAAAATTATTTCTCCCCAACTTTTTACCATTATTATACGCGGGTGCGATGTAGGAAAAATTCAAAAAGGTTACTGCTCTTCCCTCTCTATGAATATAAAACAACCGTTTTGGATAAATAAATGCACATACCAAAGAATGCAATCGTGTCGATGGGATTAAAATTAATTCGCGCAGTGCAAATAAAATCTCGCAATGACGCGTGCAAACGGAAAAAAAAAAACGGACATAAAAAAAGGGTTAAATTACCCCCCCCCCCCCCCACCCCCGGCCAGCCCTCTCTCCTCCGATCGGTTGTCAAAATTTCACAACGCCCCCCCCCCCCCCCCCCCCCCCCAGGCAAAAATTCTGGGTGCGCTAATGATCTTACGTGTGTATTCAGTGCAATGCCTGCAATGGAATGAACGTGCTGACACAGCCAATACTTTCGTGGAAACGTGGGGTTTTACATAAAATCACCATCATCATCAGAGACGCGAAAAAAACATACATTTGCCATATTGCCATGGGCACAATCACACCTAAGTACACCACTGGGCAGAGGGGCCAATCGGTAATTATTTTCATGTACCTCTGCGGACCTGCTACGATGCGTGTACTCATGTGCGTGATTAGTGCCAAGCAGGGTCTCACCTGCCATAGTGCGACGATTACTGCGATGACCCGGGGTAGTCATGATCGTAACTTCTTCATCGGAACTTCACGGGTGGAAAGCAAGTTGAAAGGAGCCACTTGGAAGACAAGAACCTTAGAAGTTAATGGGCATCATCGGCGCGGGACGGGTCGCTCTCTATCGGAAAGCTCCCAGGAGACGACCGCGCACTCCACGCAGTCATTCATCATTACCGAGAGTGGAGGTGACAGTCAGTGTAGCGGTACGGGACTATAGGCGTTTCGAGGAGACTTGCCATACCTAGACGTAAGACAGACATGCATTGAGAAACGGTTTCTTTGTGGGATAATTTCGTTCTTTCGTTTGCTTGGGGAGCAGGTGGCAAGCAGTAATGCGTTTGACTTTCAAGGATGTCGTGACCAGGAGGTTAGACGCGAGCAAAGTCCGCGCCCGTACACACGGTAGCTCGCAGGAGGTAAAAAGAAACAAAATGAACTCGACAGAATAAGTTGAATAACGCACTCTTTTCTTTTTTGCTTTCCCGTTTATACACCACGAACAGTATACCACATTTCCGCTTGGAATTTTCTTAGAGCTCCAAATTGAGCTTCACAGCTCCACTTGGAGCTCTAACTATACAAACACATTTATTTTAATTCCTTTTTTCTTTATACGCTTTTTAAGCGTCCTATTCCTGTTGCGAGTTCGTTTCGACCCGTAACCGATCAACAACAACCATACTGTCTACTGTTGTATTATCAAGCGTACAAAAGGTGTGCCAAATGCCTTTAGGGGGTTTGCAGTCAATTTCGACCAAACTTTCTCTGGTAATACATACACGCTGCTCAGAAATCAAAGCGCCAGCCTCCGAAATAAGCATATACAAAGCACTTATTTTTAACGAATCGTGCAAACGTTTATAGTATGCGCTACAACAGAATGAATGGATGGATGGATCGAATCCGGCTGAGCCCTTTGGATTGGGAGGTAGCTTACGCCACCTAGCCATTTTGTTTTACCATTTAAAGGGGCCCTGCAATCATATTTAAGCGTCTGCCTTTTTTGCGGTTTCCACGTCTCTTGGGGTTCGGGCAAGCCAGTGGGCACGGAGAGAGCAACTAAATATCAGTGCGTCATATTTTAACCGGACGACGCGAAAACCTCCTCCACCTACGGGGGCGACCCGCGGTGCCAAAAGCGCGCAATATGTGACGTCTTTGGTCCTGGGCTACTACTGTTCAGAGTCGCTGAAAACTTCTTTTTAGTCGAAATACAAAATATAAGTGGCGCGAACCGTTTTAATTATTTATAAAGGTAGTTTTTGTTCACTATTTTAGATCAGAAAAGAAACAAATGCAGTTTAGAAAGTACGGAAACAAGAAATGACCCGTCGACATACCCGCCACCAAGCGGTGGAAAAGGCAGCGCATCAAACACGTCAAACACGTCAGATGCATCCATGGCATATACCACAATCACGAACTAACTTTGGACGTCAAAGAATTAAACATGCACTTCCCGAGCTACTAAATCATATCGCATCATTAGGAATTGATGTTATGTCAGTGAGCAGAAATGATATCTCTTGCATTGTATAATACTTAAAACATACCTTCTATTGTTTTTGTTTTTTTTTTTGTTTGTGTTAGTGTTGCTTGCCTTGTAGGGGTACCAAAGGGCCGGTCAAGCTGCAAATAGCAGCTTTTTTCCTTTGGTTTTCCCCCATCGTTGATGGAAATAAAGAAATGTTTCAAATGTTTCAAATGTTCAAATAATAGAAAGGTGTAGTGGGATCAGGCACCAACGAGCGGCGAGCGTAGAAAGGTCCCGGATGTACGCGGCGGCGCTGCGGTCGTATGGACTGGAGTTAGACTGGAGCAGAGCCATTTATACTGAGAGAGTTTGGCCAATGGGCGGAGCTTGTTGGCCGCTAGAACAAGCGGATTTCGCGGTAACACAATATGGCGTTACTTCTTTGCAACGTTACTAAAACACTCAGTTGGGAAACTCGCCGTCGAAACCTGGGCCGCTGGCGTCCACCGAGACCGAGCTAAATGCGACAACAGCGCCACTCTTTGTCATTTGTCTGTACTGTGGCCACCTTGAACTTTTAGAAAGCCTTTTTTTGCGAAAAAACGAACGGCAAAGACTCTTTTTGTAGTAACTTTTATTGGAGTTCAGTACAAAATGAAGGGCGCGTGATGTTTTTAAAATCTTTAGTTCGCAAGGTTTTGTGGCACAATTAATATTTTTTTTATACAACCATGCCTCGGCGGGGATTTCAGGTGGCGCGTCCCGACCTAGGTGCATTTTAACTTCGGTAGCAAGACGCGGCGCGTCCGCAAGGGAGACGGGGGTGGCGTTCCTGTAACCTATTCCACAGTATCTGTTCTGGCCCCAAAATGGCCAATTAAAGCCAAAATAGAAGTGACGTGCGGTTCCTCGAATGGCCGCTGCGGGAAAAATGGTGGCGTTGTGTTCGTCATTAGCGCGGTGCTGGTGGACAGATCGGAGACACTTTTTGAAGGCAGTCTCTATGGCAGTTTCCCAACTGAGTGTTTTAGTAACGTTGCTTCTTTGTCTTGTTCATTCCTGAGAAATCGCGTAGAGTTCCTATGAGTCAGAGCCACAATATGGCGGACGGAAGTAGTCATCCCCCGGTTGTCAGACTACGCTGCTGTGGTTGTCAGGCTGTCAAAAATTAAGGAGGCCAAACTCTCTCAGTATAAACGGCTCTGGACTGGAGGATCCGACCGGTTCCGAGCATTCCCAAGGCCTTCGGCCAGCAGCTTTGGCTTGCGGTTTGGCTTTTTGGCGGTATGGCAGCGCGAAGTGGTTCTCATTCTGAACTGATCTTTACCCCGTGTTCGTTTGTGGCCAATGAAGTGTCATGCCGAATTAGTGTTTAATCGCGCAGCAAATGCAATGCGAGCCGCCCTGGCTGCCCACTTCATACAGCCTAGCCAGATCATGCTTTAGTGGCGCCCTCTCGAGCCGTCGACACCAGGGTGTAAGATAGACAGGTGGGGAAACGAGAGCCAAATGAGCGACCGGATTGTGTCCCTTTCGGGTTTCTCTTTTTTTGTGGCGCCATCTATGTGGAGCACCGCGAACTCTCACTCCAGGTGGGCGACCGGTGGCGACCGGCTAAACCGACGGAGATTTTTTTTCTTCTCGCCGCAGCGCCATCTGTCGCAAATCGGGGGTACCTGCAAGCAGACGAGTACACAATCCGGTCACGGCATTGCTGTAGGCCTCTATGGGCCGTTTCCCCACCTGTCTATCTTACACCCTGGTCGACACGGAGTGCGGCAGCCGTGACCGCTCGCTGAGCTCACTACCCCTCCTCTAGTTCACGGCCACCCAAGCAACCAAGGACCTCATAAAGGAGGTTATTAATGCGAAAGCATTAACTGTCTCTTGAAGTGAGACGTCATCAGTTTGAAGCGCGAAAACGGCTCCTGGTTTCCGCGTTTTCGATTCCATTGGCTGGCGCGCATCGACGGGGCTCCCATTGGCCGCTGCGCCATGGCCTCCGGGATCCCGAAGCGCGCGGGCGCTAGTACGCGCCAAAGGGAGCGGACGAGCGGTTTGCAAGCTTTCGCATTCACAACTCATAAAAAATGCTTACGTGTACCTCTAGCTTTTTTTTTTTTTGGCTTGTTTTTGTAATTTTTATTTGCCTATAACTTTTCACATTGATACGCTTTTTCCAACCCCTATTTCGCGCAATACGAAGTAATACACCTTTTTTAATGGTATATTCGCCTGGTCACTTTCGAGCGCTCCAATTATCTGAGTCGGAGCTACCAGATCCCGGAGCGCCTCCGCATCGGAGCGAGAGAATCGGCGCGCCCAGCTGAACGCTCCTCAACTTTTCAGGACGGCGCGAGCCGCCCTCTAGCGGAACTTTTGCTTCTCGGATTCAAAGGGTTGAGCAGTATTCAGTCATCCTTCCATCCGTTAATCCTTGAAAAATGGCAGCCGTCAACGCGGACGCTGATAAGGTCATCGCGAGCCAGCCGTGCCAAGCGGAAGTTCCTGCGAAACTATAAAAAAAAGACAACATTACAGCTTGAAAACTCTCGTATTTTTGTTCTTACCGCTTTGTCCGAGTAGGTTCGCACTATAGAAACATAAGCCTTGACCTTGGGCTCCGTACAAGGTGCATCAAACAACTCGGCAAACTTCGCTTCGTAAACACGACCCTCGTCGTCGTCGTCCGAGCTGCTGGTGTTGTCGCTGTCTGCTAGCTTCGCCAGCAGCACTGACGGTGCCACCCCTAACATTAAACGTCTTCGTTTCAACGACATTTCACCTCAATTCGGGGAGCACAGCACAACGGTGACGGCGTCGAGACTGACGGCTGTTTTTTGCAGCCCTCTTTCTGCGGAGTACCGCGTTCTCGCCGTCCGCTTCCAACACAAAAGCAAAATGGCGGAATGGCTGGAGTCACGTGGCCGGTCGGCAGCCAGATCTCTCGCGCGCTCCCACTGCTCCCACTTCCAAGTCAGAGCGCCTCAAACCGCTCCGATTCGGAGGACGGCGAGAGTCGGAGCTTCGAGAGCGCTCCGAAAGAACAAGCCGAATATACTTGGAGCGCCTGGCATCGACCAGCCGAATGCACACCGGCTTTTCAGAGCGCTCCAAGAGGCTAAAAAGCGACCATCCGAATATACCATAAGTGTGGTTAGAAAAACCAGTAAAAAAGTCCTTGCAGGGCCCCTTCAACGATGTAGAGGGTGCTCCGACGACCTACACTCATTGATACGCTTTTTCCAACCCCTATTTCGCGCAATACGAAGTAATACACCTTTTTTAAGTGTGGTTAGGATGGACAAAAAGTGCTGCGGTGGAGGGATGAAAAGCGACAACATACCCACTTGGAACCGCTTCATAGCAAGGGTTTAGTTGTTGCGTGGAACAATTTTGCCTGTACGATTCTGTATACAATGAGATAGTCCATAAACCTCGAAAAATGGTTCATGCACAAATCGGCAAGAAAAAGCAATATCTTTGTAACCTTAATAAGGCAGTCACAGGCAAAATGGTGGCCTTTCAATTCTTGGTCATTTAAGGCGGAGGAACAGTAACGGGTCATGATTTTGATGCCATATGTAATGTACTTCGTTACTGTTATATTTTCTCTGAGCCTGCCATCTGAAGGGTGTTGCTGGGACACCCTTAAGAGTGTTAGCCAAGCACCCTTAGAGTGTTAGCCCCGAGACAAACTAAAGAGCAACCCCCCCCCCCCCCCAAAAAAAAAAAAAAAAAAAAAAAAAACGTTTTTTTTAGTTTGGTTGGCACACGCATGTCGAAAACTAAATTTTGCGCGAAAAAAAAAAAAAAAGAGCAATATTGACGGCGAGGGATTTATTTGAAATTCTGGGCGCAAAGTCCATGACGCCACCTCACCGTGAAGGCGAAGCCGATCCACCTCTCCTCCACGCGCCCAGAATGCCAAGAGAGAAAGCAAGTAGAAAGGAGGTGACGACTGACTAAATCGCGTCTCGCGTCGTCAATATTTCTCATTAATGTTTTTTTCGCAGAAAAATTGGTTTTTTGACACGCGTGTCCCAACCAGACTGTTTAATCAGGGGCCCTTTAAAAGGACACTGAACTCTCAAAGTTATGAAATGCATCGGCCTATAGAATAGAAGCAGACTTGGGAAGTAATCCGTTACTTTTTCAAGTAATTTTGTAATTGCCACATTACGTTTTTGCGGCTGTAATTTGTAATGTAATTTTGTTACAAATATTGGTAACAGACTACTTTAATTACTCGTTAGTCTAAAAATGAACATAATACAGAAACCGAATCAGTATGAGCCGGCAATTCAGCAGCATAAAGATAGCAAGTTCAATAAAATAGAAAACATTGTGAAAAAAAAAAAAAAGAATAGAAGCAGACTTGGGAAGTAATCCGTTACTTTTTCAAGTAATTTTGTAATTGCCACATTACGTTTTTGCGGCTGTAATTTGTAATGTAATTTTGTTACAAATATTGGTAACAGACTACTTTAATTACTCGTTAGTCTAAAAATGAACATAATACAGAAACCGAATCAGTATGAGCCGGCAATTCAGCAGCATAAAGATAGCAAGTTCAATAAAATAGAAAACATTGTGAAAAGAAAAATAACCGAAAACACAATTTTTTTTTTTGTATGACCGGTCACTAGAACTACTAGAAAAACGTGCAAGGCCTATACAAATATGCGAAAAACAAACATTAAGACGACAACGCTGAGTAGTTGTCTTCTTTTTATCTCCTAGCGGAGGTAGACACTGCTACTGAGCATGCGCACCGCTAGCTTTGTCTGCAGAATTCAAGGGATCATTTCCTGCCGCCATAAGCTAGCGGGTGTGGTTGCAGATTTCGCTGTATTGTCAGCCTAAAGTTGAATACAGCGCACCTACATTCTTTCTCTTAATCACTATTTTATTTTACAAAGACTACCATAATGCTGTTTTACGAGGAATGGACAGTAGTATTGCAGAGCATTTTTTAAAACACCAAATTAGTTTTTGTCTTCATACAAGAGTATGGAAAAAGTAATGTTAAAGTAATTAGTAACCTAACGAGTAAAGTATTTCATCACTTTTCAGCCAAAGTAATTTGGAATGGTAATCCATTACATGTGAAGCTCGGTAATTTGTAATCGTAATCCATTACATGTTTCAAGTAACGGTAACGGGCACATGTCTGAACCGAAGTTAGTTCCCTCATGGCCACATTTTCGTTAATTTCATAAGGATTTCTTTGTTTTTCACGGTACAATCTAGCTAAAAAAAAAGGATAATTTTGACATATACATAGCCAGAGAGCTACCAGTCTTCTCAGCCAGCTCCGGCGTCAGGAGCTGATAATTTTATCGAACGTTTCCCATTATAAAGGAATAATTTTTCATCGCGTCACAATTCAGTCGAGGGATGGGTCGTTGGAGTTCCTTCTAAGATGCAAAAGGGCAAAATGTTCAAAGAACAAGGGGACAAAAAAGTCTTCCAGCCCTATTTTATTGACGCGAAATTCCCGAAGATTTTTTTTTTTACGATGGAATTGATTTTAATAAAGCTTATTTTGGATAAGGATACTGATCTATAACAGAGTCATGAAAGCTGTAGATTAAGTTTTAACAGGAAAAAAAAAAAGTCAGAAAAAAGACACAAGGACAAGTAGGCGCAAAATACAAACAGCACTAGGGAACACTCTGTTTTTAAAGTCTATATCATTCGGTCATCTGGCAGTTCATAGCAATAGATGTGTTTGTGCACTTCTGTTTGAACACACTAAAATCTTGGCGAGACAAGACACTCCAAAAATTGATTAAAGAAATTCACGAGGCATATTACATTTGCCTATACGGTCCCGATGTTTGCGTTAGTGCAGTGTCAGTTACGATGTGCAATGAAGAGTTTGGATTCATTTGTAGAATGGGAATGTATGTGTGAAAGTTGAGTTTTAGTTCTTTCAATTTTTAAGTTTGTTAGATATCCTGTAACACTTGGTTTTTACATTTTCGAAAGGTTGAATGAAGTGTCCTGCTATGAATGTGTATTTTTTTTTCTTTTCTCCCCTTCATTGCTTCTATGTACTGAGGATGAGAAAGAAAATGAAGTCGTCAATCAGTGCTGTGTTTGTCCCTTTCGTTTACTTCTCATCAGCTTTTTTTGCACCGATTTCTCCTGTTACCAATACGCACCAACTAGCCCACTTTCAAACTCGATTATTTTTAATTCTGCCACATCTTTTCAAATTACCGGTACCTGATATTTCAGTGACCAAATGTTGGGTCTCAGATTTAGCCAGATTTTGAACTGGCCACTCCAGTGCACAATCTCACCGCAAAACATACAAAGCAACAATACATTTTTGAAGAGAGAGCATACTACTGCATTACAAAGTTTTGGGGACATAGTTTATTAGTTCATACTAATTAAAGTGTTTCTACATTAAGTGTGTTCACTGGCAACGGCGAGTCTCAGCTTCTCTTGCAAGTACTTCACCCTTTGTAGGACTGGCTTCTTCTCGTCATACTCTGTGTAAGGTACCTGCAGGGACAATAGGGTTTGCACAGAACTGGGTAACACAGACACTTTCTGGGAGCACAGAAAAATTTGCATATATACCCTAATTTATATTAGCAAAATCCAAGCATGCAGGATGATTCAACCGTACATGAGAACAAATGATAAAATGGCAAACGATAGAAAAACAAGGCATCAGTGCCAGGATACCTACTCTCACCGCCGGTATCCGAAAAAGCAGATTTGGAAACAAAATTTCACGTCTTGGTAAATTAGAAGTTACGAAGAGCAACAACCATGTAAAATGTCTGCCTATAACTTCATGTTTACAACATCCAACAAGAATGTCCCTTATCCCAGAATAAAGATTTTATGTTGGTGAATGACCCTCCCAAGCATGACAACATGCCTGAAAAGAAACAATACATTTTTCTTCCTGGCACGAATGTTACTTTTTTATTCACACGTTTGAAAACAGCACATAACTAAAGTATGTGACATTCTTCTTTTTTTTTTTGTATGTACCATACCAATTAAAATTTAACTGACTCTAGAACTAAAATCATTCCACCCTTTCATGAAGTCTTCTATATACCAACGCACAGCTCCGAGGTCACGCTGCAGCGGTGGTGCTGCCTTTAAATAAAAAATAGTCAAAATATGCAGATGAATGAACTGTATGATCAAATGGGAAGGAAGGTTAGAAAACCACCAAAAGACAAAATATGATGGCACCAGGATTCAAACTCTAGGTCTCCTCATTAAGGTATGCCAACTGCTACACCACATTGCCTTGCCTTTCGGTACTTCCTATCTGCCTTATGAGTGCTCCAAGACAAAATGCATCCAATCAATTCGAATCCTGATGCCACCAAACTTTGTCCTCTGGCAGCTTTCCAATTCTTATTCCCATTCGGTCATACGATTCATTGATCTGCACACCACACTGGGGTAAGGTAAAGTGCATCATCTCGCTTCGTCAACTGCAGCACTGTCCAAACAAAGTGTGCAGTATGTAACAAGTGAGCCAGGAGGCTAGTGTAACTTATCTGAGCAAGGGAAACACACACCTCTAGAACACCATAGCCGAGCTTCCTTAGCAAACGTATTCTCAAGGCATTGCTGCCTGTGGGCACCTGGGTGTGCAGCGTGAGGTCTTTGAAGTCCAGAACAACAAGGGCAATCCTGACAAAAAGAAGGGGTAAAAATGCAGTTCATGAAAGGCAATAAATAGTGAGCATGTTGCATGAGGTCATCTTTCAACTTCATCTTTTTAGTGGTATCAAAGTTTTCAACAGTTAAATCAATGTATTACACCCTCACTCACAAGACACTGCCACCGTAACAAGTGCTGTGAACACCGTAAAAGAATAAGGTACAGTGTATGAAATTCGGTGACAATTACAATAAGTACACGCTATTGTGACAGGCTCCGTTAACACTGAAGTAGCACGTGGTGGGCACCTCCTCAACTCGTACACTTCCCCGTGTTCGAGACTGTCAGAGGAAAGAAGATATGACTGTAGTAACAAGCCTTTTCAGAATGTTGGGGTAAGCAGCAGAAATTATCTACTGCTAGCTGGAGAAAACAAAACCTTCCTGCAACAGTGCCTTAAGTCATGCAATGACTTAAGGCACTGTGATTACTTGGAATCTGTTGTAACTACCAATGGTCACTGCACGAGTCTATCAATGATCTTTGCCAAATCGGACAATATCAGCTCTCTCGCAAATCTGAAACCCCATTTTCAATGAACTCATGTAATACAGTGTCGCTTCCAACTGAAGGAATATCCGCATTTATGTCTCTGGAAAACCAACAGGGACACTTGGCTCCCTCGAGGCCTTCACTATGAGTTCTCCAGTATCGCACATCGGTTTCGTTGATGCTGAACGCTTTCCCTGCGGCACGATTATCATGCTCGAGCTTCTATAAGCTCCATCGATTTATCAAACGGAGAGATGTTCAGAAGCCCACACTAATGACCTCAACGATGCAAACAATACTCAAAGCTCAAATGCCCCATACCTTCGTGCTCTTTGTCAATGGCAGTTGACAACAAAAGCTAACAAACGCTGCACCTGGCGTGCAACGTGTAATCAACGGTGGCGGCTGCACAACACCGCCTCAACCTTTTTCTTGGTCCTCATTAAAAGAGACGGATTCCTTATTTTTCAACTCCATCTGCTTTACCCTCTCCCTTGACATGCCCTGGGCAACGTGTCAGTGCCTTGTCTGGATGCTTTGCAATGGTGTCTCCTTTTATGAAGCCCAGATCGGTCAATGAACAGAAGAAAAAAAGCAAAAGTGATTTCTTTCATGCTCAAGCAGCAGGTGCATTAATTACGCAGCGTCCGTGTTCTTATAGCTAGGGGTTCCGTGTCTTTGGTATATACCAATAAACCCCCCCAAAAAAAACATGAGCCGATTTTATCAGAATCAGGAGAAAACCAGAAAACCCAGATTTGAAGCTGTTTTTGAATAAAAAGAAAATGCAAGCTTCAAGTGAAGAAAGCTTTTCAGCAGCCTTATTTTGTGCTTGCTTGCAACACAGCCCCAACTGAACTGTCTGCGAGGCTTTTTTTTTTTTTTCTTCTTCTTTGGAGACCATACTTCTTGTCTTTTTCTCTTATCAGTGCTGGGTCATTTTCCAAGTTTTTGGGTCATGCCCATATGTCTTAAGGCTGGGGAATTCCATACTTTCTAGCTTCTTCAACATTAGCCCCAATAAATGCCTATTTTTTGTCCAACATGGACTACAGACCATATGCAAAGTCCTTGCCAGCTATCATCATCATGCCATTAGGAGCAGCCATATTGGGGGTTTATCACATCTTCCATTTGTGGACGAGGCGCATCTGCATTTAACTCGGTTTTCATGATATTAGGGCGGTTTATTTGTACATTCAACGGGTTGCTGGTTAGTTTCGGTTCAAAGAAGAAAAGAAAGACGTCCGCAAAATACTGGAAAAGGAATTGCCAGCAACGAGGTCGCAAGACTCGTCACTCAAGCAGTGAACTGGGCCATCCAGGTCAATGAACGGTATTTCTCGAAGACGTTCTGTGACGGGTTCGTACTGGACTTGCAGCAGGTGATGATATTTTAGTTCTACGACTTCCACTTTGCCGGGACTATTGTTTCTCGGGCGAAACCATCGGTACGGGAACCCCCCAATATGGTGGAAATCTGATAATTGATCATGAATACACTAGATGGCGCTTCTTTTCGCATATGGTCTATTCACCAAAAAACACCACAAACCCACCGAATCTGTGGGTAAAACTAAACCCCGAAAAAACAGCCCCAAATTCGAAGCAAAATGAACCCCAAAAACACGAAACCTTAGCTATAGCTTACGACAACTTACTTTTACTCTTCCAACATATAGGAGAATCTTTTTCACAGTAAGGACTGATACAGTAAAGATATGAATATATGGTAAAGCAAAGTTGAGGTACGATATGCTTTGACTACCAGTAGTAAAAGTATTTGAGGCACTGACATAAAACAAAAATAAAAGTTTTCCAAAAAAAAAGAACCTTGTTTGTTGAGGAGGTTTTTGTTGCACATTTGAACTGCTCCTTTAGTCCGGCTATTTTGTAGGTGACGTTAAGGTCGTTCGTAAAATATAGGACGACAGGCCTGCAGAGAAAATTGCTTATAGCCGATTCACACGATGGACCCAATTGCGACTTTTGTCCGCGGACCGTGTGCCACGTGACTGTCACATCACTGATTCCTGTGATCCGCGCCTCGTGCACGAACGTGCAGACTGACAAAGTGGAGCGCCTTTTCACTCGTGGAGTTTTCGCGGGAGATCGACTTGAAAAGCGTTTAGTCTGGCAAACGGTACAATGTTTTCTCGGGTTTTCGTGTTTTTGGACGATTAAAACAAAAATGGCGCATCGGTCTGTTTTGTGCGTTCGCTGGTTCATTTTGTCGTGCGATTCTTGGTTCTACGTGTGAAAGAAACGGCATAGACTTTGTACGGCTGATGCGACGCAGGTTCAGGTACTCCTCCGGGTCCGTGTCAAGAAGCTTCCGTCGAAACTCGTCTAGCACGCCGCAATAATTCTTGCACGTCCAATCGGTCTTTCACCATGCAAGACCCCTCTTGTGGCTGTGGTGTATACGTAAGCGTTGTGCGCGAGCGCGGAGTGCGTGAAGGCATCTCCAAATGCCCCTCCACGAGCCCAGAACTTCATCGCTCCTACACCGAAGCCTTCTCGAGCAGGATGCATGCTTGTGTCATGTCATGAATTGAGTTAGTAAATCCAGTGGCGCTTCGTGCGAAGCCTATCATGGTGTTTTGCCTCGATCTGTATGTAACGGCGGCATACGATTCTTTGTCGCGGTAGCAAACGTCGATTTCTCTCTTGGACAACAGTGCCACAGTGCGATGTTGGAGCTTCACGGCACTGTGGGGTGGCGGACAGGTTTTGTCCGTTCTCGCTGGCGTCTGCTCGTCGTCTCCCTCGTGTGAATGCGCTTGGGAGACGGACAAACCGCAGACATGTCATGTGATCAATTTGTCCGCGGATAAGTCCGTCGTGTGAATTGGCCATTACCAACAACAGATTCGCTCGAGCTCGTGCTCTTCCAACTTCGGCTTTCTCTACATTATAAATTATAATCATGCACCTTCTGCTGTTCAGAAATAAATATTTATCAGTTCTACAGCTCCAGTAACTGCTATGTAAGTGGATCAGCACTTTAATTTACTGAGTGCATTGGGTTCATTACCTTTTGTGCTCAGGTTGAATAGTTGACTCCAACAGAACCGGCTGTAAATTTTTGTCCACAATCATCTCTCCATCTGAGAATAGAGGGAAAATTTAACTAATCAATATTTGACCCAGGCCAGGGCTACATGCCTTACCTGCTGCAATCCCATAGGGGAGGGATGGGTTGGTCAGCAGGTACCTTCCAAGGGGAGCCAAGTTGCTCAGTGCATCCCTGACAGACTTGTGCAGTGCTCCAGGCTCACCAACCTTGTGGGTCTGCATGATAACACAAATCTACTGTTTTCAATCTTTTTCAATTAAATGATTCCTAAAGCTCCAATGGTTGTAGTCCTATAGCTGGTGACAGGTTAAAGGGATACTGAACTGAAATTTCGAGCTCACAAAACCTGGCTGGATAGATAGGCGGGACGCTGCAAAACCCAAAAACATCACTCCTACAGCGATATCTCCAACGGATCGCCGTATTTTTGGAAAAGAAGTTTGCGATTGAACACGGCCGACGAGGCCGACGAGCCAAGGCACGTCACGATTCCCATTCCCTCTCCTCCTCGCTTCATCCCGTCGAGCTGGTGAACCGAAGCGAGGAGGAGAGAAGCGAGGCCGCTCCCCCTCATTCTCAAATTCTCCCGGAGGACAGTGACGTCAGAGACCTCGCTTCATCGCGCCCTTCTTTTCCAAAAGTATGGCCATCCGTTTGAGATATCGATGTATGACTGATGTTTTGGAGATTGTAACGTCCCGTTCAACGCTTCTACGGCCTTATTTTGCGAAATCCAAATTTCGGTTCAGTATCCCTTTAAGAACTCAGCTAAAAAAAACTATCAGGAAATGAATGGCTGATAGTATTTAGTCAGCCAATAGCTTCCACTCGTTTTGTTCACGTCACTGACGTCGCGGCTTTAGGAACACACTTTTTTATAGCGAAGCTGTTAAGGGCTAGTTCCCCCACTATCGTGTCTGCGGACCAGTGGTGTGTCGACACAAAACTCGAGCCAGTTCACCGTCACCCTCACTAGCCTATGACAAGGAGAGTCGCCCATTGTGTTCTGTGCCATCTTTACATATATGACATTTCAGAAGGAGAACCAACCAGAAAATCCAATGAGGGCACCCACGGCGACACCAGAACGGACAGACAGCAGAGAAAGATCGGAGACAAGACAAGAAAAGAAGAATACAGAAAAGAAAAGAACAAGAAATAAGAAGATTGTACAAACCAAAGAATATGGACCAATGAGAATACACTGTTAGACAAGAAGGAAGAGGGGGGAGAGGGGGGGGGGGAAAGGGGAACACAATTAATAACAATAAATGCCGCTGATCAGACCGAGCCCGGTCCCCTGGCGAGGGTCTGATATCGATCATATTACTCTCATAAAAAAGCTTGAATGTTATGGAGTCCGTGGCGTAACACTCGATATTATAAAATCATATCTTAATTTTCGGCGGCAATGTGTTGTAATAAATGGTCAAAATTCTACCGTTCAACCTATCAGATCTGGAGTACCACAAGGTAGTATCTTAGGTCCTCTTTTATTTAACTTGTATATAAATGATATCGTTAACATCAGTAGGACCCCCTCTTTCATCATTTATGCTGATGATGCTCGCTTATTTTTTTCAGGCACTGAAATACAGGAACTGGTGAATGAAACTAACACCACACTACAGAAGCTATATGAATGGAGTGTAGTAAACTCGCTAGAAATTAATATGAACAAAAGTAAGGCGGTCCTTTTCCGACCTAAGAATAGAAATGTTAGTTACAATTTTAATATTGTTCTTGGCCTCTCTCAAATTGAACTCGTTCAAAATGTGAAAACGCTTGGAGTTTATTTTAACAACCACATGTCTTGGGATGATCATATTATTAATATAGCTAAAAAACTTTCAAAAGTGCCGGGAAAATTGTACCAGTTTAAAAATATACTGCCTTGTCGTTTAAAATTGCTTATATATAAAGCTCTTTTTGAACCTCTTTTAAATTACTGTAGCTTGGTATGGAGCACTACAAGCTTGTCCAACCTAAATAAATTACATATTCTTCAAAAAAAAGGCTGTTTGCATAATACGAAATGTGTCTTTTGACACACACTCCTCCTCTATTTAGAGAGCTGCATCTAACATCTATTCTTGATTCATATGAGTATACTCTCCTCACACGATATAGATCCACCCTCCGATGTAATGAACTATTTTTTACTCGTATTTCAAATTTAACTCCCATTTCTAAACCTTATGACGTTAGGGAAAGGGAGCGTTGGAAAATTCCATTAAATCGCACAAACTATGGGTTTCAAATGTTAAGCTATAATCTTCCGTTTGTCTTAAATAAAGTTGAAAAACAAAATTTGTCAAACATTGAAAACCTACATCTAAATGAAATTCGAGAGCTTTGTTTTCACAAATAAAAAGTAAATTGTCTTTGTGAGCTGTAAATACATCCGTTTTCTATATTTTTGTTTCCTGTATACATCCAGTCACTAGATGCTGTCGTTCTTTGTGTATAAGGCCAAATCCTTCCTCTAGCAGCAAATAGAGTATATAAGTGTTTTCTTCTTTTTTTCCCATGTCACTGTTGCTTGTTTTTCCCTGGTTGCTGTTGTTTGTTACCGTATGCCAATTGTAAGGCTGCAGAGGCCTTGTCAAGTCAAAACTGTTTTGACTTTTTGCCTCTGCAGCCCACATCACAATTTGATGATGATGTAAATAAAATGATTGATTGATTGATTGATTGAGTTAGATCTTCATCTTTTTTTTTCTTTCTTTTAATACCAATTGGCTTTATACTTCAAATTTTCTTTTTTGGTCTTTACCACTTTTATTTATTTTCAATTGGATTAAGTCTGCAATGCTAACGTTGGAGCAGACCGAGGCACATTATTTTTCAATCCTTTTCTATTGCCTCAACTCAAATCTCTCTCTCCCCCAACCCCTTCTTCCCCACCGTCAGTGTCAGCGACCACCTGCATTCGCGCCATCGAGCACGCCCCGTGATTGGCGCGGCCCTACTAGAATAAAACGTCATTGCCTCACCTACCAATCGTGTGTGTCCTGTGTTCCGTGACATTGAGATCGTGCCAGCGCTCTTATCAGTTCCTCTTTGAACTCACGATGAGTCGGCCGCGTACTGCTTGTTCGGAGGAAGAAGAGCAAGAGCGAAAGGAGCGGCGACGTGCGCAGCAGCGCGAATGGCTCCGCAAACGCCATGAAGCCGCTATTGCCTTGAGTTCCACTGCGTCAAGAGGTCACAAATCCCTTACGAAAGAGCAGATTGCTCGCCTGGAACGCCGCCGAGAACAGAAGCCACCGTAGTTCAGCTTCGCTTGTCTTCCTTCTTCACCAGAGTGGAAAAGCTGAAAGTTTTTTTCAATATAGCAGTGTGCAATGTTGGTGACACCAAGGGACTCTGGCTTCCTGCAGTGATTTTTGTTTTCTTCATCTACCCAGGTTTGCATGGCAAAGTTGTGCCAGTATCCGCTTTTGTATAGGGCAGTTTTTGCGTGACGACGTGAGAATTCAATGGTCGTGTCGTTGCCGTTGTGTTTAATGTGCCTGCTTGGTCAAAAGAATAGACCTAGCGACCATCGAGATTATGTTCAATATGCATCGTCGACGCCAATAGCTTCTCTTCGTTCATTTGCATGCCAGCGGTGTTTACGGGATTGACGTGACAAGCCTGCGCAGCGCGCTTCTTGGGAGCTGTCCAGCTGCCCCGCCGTTACTGCCATTTCCGGCGTCACAACTGCCGTCGTCGTCTCACTCTCACCGTTTGTGATTATTGTCTCTCGGAGTTTCGTTCACACTATGTACAAGGACTGATGCCGCAGTTGTGCAGCCTTCGTCGAATGTCGTAGACACCAAAACATGGCGAAGAGTGTGGGGCAGGCGAAACTTGCGCCTCGCACACACCCACTCCAACGGCGGCCCGCCCTAACAGTGGCCCACCCCAACGGTGGCCCGCCCCAACGGTGGCCCGCCCCATCCACCATCCCGCCTGTCGCTGCATAGAGGATCACGTGACATCTTGTACCACGTGAAAGCAATGTTTCTGGCGGCCCTAGGCCAATGTTGCCAGATGAAGCCGAAGTTTCGATTGCTGCTTATGTTTAAAGTGAGATTTAACAATATATACCCCATTTTCCGCGAAGCAAATGATGTAGTACCTTTCATTAGTGCTTTTTAATGTGAAATCACTCATTATTTCGAAATTTTCGGAATTGAGCCGAGTTGCCCTTTAACCCTTTAAGGGTTTATGACGACCTCAGCTCGTCACGAGCGATTGCCACTTTTTTGCTTATGACGAGCTCACCACGTCATGGGTACTTCGCTACTTTCTAAATGGCTGTTGACGAGCACAGCTCGTCAAGTAGCGTTTTCTGTTTAAAAACATAGATGGCAGCACTTTCTTTCATCCACGCTTTTATTGAATGACAGTTTTCACACTAGATGGCAGCAGACGTTCCTTGTATGCTCTCCTTGTTTTTTGCGTCTCGCCCTGTTCGCATGAAATTTTCCCGCGCTTTCAAACAAACATGTCATCATCCGTGCGTCGTTCTAGTGCGGTTGATTGTCATCCGTCAGATGATAGCGAAAGTGATGAGGATGTTGACTTCGATTTTTATTCTTCAAGTGAAGAAGATAGTGACGACAGTTTGAACGACAGCGAGTCAGATGACGAAGAAAGTATCAATGAGATGATCGCCAGCTGCCGTGCGTGGTGTCGCATAGACCTCAACAATATTCCAGCGAGACCTCCACGGTTTCAATTCAAGGGTTCATCGGGACTGACGTTCACAGTAAGCTCACCCCCACAGCCACTAGAGCTTTATGAGGCTTACTTCGATGATGAACTGCTTGATGTTATTGTAGCTGAGACAAACAGGTACGCATCTCAGTTGCTGAATTCAAGGAACCTGGGCAAGCATTCTCGCTTCCGAACATGGTTCCCTGTTACGCGTGAAGAGTTGCGTGTTTGTTTTAGCCTCTTGATGCTGCAGGGCATTGTAAAGAAACCAAACGAAAGGCTGTACTGGTCGAAAAGCCGCCTGATTGAGACCCCTGCCTTTGGTGAGATAATGCCTGGGAACCGCTTCCAGCTCGTCATAAAAATGCTGCACTTCGTTGACAACACGACCATCCAGAACTTGGAAGGACACCCTCAACCTCTGCTCCGAAAAATCTGGCCAGTGTATCAGGAGCTTGTGAAGAAGTACCGTACATTGTACGTGCCTGAGCGCGACATAAGTGTCGACGAAAGCTTGTTGCTTTTCAAGGGACGGCTCAGTTGGAAACAGTACATGCCTCTAAAAAGAGCAAGGTTCGGCATCAAGTCATTCCTGCTGTGCGAGTCGGAAAGCGGCTATATATGGAACTCTATAATATATACGGGAAAAGGCACCGACCTGGAGACCTCGTCAGTAGCAACGGAAAGCTTCGGAATGGCAACAAAAGTTGTAGTGAAGCTTGTGGAGCCTCTCTTGGACAAGGGCTACTGCATCACTACAGATAACTTTTACACGTCCCCAGAACTTGTTGACTTCCTGCTCAAAAGATCAACCGATGTTTATGGCACAACACGAGTGACACGCAAGAATCTTCCTCCTGGCCTAGCCACCACAAAGCTCAAGAAAGGCGATATGCTGGCCTTTCAAAGGGGCAAGTGTTTGCTGATACAGTGGAAGGACAAAAAGCTGGTAACGGTTTTATCCGCTGTGCATAGTGCTGAAATGGTACCATTCATTGACAAAAGGGGCAACCAGCTCATGAAGCCTGAAGCTATCTTGGATTACAACCACACAATGGGTGGAGTGGACAGGGCAGACCAGATGCTGTCTAGCTACTCAGTGCCACGGAAGCGAAAGAAGATCTCGTACAAGAAGATCTTCCAGCACTTGTTGGATGAAGCAACATACAATTCATTTGTCCTCTATCAGAAAGAAGGAGGCCGAGCATCCCACATGGATTACCGGCTGCAACTTGTTGACAAGCTCATGACCAAGTATTCAGGGAATGGCAGTGCCAAGAAGAAAGCGCGGCCAGGATGTCCTCTGAACATGAAGCGGTGCTGCATCGTCTGCTACATGAAGAGAGACAGCAAGGGCAAGAACATCCGCAAGGAAACTAGGATCTGGTGTAGGTGGTGCGAGAAGGCCTTGTGCGCAGTGCCGTGTTTTGAGCGCTACCACACCGTTGGTAGTCTCCAATAGTTGGGAGGGGATCAACGGAGGAAGAGTGCATTTTGTGTATTGGTATACATAACCAACCCTTTCTTTCCAGAGTTCAAGCAATGGACAATAAAATACATAACGGCCAATAAACATTATTATCTGCTGGAAAACGTTTGCAAAGGTGTTTTCGTCTTTTAGACATGTTATTGAAGCATTTCACGTCATAAAAAAATTGAGCAATTTTGGTGCACTTTCTTTTTTTTTATTGAGCCCTTAAAGGGTTAATAAAAGAAGAATGCCTACTGGACTGGAAGCCTTCAAAGCAGTATATATTAACCCATGAAACGTGGCACCAATGCCAAGTCTCAACGCACACTAAAGGAATAAGGAGAAGCCGTTGGCACTGTTTCCATCGAGCGACGCTTACGCGATCGTCCAGGCGGGGGCACTGAAGACGTCGACGGCAACTAAGCTGGACAGCGAGAAGACAGTTAAATTCTCATATCAAACATAGGAACTACCGTGAACAAAAGCGGATACAGGCATAGCTCTGCAACTTAAACACGGGCCATTTCGAGAAGCCGGCGTCGCTTGGCAGAGCCGACGTCAAAAACAGCGCAAGCCGTGTTGAAAATAACAGTTCGTCAAGCTGCGACATCAGTGACGTCAAGGAATGAGTGGAAGCGATTGGCTGGCGGAGCGATAAACACCAGTCTCTCGTTATAACGAAATTGCTGTATTCAAATTATCGCTTCTATCAAACTTCAACGCTGACCGAAATGCATGTACTTTGAGCCGGATTATTCGAAGTGTATCGGCGGCCAAACACACTTATTACGAAGGCCGAGATGCTGAAAGCATGCAAGCCTACACGGAGGCACACGGGAGACCCTTGCTTTCCCTCCTCCACCGAGGCAAACTGGGCAAACGGCAAACAGAAAACGGAGCAAACGGGTGACAGACGGCAGACGGCAGTGTGCCGCGGCGCGCACCGCTGTGTCTGTGGCGTACACGTGTCAGCATTGTATGGAAGTGCTTTCCGAAAGTCGCTTCGGTTTGAAATTGAAAAAAGTGGTCGGCCCAAGTCCGGAATCGCCAAGGAATTCGACCTTCCGAAATTGAATATTCGAACATAACCATAGAGATTTTTCCGCACGCTCTGCTCAGGTCTCTCTAAACGCTCGGCTGCCCAGCAGAAAAAGCGAGCCGAGTCAGTTCCCTGGACGCATTGTCAAAAAAAATTTGAGGAGGACCGATGCCCAGATAAATTTATCAACAAGCTCTACTTCATTTTTATTTTATTTTTTTTTTTACTCTTTTGTAAGCGTCCACCTTCAAAGCTGCTGTTGCCTTTTTTTTTTTTTGTCGTTTACATTGAATTACCGCTTATATCAAAAATCTTTGCCACCCCGTGGGACTACTGTAAATCCTTTCGAGGTACATCTGACGCTGAATCCTGAACCTGTCACCTGCTATGGTCCTGACTAAGACGGAAGTTGATTTCATAAGGCCTGAACTAGCATAGTTGCTGAGCACAAGATGAAGTGAAAGAACGCACAGCACCGTACCTCCAACAGAGAACTGATGACATCTTTAGGAAACCTTGGGCTGTCAGGAGACTCGAGGTCACTAATGGCGATGATGTTAAGGAGCTTGTGTCTCGTCGATGCAGCAACATGAGATGATGGTTCTAGAAAGAAAGAAAAAGGGACATGTAGTCAGTTACAATAGGTTGATTCATGCAAATTAAACTTGCTCCCAGTTATAAAGTTCTACCAGATGACATATCCACCCTTAGCATAACATATCTTGTTCCTGGCTGCTTGATTCCTTCTTATGAAAAATATGTGGATATCCAAAATGTAGACAGGCCATCAGATTTTAAAATCTAGAACTCAACGTGAGTAGAAATAAATAGTTTCAGAATTTTTGCGACTGAAAGCAAATGCAACTGAGCATATATAGTCTTACCTAATACAGAAATCATCAGTGAAGTGGTGTATTACATTACTGTAAAACCAGGGGACCTAAGAAAAGTACTATCTTAACCCTTTAACCACCTGGCCCGAGCTGTACTCGTCATGGAAGGTTGTACCAATATCGCCGATGACGAGTCACACTCGTCCAGCCAAAATGGTTTGCTTTCACTGCCAAACACGAGACAGGTTCGTCCATCGGCTTTAGTTTCAATTTTCAACACTGGAGGGCAGGAGAGGTCACGCAAATATCGCGTGTTTTGGCCTTTGGCGCGTAGCCTTGCAACAGTGATCATAAATGGCAGCACGCTTGAGTGATGCCGGTGACGGCCCTCGAAAACGGGCTCTCTCTTGCAGCAGTTCGAACAGTAGCAACGATGAAGACATCGAATTTGTCTCTGAAAGTGAGTCGGACATGGATTTTGAATACGACGACGACCACAGTGACAAAGACGACGACGCGCTGGGTAGCGTTCGAGTGTGGCAACGCGTAAACACTGAAAACCCGCTACCCGCGCCTCCTAGGTTTCCAGTTTGTGCAGTGCCTGGGATTCTGCGGCAACCCACTGACGAAAAAGACATTCTCGGCTGGTTCGAGTTTTTTTTTTTTTTTTTTTTTTTTATTGGGACTTTGTTGACTTCATTGTGACAGACAAACCGCTAAGCGGTCCCGCATTTCGCAGCGCGGGGTTCTTCATGGAAACTGGTAGACCGCGAAAAGATGATGGTGTTCCTTGCGCTAATAATTTTGCAAGGAATTGTTACTTACTGTCACGAATTCCAGTTTTCCCTGTTTATTTTTTCTTTAACTTTCCGCAGATAGATCCGTTTATCGTCTATGTAGCGGCGCCCGAACGTCGCCGTGTTCGGGGGCGCACCTTTCTTCCCTTTCGGGTTGGAGCTTAGCGGCGTCCGCGGGAGAAAGGGGGAGCGTGGGGAGACGGCGCCGACATCCGAGGATGGGCGAGGCCATCCTGAAGGAATGTTGTTGTTTCAACTTGAAGCTTTTGTCTCCCACGCCTCGGCGAGCGATGGCTCACCCGCGGACGCACAAGGTCGCTCCAAGGTCTATTTCTCTGGAAACGTGCTTGTGTTGTTTTTCTTTTTGGGCAAAACTGAGAGCTCTGATAGGCTCTAAGAAGCTCCTCTCTCATTCGCCTAGTTATCTTCCGCAAAATGCTCATGTTTTGCATATATAGAGGGGGTTTTGGCGGGAATCGGGGGCGGTCGTCGTCGTGGTAGGGGTACCACATTTTTGGGGAGAAGTTGGAAACCCCCGGGTCTGGCCGGGGCTCCGCTGGTAATCGTTTTTCTTTTCCCACGTCGGGATTTTTCCGTAATTCGGAACGTCGGGCCGAGGCCTTAGTTCGCCTCCGGGAGTTGTCTTTGCCTACGGGCGCGTGTGTTCTTGCACTGCGGTGCGTGTTTTGGCCTGTGGGCCTGGTTGTGGCACTCCGGTGCGAGTTTGTGCGTGGTGCGGTGTTCGTGCGGATCATCTCTTCGATCGTCAGACCAGTCTTCATCGTCCGGGACCCCAGGTCGACCTTCGGCAGCGTCTGGACTTGGATTCCGCTCAGATAAGACTTTGATTTTGTGTTTACCCGTATTCAACGCTTTCGAGTTCCTGTTCTTTAGTCTTGTTTCATTTCAGTTCATTTCATTGTCTCTAAATCGTGTGGTATTGCTAACCGGGATGTTAGTGCCTGTGCCCCGAGATTTTTGCTAGACTGCTGTGTTAGTTATTTCTTTTTATCTCTCCTTCGTGGCCGTGCCGGCCGAATGATGCGTGTTTTGAAATATTAAATTTGTTTTGTTTTATATCTCTACGTGTCGTCGCCTCTCCACCGGCCTCTACCCCAGGCGTGGACCTATCGCTTGTCACCGGTCCAACCTTAATCTTCTGTTCTTTTAAAGTAATTTTTGTTAATCTCGGAGTGGGATTATTCTTATTCTATTTATTTCCTCCCCACTTCGTGACACTTACGGAACTTTGTTAGCGCTAGTACGGAGAAACGTCTAGGCACTTGATCTTTTGTTAGGGTGCGTATGTTCAAATAAATACTAAGCATTTCAGCATGTGTTATTCTATTACTCTTACATGCACTGAGGGAAAGCTTCCATAAAAATCAACTTTTTCTTTTAAAAGTTTTGTGTTAATACCAACCAGAAACCAATCAAGTAATGTATTTGCAAAATCAGAACGACATAAAAAAAAATATGTGCAAATAAAAAAATTTGGGAAAGTTTGTACATTTGTTTCCAAAATAACTTGGTTGTTAAAGGGTTAAGGAGGGACACAACACAGCAAAAAAATTTTCTGCAAAAAAAGGTTGATTTTGAAAAATGTCATATTTACATCTACCAACATCTATACTCCGTACCACGATAACTTGGCGAACTGTGCAGGCAGCAGCCCCTGTGACCCCATAAGAGCATCAGAGCAAGTCACATGATAACACTCTATGGTCGAGGTCACCGAGGCCTTGTTAAGCGCAGCTCACACATTTGCAACCGAGTAGGACGGAGAGAAACAAGACCGGTTTTTAAGCCTCTTACGACGTCTTAGGACCAGCTCCACAGCAACGCATACGGTCCCAAGACAACGCAAGAGGCTTAAAAACCGGTCTTGTCTCTCTAGGTCGTACTCGGTTACAAGTGTGTGAACGAGCCTTTACCGCCACAGCAACAGCACCGTCCGCGACAAAAAGTAGTTCTAGGTTTCGTTTTCATTTAACGGCACTTGGACTCACGCAACTCCATTTCTACCGAGAACATATAAAAAGTAAAGAATAAATATTGACAAATGTATGAGTTTCAATTATATTTAAACAAAAAAGTGACGCCACAACCGTATACGCTCCGATTTTTCTTTTTCTTCTTGTAGTGCCGTGGCTGTTGCCGATCGCAGCCATATGTAATCGACCGCTTCCGCTCCAAGCATCACACTGGCATAGCACTCGCCACTCTAGCGGACGGCAATGTTGCGGCGGTGGACGTTCATACGAAGTTGGTTGGTTTCGTAGCAGACGGCTCTTGGCCAGCAGACGACAGCCAGTTCCTTGGCACAGTGACACACATGCTTCCGTGACATGTTGTCACGTGCCTTGCTCCGACGCTCTTATTGGGTCGCGGGGGCAGCAGCCTCCACAGTTCGCCAAGTTATCATGAAGCGGAGTATAGAGAGTATTCCCAGAAAGTTTAATTTGTTTACACTGCATAGTTACTTTTTTATAAATTGTTTTCAGTCCATCGATGCTAAAGCAAAGGTTGAGGTTAGAGCACTTTGAATGCGTTTTTCTCTGTTCTACTTTTTGGCATAAATATCACTTAAAAAATTCACAGGGTCTCTTATGTTATCTCTAAGACGACTTGAAAGCTAAAGCCCAAGTGCCAATGCATTAAAAACAGACATATAATTTACAGATGCGGCGGTACCCCCTGCCCGTGGCGTTCAACGAACGTGTATGTGCAAACAAAGACAGTTCTGTGAATGCTTGCTCGTTGACGATCACATGATCAACTCTGGTTCCGAATGTCATTTCTCATGTTCACTGAGTGATTGAGAGTTACTAAAACTCGTTTATCACGTGACGACAAAAATAAAGCAGCAACCTTCGAGTAGGTGAATGCGAGTTACAACATCAAGTCGAATTCGAATCACTGTGACGACCAATAGTGCAGCAATGCTGGATGTGGGTATTTTTTGAATTTTCGAATGCAGCCACGGTTTTTGTGACTGCACGGCGCGGCGCGTATGTAGAAAGAAAGGTTAAAAAAATGACACAAAAGCGCTTGCTATTGTTGGAGCCGAGTGATGCCACCCTAAAGGGTGCGTAAACGTTGTGGATCTTCTTTCGTATGATCCACCGCGGCCCGAGAAACCATTTGGACTACCGTATTTACTCGCAGAATGAACGCACTCGCGTAATAAACGCACCCCCCAAGTCGGCCCTCAAAATTTTGACTTTTTTTTTTTACTCGCGTAATAAACGCACCCCCAACTAGGACGTCAAAATTTTGACCCCCCCCCCCCCCCCCACGCGCGCGAAATGAAGGCACTTTTCTATCCTGGTGCAGCGAGGTCGCGAAGGCATGGGCGAACAAAGCGCCTCGCAAAAGGCGCTAAAAATAAAAAAAAAAGATCCAACGGAAGCAAGAAAAAAAAAAAAAAAAAACATGGAGAGGAGCTTTTTTTCTTTTTGCACAGCGCAGTTTGGACTTTGGGTCGCGCGCCGCACGCAAGGAGATAAGAAAGAGAAAAAGAAGCCCTCGCTTAAAAAGCGCGCATAATGATGATATCCTGCCCTCGCCCCCTCCTCCCACTTGGAAAGAGAAGCGAGAAGCCCTCGAAGTGAACGCACTTTTCTATCCTGGTGAGCGAGGTCGCGAATGCATGGGCGTGGGCAAACGAAAGAGCTCGCGAAAAGCGGCAAAGAGAGAGAAAAAAAAAAAAAAAAAACCCACGGAACCAAGAGAAAAGAAAAAAACATGAAGAGGAGCTTTTTTTTTTTCCTTTTTTTTTTTTGCACAGCGCAGTTTGGTTCGGAGGTCGCGCATCGCGGGCAAGGAGATAAGAAAGCGGAGAAGCGTAGGCAAACAAAACAACTTGCGAAAGGCGGGGGGGGGGGGGGGGGGAACAAACAAACACAGAAGCAAAAAAAAAAAAAACAGGAGCATTTTTTTTTTGCGCATTGCAGTTTGGTTTTGGGGTCGCGCGCTGCGCGCAAAGAATAAGAAGTTACGTGGATTTTTCCGGATTTAGAGGTCCGTTGATTATGCGAGTAAATACGGACGCAAAAATTTTACTTCGCGTAATGAACGCCCTCCCTAACTTTGCATCGATTTTTCGGGAAAAAAAGTGCGTTCATTCTGCGAGTAAATACGGTATCTTAAAACTTAACTAAGGGACTTTGGTTGGAGCTTTTGAAAATTTGTATCACCCCGTAATTCGAATGAACCGTCACGATATCAAGATTTTACTGTATATAGTTACAAACACCACCTGCAAACTTCCCGCCAACTGAGTGAGCGGTTCAAAAGTTGACGTTCCCAGGTAGTGTCCTTTCTTAACTGAAACTTCATTACACCTAAACTTCACTATAACGCTAAAACGTTCTGGCAGAGGACACTTAAGAATTTTGCTATTCTGAAATCTCCACAGCAGGATCCATACAAGTGAATGTTCAATCGGTAAAATAATGAATTGTAAACTAAGTTACACTGGTCTTTTCTTACTACAGTAGTATGTCTCGTATGAAAGGTGGAACATCACCAAAGCACAGTTTGTAACAATATACAGTGCATTTCGCCAAACACCGGTCAAAAGTTTTTTGAGAGAACTATGTGTAGGGTAGAAAAACTATTGATGCCATATTACTCACTGCCAAGGGGAAAATTTAGTGAGGTAGATAGCATTTTCAATAAATTTCTTATCAGTTTTGTGAAATTAACTTTTAAATTATTAAAAATAAAACATAGGGTAGTTTTAATTAGTAACCTGCTGGGCATAATTGAAAACCTTTTCAATATTCGACTCATTTCAGGTGCTTGCAGGATTGTACGAAGTCTAAAACAACCCCCCATTTGGCTGCTAATAATGGTTTTGGGTTGCTAACCAGCTCGCATTGTTGTGCCAGCACCCAAGGCAAAAGTGGCAACTAATAGTCACTGCATTGCCTCCTTCGTAAAAGAGAGGCAATGCATTGTTGCATAGTAGGTACAGTTGCTGCCTTGGCCACAGGATGTAAGGTTGCTGGCACAAGAATAGATAGAAAGATAGATATGTAGTTTATCTCAGTGCCTGTCAACAACCAAGAGGCCTGCAGGAGTATGGTTGCCATCACGACTGATGATTAGCAATTTATAATTGGGCATGGAGACATATGAGATGAGAGGTGCTAAATACCTTTTAAAAAACATGAACATCTGTACTTAAAACCATGTCCTTCCAGACTATTAAAAAGCAACTCTGCTTCATTGCGATTATAAAGAAAATAATGCAGTCCTACGTAATATTATTCAGGAAGATTACGCATCAAATATTATGATCTAGTTCCACCTAAACATTTATTTAACGGGCCAGCAAAGTTTGACATGAGCAAGTCACTGAAATCTGCTAACACAAGCAGGCAACAGTGAAATGCAATCAACAGTGCAGCCAACACCGAGCTACTCTGTCAGACATATTAATTTGTTACTTCTTGTTTGTTTTTACTTTCTCAAAAAAAAAAAAAAAACACAAAATGGTGCCAGCAGCATGCTACACTTCATACATTAAGTGGAAGATCACATGACTGTTTGTACAACGTGGTTAGCCATGCCTTGGAATGGATTGTCCCATCAGAGACAAAGTTTCGGTATTGGTACTTGATTGTGTTTAAAGGAGCAGTGCAACAATTTTAACCTAGAAAGAGTTGGAATCTTCTAGTTTTGACATTGTTTATCTTGTCAGAAAGGACAGAAAACACTTCTCCTTCCTTCGAAATGTTGCGATTCCAGTGGCGTAATCACGAGGCAATAGTTAGAATATTTTCCGACCTGCAGCCGCGAGTGGCGGCCATGAGAACCACACGGCATGACGTCAATGGGGGACTTGTAAAAAGATAGAAAGTTGTGCAAATACCTGCTCGATAAAAGGTAATTTTTCTATAAATCTTGCTGTTCTAAAATAAATATAAATGCGTCAGAAACCTGGTATCATCGACAAAACTTTTATTATACGGAGATTTAGTGGTGCCATCTATTCGAGGTCAACAAAACCGTCAGCTCTATCCACTACCGCAAACAGCCGCCAGAAGCCGGAGGGGGACGGGGGCAGAGCCGGAGGGGGATGGCCGGACCCGGATGATACTCTCCTCCTTTCGCCATGTTGATCGCGCTGCGCAAGCACGTGGTCACGTGGTTGCTATTGCGTGAGTTCTCGCTGCTCACTGATGGCTCTAGAGAGAGAGCTTCGCCGGAACCCCGCGCGTCCCCCATTCACGTCACAGCGCACGTGACTCGGAAGATGGTGAAGGAGCTGAGAGGCGCCAAAAACCTCAATCTTTGTCAATGTTTAAAATAAAACCTAGGACATGCAGGCAAAAGCGGTTTTTGTTCTTTACTGCAGAAAGGTAGAGACACCAACTCCCAAATTATTTAAGCAGAGCATTGAAATTGTTGCACAGCTCCTTTAAAGCAAGCTCGCTAAAAAAATATCTTACTTTCCATCAAAAAGATGATGTGAGGCCGTTCATAAGTTTTTCTCAATGTGGAAACACTCACTGTACCAGTGTTTGGAATTGAGCACAGTTTAAGTAGAATACAGTGGAACAGTGTCTGTTGTCTTTTGGTGCTGCTGTCCTTTCCAGTTATCCAACATCCTACACATTTTTGTGTCACCTCCCCATGGCCTCAGGCCCGACCATCTCACCTAAAAGCGGGGTATAGAATTCAGGCCGGAGGACCGATTCTAGATGATGTCGCTCGGCAAGCCCGAGAAGTGCCAGTGACCAGACCAGGTCCAGCCAGACCGCAGGAACCTCTTGGAAGTGGTCAGGGGCGAGTCTCTCCAGCAGCAAAGGAAACAGCTGCGGTGAGCAGTCGGGCACATACTGCAGACGAGCCAGGGCGAGGAGACAGGACGCCAGGTCGTGGGGACGGCAGTCTGCTGCATGTTTCGTTATCCACGATGCACACGCCTCCAGAAGCTCTGCAGAGAATCAAAGGGGACTAGTCAACAAATGCAGGAAGGTAGTATACGGTGAGAGGATACATGATACCAGTAGTAAAAAAACGCAGCAAGCAGCTGGAGGTTAGACGTGTAAACCTTGAGACAGGAGATTACATACGGTGGCACAAGCAGAGATTGCAGTGCGTTTCTTTTCTGCATAACTAATGTGCGGAGCTCGGGTATGTCTCCGCATACTAGATGCATATTCGGAAAAGGGTTCGGCCTGTCGGTAGCCAAGGAGTAGTGCGTCACGAGAAAAGGCTACCACAATTTGGTTGTAGCTGGCCCTATTCACACAATCAACAAATCCTGCTGGATCTCTACTAGTTTGCCAGGAAAACCAACAGTTGCCGAGTTTTGAGTATTTGTGCAGATGTTATGTGAAAAAAGAAGGCAGTCACCGGGATGCCTCCAGGCCACCTGCCCGACGCTGGTGAGGCAGGCGGAGACGAGAGATGCCTTGGCCCTGTCGTCGAGCTGGGACAGGAATGCCTCAGTGAGCTGCAGCAGCACAGCTGGCTCGGGAAAGCTCAGGGACCGCAGTGCGTGCATCAGGGTCACCACTTCCTTCAGGGAGGCGCCCTGGGTGGGCACAAAGCAGGACAAACCCTCAGAAACTTTGCTCCACTTGTGACCAAGAACTTCCACGCCATTCAGTGCTACACGCTGTGCGAATGTGAAGATTACTATGACCTTCGACGCCTGGAGAAGAAAAATTTAGGGTTTGTCCAATGTACAGATTCTCTTTGTTCTGAAAGCCTCCAAATCGCTGCTCTGGTAAGCATGTGAGAATGTTCAGTATGGTTGCAGTCCAGTTTTCATCAATTAGTATGCTATTCTTAACAAGAGTAAATAAGAATAGGGGTAGTGAACAGAATATTCAGAGCCAACTGACTCACGGTTGGCATGACCCATTGCAAAATGCAGTTACTTTTGTGCTTGTCACCACCTAAGCAAGTCTTGTTGAAAAGAAGCTGAAGAGGTTTTAAATTCGAAAAAGACTCTGAAAGTTTGAATGCAGGCAGCTTAAAAATTGTGTGCAGTTTCATTTTTATTTTCTTGGTAGGAGCGACATAATCACCAATTAAAATTTCACCATAGCTCTGCCCACTGTTGTGCGCAGAGCACAGGAGAGAAGAGAGGAAAACTAAGGCAAGTGACGCTATCGGCAGGGTCAGATAACCGTCGCTCTCCCGTAGCTGGCCAGGAGTTACCGACGATGACATATCACACCTCTGACAGATAACAGGCAGCAGAGAGGCTAGCACAAGCCCTATGGCAATCGCTGCGTGTTTTTACAAAATCAAAGCGGTTTATGTTTACATCTGCCCAATTTAGGTGCGATAGTCAAATTGCGGGGACAAAAAATTAAAAAGGTACTTCTAACTCAGTTTTCTTTTTTTTTTTTTTCTAGAAGTGCTGAAGCAGAGGACTTTTTATGCCCAGTGTCAAGGCAGTCAAAAGGACCCGAGAAGAGGAGTGAAAGAAGCTCATCATGCACAAAGAGTTTTGCTTGTGCGGCCCTAGTGAATTAGCACAATGTTGGACTGCTACTGAAAAATGACGGCTGAACATCACAAGGCACAATGCATGCAAGTGGTATTTTGCCAGTCATTTTTATGCTACTTTTGCTAGTTTTACTTGGAATTGTATAATTTTTATTACATCAAGAGATATGTGTTGTGATGCTTAAAACCTACAAAATTTGTTGCATTTTCAGTGACTATTAGGTAGGTATATGATGTTCAAGCGCAGACATCCACCAAATGTTGCACTCAGTGGTATGCTCTCAGAACTGCCTCGGATAGACAGAAGGTGTGAGAGCATGCCCCTGCCCTTATGCCATCTGTGTAGTGTCGTAGAACGAGTGATCACTGAGCCGAGAAAGACACCTTGATCCAACACAAGCGACATAAAAAAGACTTTTTGGGTGTTTTGTGAGGTAGCGCCTTTCCCAACCTATCACACAACCTGTGACGAGTAGTCGAGTACAGTTTCGAGGCTGTGACTGGAAATGAATACACTCGTGCGCTGCTTATCCAAACACTTTGATCCCAAGCTCTAACTGCTCCCATCGTAAATTATTAACCCAATTTTAAATCAGAAGAACATAAAAGACAACTGACTCTGCTGACTATTATTTTTATTGTTTTTCCATATGTTATATTCACCAACAGACTTTCAAGTACATTTTAAGAAAAACAAAAAAAACAATGTGATATGTTTATTTTCAACCCAAGCCATTTGTTTATAGGTCTCTAACCAAACAATAAGGTCAAAAGCCAAATCATTTTCAGCTTGACTAAAAATGCTTCCTCCCTTGTTATGCTCTCTGTTCCTCAACTAAAAAGCCGCATGTTCTAAAGCAGGGGTCTCGAAACACATGTTCCAGGAGTGCCTGGGACATGACCCGCAAGCATTCCACGGCTGCAAGCTCCCGTTGCTGTTTTTAGCACTGTAATGGCATGTGTCATAAATACAGCAATGGTCCTATGTCGTCTATCTTTTGATTTCTGAGCACTGTTTCGTCTTCATGATTGCATCCTCCCTGCTTCTGATCTTAACCACCTGAACGACAATCCTACTACTAGGCTAAGAGCACGAGTCTCACTCAGCAGGAACAACTGACAAAGTTATAAGCTTGGGCTTCCAGCCTTAGCTTCTGCACGTCTGAAGATTGAACGATGCATACGCAGAAAAAGAAAATACTGGAAATCGTGTCTTGTCTTATAAGAATACTTTTATAAAAATTTCAAGATAAAAAAAATTGCTGTAAGAAGTTTTTTTGTTTTAGAAGAAAGTTGAATGACAGGGAATGACACTGTGCCTGCGACTTCCATTAAAAACTGCCAGCATGTCCTCAGG
This sequence comes from Ixodes persulcatus, assembly GCA_013358835.2. Lineage (NCBI taxonomy): Eukaryota > Metazoa > Arthropoda > Arachnida > Ixodida > Ixodidae > Ixodes > Ixodes persulcatus. The sequence continues at coordinate 63,671 of JABSTQ010011034.1, forward strand.
GTGGCACAGTCTTAAATCTTATCACATCAGTATGGGTATAAAGTAGTCATAAAAGCAGTTAAGATAGTCATAAAAGCAGTTACCCCGAAAAAAACAATTTCTGCAAAAAAAAGTTGATTTTGAAAAAAGCCATATATACATCCACTAACATCTAGAGAGTATTCCCAGAATGTTTCATTAGTTTACACTGCATAGTTAATTTTTTATAAATTATTTTCTGTCCACCGATGCTAAAGAAAAGGTAGGGGTTGGAGCACTTTGAACACATTTTTCTCCGTTCCACTTTTTGGCATAAATTTCACTTTAGGAAAACTATTGTTTGTGAATGAGACAAGAGGAAAGACTCGCTCATTGTTTTTCCTAACTGGAATTTTATGGGCAATGCAACTGTGGAATTGTTTTTTGACTTTGTGGATGTCTTTTATAAAATATGTTAGATTTTGTCGACAACATAAAAGGCAAAAAAATTATTTGATTTTTCACTGCAATGTTAGCATAAAATAAATTACTTTTTGGAAATTTTGTTTTCACAAATGCACTCTCGAGGCATTCTGCTGCAGATCTAGAGTAGAAAAATGTTGGGTATTACATTAGTCTCTAAACTATAGTTTTCCTAAACAAAGTCGGTGTGTTTGTGATAAAAACGACTATAATTTATTTTACAGTTCATGTACACAGATGAAACTCTGCACTGCATTCTGCCTTGCAACTGCCAGCATATTCTGTAAATTTCATTCATATTAAGCCATAGGTTCAAAAGTTGACCCTTTTTGGTAGTGTCCCCCCTTAAAAGCTAAAAAATATCCCGCGCAAAACTGTGAGTTTACAAGAAGATAGCCCAATGTCTCCACTCCAGAATATCTCCGGGTGTAGTAGCTGCTCTGCAACATGAAGCCCCACTGTTGCTTTTCTTTGCCTCAAAACATTTTCATGCTTCCCCAACCCCTTTCCGCTGACCCTCAACATTTAGTGATCAGGTATCAGGCCTTATACAGGAATGAGTTTGAAACATCTGTTCTAAAGCAACTAGCGTTGCAAAAAAAAACAAACAAAAAACAGGGGGATTTCTTTTTTGGTCGCACATTGGCATTTAAGCGGAACTTTGGTGTACTGAGTGTCAGACAAGGAAACATGATCGAGATACCAACCAAATTACGGCAGCAAGGCAATGATCTATAGACAAGTCAACACCTCAGCAGCGCAAAAAGGTTAGTACCATCGCCCGTATTAAAAGGAACCAATGAAGCAGCGCACAAGAGCCAACGTCTCTTTGCAACACGGCTCACCCCGTGGCCCTTGCCGAGGTAGAATGCTGCCGCCTGGAGGAGCGGGGTCGGGCGCAGCTTAAGCCTCGCCAGGGCCCGCACCAGCAGCCGGATGTCCTGGGGCTTGAGGGAGCCCATGAGCTGCAGGGCACGGTCCTCTACCTCCAGCAAAAACTTGCGGTCACCCACATGCTCGGACACATCCAGCAGCCAGATGACGTCCGACACGGTGCTGGCGTGGGCCACCTGGCTCCGGATGCGCGACTGGAGCAGCCTCACCACCTGCTTCTGGAGCTCTGTCTTCTGTCAGGGCCATCCACATTGTGAACAACACCGTCAGTTCAAAGTGGGCGTTCCTAATTATAACACTAAAGCATTTTATCGACCCTAAAACTTGTTTTGGAAGGGAACCACTTTCCGGGTTCTGTTGTATCCATTGTTAGTGACCAACTGTTTAAGAACGCTTTAACACCCTTCACTGTTTCGAGTCTCCATGAAATAGCTGTAAAATTACTTTCTCGTGTTTTCTTTTGTCGTCTTTTGTTGTTCCTACTATCCTCAATAATGCCGATGGCCCCGAGGATGTGTAAATAAACAAATAAATAAATTGTGTTGCGTGTTTACTTAGACAGCGGGAAGTTAGTCGGCCCCAATGGCCGTCTGGTGTCTCTGCTGTAGACGACAAATTTTTTCCAGTGCAGTACCAGCTGCTAGCCAGTAGTGATACACAAGCGCGCGCCAGGTACGCTGCTCTTCTAGATTGAAACGGGCAGGAATAGGGATTGCGCCCAAGATCCCTGGATTCTGCAGTGCAAGCTTTCTCTCCAAATGCTCTAAGCTAGGGTTCCAAGTTGGACACTAGAAAAGAAGTCATGCAAACTTTCAGACTGCCGCGACTGGCCAATCGCGGCAGTCAGAAATCTTGCTGACTTTCGCGACAAATGTTAAACTTAGAGCCCCTGTGCTGCGTTAACACACGCGGTTAGAGCCCCTGTGCTGCACTAACACACGCGGCCACCCATCCCACGCAGGGTGAACATGCGACCTGTCCACCACACCTCTTTGTGGTACTCCCACTGATCCTTCGGATTGCACCATATTCTTAGCCCTCTCTTCCTTGCCCACCTTACCATCATGTCAGAGAGTTGCTGATATTTTTGCTAAACCACATAAAGGGCCCATGGATAAAAATCGAAGTACAATAAGCATAAAATTGAAACCAGAGCACAATTAGCTCTATGCTCTGAGCTTCCATTTTTGACCTTAAAGGGGCACTAAAGAGGATTCTGCGATTGTCTGTTCTTGGTCTAACTGATTCGACGGGCCATAAGCATCCTAAAAATACAAAAAACTACAATCACGTGATGCCAATTGTAATGTTTGAATTTTTAGGGTGCTTAGGGCCCGTAGAGTCAGTTATGACCAAGAAAAGACGATCGGAGAATCCCCCTTTAGTGCCCCTTTAACAACATACTAGACAGAGAAAACACTGATTACAATAAAGATAACACCATTTTATGACAGAAGCACCTCATCTCGTGTTGCAGAAACTTGCTCGCGTGGCTTTAGCAAGCAGTAACTTTCATTTCATGCTGAAAATCACTAGAACACTGCACATAAACTTAAAACAAAATGTGAGGAGAGCAATATACACAGTTTAAACTTTTTCTTCAAAGGATCTCTTTTTTATGCAGTTCAGAGGATCCTTTAAAGGGACACTGAACCGAAATTCGTAGCTCACTAAACAAGGCTGGAGCGACAGGCGGGACACTGCAAAAACCCCCAAAACATCCCTCATACAGCGTTATCTCCAACGGTCGCCCGCATTCTTGAAAAAGAAGCGAGCAATTGGACGTGGCCGACGAGACATGTCACGCCACGATTCTCATTCCCTCCCCTCTTCGCCTTGTCCCCTCGAGCAGGTGAACTGAAGCGAAAAGGAGAGAATCAGGGCCGCTTCCCTCATTCGCAACTGCTCCAGGAGAATTGAGACGTCACATTCCACGGTTGATCGTGCTCTTCTTTTCCAAAAATGTGACTATCCGTTTGAGATATTGAAGTATGAGTGATGTTTCGGAGTTTGTAGCATCCCAATCAATGTTTCTGCGGCTCTATTTTGCAAAATCCAAATTTCGGTTAAGCATCTCTTTAATGAATCATTTTCGACAGATTTCATTACATGAATTCACAAAGCGAAGCTTGACATCTTAAATAAATTCTATTGGTAACAATCTTGGTAAAGAGCAGCCATCCTTGGCAAAGCAGGTAGGGCTGCCAAACATTTTTAACGGCACAATTGACCTTTTTCAGAGATCGCTGGGAGCATGCACCAACTCTGAGAGAGGGGAGAAAAGGGAAAGGCCCTATTTTTGGGGGCTCCGTTTCCGCTCAGTCGCTGCTACAGTGCTGGTTCGGTTTGACTCCCTCCGCTATTCTCGCGGCTTGGCTTCATAGTCGTCATGCCTCACCACTGCGCAGCTGTTTAGTTGCACAAATAGCAACAAAAACGGTTCAAGTGCAAGATTTTATAGAGTTCCAGCAGCCTTTTTGCAGGTAGTGCATGAAAGCACCCTATGTCAAACACCCCGCCCTTTTTGCCCCTCTTTCAAAAGCCCTCGTTTCAGAAGCCTATGCCGCAAATCCCCGTGTTCTGTGGCCTGGTCCTGAACCCGACGGCGGATACATTCTGCTTTTAACCAGAAGAAAGTAACTGTGCAAGCGAGGTTGTGTAACATAATCATGCCGTACCCGGTACTCAAGTAAAGAATAGCTGTGCGCTATACACATTCTCGTCTTGCCACGTTAAAAGGGGAAAAAAAAGGAAGAAAACCCAAGATGTTAGTTACTGGCAAAACATATCTAAGGCGTGTGAAATGGATTCAAGCCTTACGGGGACAGAACCTTGACAGAACGCCTTGGCAACCAACTGTGAACTCCCCTGTTTGCAGGGCCCACTTCGTCCGACGTTCGTAAATGTGCTGAATTCAAAGAGAGATTGTTTCTAACATACCTTTTCTTACATTTTGATGGTGCAGGTGAGCTTTCGCGATATCAAGACCACCCAAATTTCACCCCCTCAGAGTTTGTTTAAACCGCCCCAGGTTCAGCAATGCCCTGTGCACTCGCGCGGTACACAGGACAGTGAAGTGACGAAACGCAATAAGCTCAAATACCTTAGGCGCTAAAGGAGAGCGAAATCGGCTGTTTGTAGAGGCCGGGGCCTCATAAACGGAGCTCACAAGCTCCGCACAAGGTGGATAGCTGGGTCGGGATTGAAACCTGTCACCATTACTTTCCTTACATAACACCCTGCCTTTAAAGCCAACGCAAAAATGCCAAAATGTTCCAAAAGCCGGGAATCATGATTAAAAACAAATACCTCCGACTTGCATAACAATACCAACAATTTATAGGTAGACGTTTCGTCTCCTATGCGGGAGACATCATCAGTGCAGCCACCACCTTTTCACCTTTTTCAGTTGCTTGCACGACACGACTTTGAAGCGACAATGAAGTGACTCCGAGTCGACGGTAGGAACCGATGCGGCGTCGGTAGTCTATCCAATTTTTCCTCAACCATTTCAAAGATGCACGCAAAGCGACAACAGAAAGAAACGTTCAAAATGGCAAAGGATAGAACAACGCCACTAGAAAACAGATGTGAACACACGGAACGCGAGAAACGCCAGGCGCTAGCGCGAACCCAGATCCCCCAAAAATGTTTAGAGCGATTCCCACGAGGGTGCGCCACGATCATGTCCAAACTCTGAAAAAGGCCCATTGCACTCCCAAGCTGTCCTCGACGGTAGATCTCACCTGGTACCGGATGTGATAAGACAAACAGAGACACAAATTGTGCAGCTTCATCTTCCGTGCCCTCCAGAGAACGGACTGCTCAAAGCACGCAAGTGTGTGAGCATCGCAGGGGACATCGGACTCCAAAAGTCTCCGAAGGCCCGAGACAAGAACGCCATCTCCAAGCCCCTGTTCCTGCCCGTCCACCACCCTGTTACAGACGGTGCTGAAGTTGATCTCCGGTTGGGGTTGCGGCCCCAATGCATTCGTCTGAGGTGCTGTGGCAGTCGTGAAAGAGGCTGGCTGCCGTATCCTCTCCTGGATGCCGGGGCCGAGAAGCAAGGCCTGGTGGACAGTCGGCGCATGTCGGCCGACGATGGCAAAGTTAAAGGGAGCCACCCTCAGCCAGCAAGGGCCAACAATGGTCCTCGAGACAGCAAACATACTGCAAGGGACGTCTCGTGTCACAGAACCATCAGTCTGCGAGGGAAAGAAAAACATTTTAAAACCTTACTATGACATATAGAGAAAATCAAAGCGAATTAAGTAATGAACACTCCCCTTCCACCACTGCAGCACATTTGGCTCATTCACAAATGTATACTCTGTTCACACTCCTCCAAAAGTTATGGCAGAATGTTTGTAGACATACAGGATACTCCCACTGCATAAGTACAGACATAGGAAACTGTCCTCCGGTGCTATCAGCTCATACAAGCAACAGTTTTATCTTTATTAAAGGAAGTACAGTCAAGTCCTGCTTTCTGCAGCAGTGGAAAGTTTAAGTACTACTGCCTAAAAAGTCTGGGTCAGAGAGACAACCGTAAACAGGGCACATTCCCATGTCTCGCTTATCGAGCTCTAGTCAAAGGGTTTTTAACATTCACTAACTTATCAGCATCTGTGCTTTCTGCATAACCCTCCTACCAAAACGTTGATGAGCTACTGCAACATTCTACTGCCACTCAGTCTGGGCGCTCACGGTGACAACAATATTCTGTTGTACTGACAAAACTGGAAGCTTTCAACATTGTGAATTAATGAATAAGCAGTGATAGTCAATATCAGATGTCTCAGCAAATCAGGCAGCGAAAGGCCTAAAAGTCCTGCAAAACACCGTGCTAGCTTCATTGCCATACGAGCCACATTGTCCTTCCATATGGAAGGATTCACCTCACTACACGGCCATGAGGTTCTAAGGCCTCTAGCCTTCTGGTGGGACAGCCTGTATTACTTTGTCACTCAGCCACCCTTCCATTTCCGCTGGCTATGGTACAATCATTGAGCATGTGAATACTACAAAGCAAGTGCTGACCAGTCGATGATGATTAAATAGGTTTAGAACACCTGTACTTGAAGTACATTTTCCGAGTATGTACTGATACTTTACATAAAGTATTTTTTTCTGGTTCTTTCCAAAAAAAAGTACAACTCCCGACTTCAAAAAACATTCCCCAAATTTGGTCTTGTTAAATCTGCATCATGAAGTGATGCTTTGTCAATTTTAAAGAAATGCTGGGAGACATTCTACTCTCGCCCGAAAAGCGAGCAGACGACGTACCTCTTTGTTTGCACTGGGAGCGGCTTTCCCGCAGCTCTTCAAACTCTTTCTCCTTCTTCCTCGGTCAGCGCAAGCGAGGAGGCTCAAGATATTAATAGAGGACACTCCTTCACGGTAGGATTGCTTGCTGAAGCTACGGGGCCGACGTCATGCTCTCTCCATCATGAAAGATAGTGATAAAAAGTACTCTTACTTTATTTTGAAAGCATGTTATATTTATAGTACCTTACTTGAAGTACATTGCACTCGGTGTACTTACTACATGACGTGAAGTACATATCGTAAAATCCCAAGAGATAGCCCACCTAACATGAAGAGCAAATCGGGTGAAAATATGGAGTGGGCTAACTTTCGGTATGCAATCAAGAAAAGTTTTAAAAAATTGCTATTTTTAGGTTGTGTCCCTTCCAAGCTTGTTATGGTGGCGAGGGGCAAAGAAAGCAAAAATGACTGTAATCCCCAGTCAGCAACGTTAACTTATATCCCGCCATAGCTAACTAGCCGCATTTGCGCCGAGGCCATCATTGATCCTAACACTACTATTACTAGAAGTGGGCTATCTTTCGGTGTTTAAAAAAAATATAGTAAATCAAGCCAAAAATAGGGGTGGGGCATCCCTCGGTATTTCACGGTAACCTCTAATTTACTTTGTACTTTACTCAAGAACGTTTTAGATGTACTTTATTACCCAATGTTGGTTTTTTGGAACAATAGCATCAATGCGCCAAGAAACTGATGGAGAGGAGGAGATGAGAGCGCGTGGGGACGTCAGAACGCCGAGCTTTGGTTCATATGATTAGTTGGTAGACATAAAGCTAGCAGTCTTTGTCTCCACTGCAGTCGTCGAACACGTTCGAATGCAAGAGCTAAACGCCGGACGCCAGCGTTTCGTGTTCAACCAGTGCAGTGGAGGGACAAAGGCTGCCTTCGTCTCCGTTGCACTCGTCGAACGCGTTCAAATGCGAAAGCCATACACTGGACGCTTGCGTTCTTACACGTTCGACAAATGCAGTGCAGACCAGGGTTGGGCAGTATCGCGATACAATTTTTTAATCAGTGTCTGTATTTCAGTATCGGAATACATTTTTTGTGTATTCCTTGCATCGCGATACAATCCCGGGTCAAGGTATCTTGTTACAATGTTTGAGAAATCAGTGGCCCCCAAGCGAAAGCTCAAGAGACTGTTTTCTTTCTTTTTTCTTACTTCTGAGGGGTAGAAGGTACAGTAAATGTGACATTGAGGCTTTGTTATCAAGTAGATCAAGGTTTCTTTTGAACATCATGGCCCCGACAAGACAAAGGTGACTCCTTCAGATGTCCTCCGGGATGCTTCAGTTGGGCAACTATATTTGTAGAATCAAAACATTAAAGGCACAGTGGGTACAAGCTTTACAACTGTTCATTGCGCTCCCAGGACTATTTACTAGGACGGACGTAACATTTCTCCCCTTAAATAATCAGATATAAAGAATTATTTCATTCCGAGGCGACATCTTAAAGTGACTCCAGGAAAGGTATTGACATGGGGCTATACGCCTCGCAAGTGGGCTCATTTTCGTCTTCTGCGCATGAGAAAGGAGGTAGCGGTGACGTCAGAACGCCGAGCCCTGATTGGCTGATCGCGACCCCCCTATCTGAGCGTCGTCTGCTCCTCTGCAACGTCGTCTGCTCGCAACGTCGTCTGCGTCTGTCTTACCTTTCCTGCGACTTTCGGAAGTGCAGGTCTTTACGAGCGAGCTCGACTTCGCCTTTCAGAGAGGGGAGACAAAATAACTCGAGCGGTACATTGTTTTTGTCGAACAACTAGCAGACGTGTATCAAGGGGGGAAGTCAAGGGACTCGCTGGCGAGGTGTCCGGAGGCGCCGAGGTTTGTCTGCTAAGAAGCGAGTGTCCGCAAGTTCCCTCCCAAATACTTTTTCCCTCCTTGCGTGTGCGGCGAGACTCCTCACTCTTAAACGGCGTCGGCGGATTGGTGCAGTTAACGTCGTCTGCTTTACGTCTGCTAGTCAAAGCGATGGCTGCTTTACCTTTCCTGCGTCTGTCGGAGATTCACCGCTTTTTCACCGGCGAGAGTCGCCGCTGCCTCGGAAAACGAGGCGATGACAAGAGGAAGAGATTGAAGGGTTCACAAGGGTCGCGCGGGCATATTCCATTCAGCACGCCAGCCGGTCGTGGGCAGACGGTCTTGGCCAAGGACCGTCGGAGCACCGCTGCGCCGCTGCTAGGCCTATCTGCCGAGCTCGCTTGGACGGGGTCAGTGGAATCGTGGCCGTTGGAGCATTTCCCGGGTGTTTGTGGATCCAGCGTTCTTGTTCGTCGTGGTTTATTTCAAGTGCTTTTTACTTTTTTCTTGCTGCTTGTGGTCGTGACGCGTGAGAAGAGCACGTACAAAAATAAACGTCCGTTGGTCGTCGCGACCAACTAACTGAGCGACGCTGTCGGCCATGCTGAGTTGATCGTCGTAGGATTCCGTCGTAACCTAAGGTATTGACATGGGGCTATACTTTGCTCACCTCTAAGCTGACAGTGCGGTGGAAGCTATGCGCTCATTAAACCAGTCATACGGCTTTTTTCCGCCACGTGATCACGCTGCCGCCCCTACTCACGCGCAGAGAGCGGGGTCAGGTGATGAAAAGGGAGCTTAGGGGTGAACGGAGCATAGAGGATGCTGACCTTTCAGGGATATTTCGGTAGATATAAAACAAATTTAGAGGTTCTTGCGATATTGCTTTGAAGGCGCACAATATATCTGAAGGAGAACTGCACTGCATTCTGGATTGAATCATTTCCAACCTAGTGAAGAGTCGCTTTGTTACCACAGCTTTATGCTAAAGGAAATATGGCGATTCTATGTGAAAATAATTCCAGGCTTGAAAACATCCAAGTTCAACTTCAATATTTACCTCACGGTTAGTATGAGTTTTCGTTTTCACTGGAGGACTCCCCATTTCTCCCTTAGAAGTACAAACCCTGTCAACGTAGCCTACCTGTTACCAACTCCAAGTGAGGTGTTCATACTGTTAGTAAACTAAGGGCTTTTACGGAAATCATCTTTCATTCATATGAACCTACAGAACAGCGGACTCAAACTCATTTGGGTGTGGGGGCCAGATAGCCCACCCGAGAAAGGTTGAGCGCCATCATAAGCCGGGGGAGGTGGGGGGGTTAAGATTTGATCTTGTGCTCTCGCAGCACGCATAACTACACTTGCGCATTCTCCTTGAGAAAAACTATTATCATATAGGTGGTTCAACATGACAAAAAGCTGGGAAGCAAAAATTAAAACAAAACACAAAGCAAATAAAAACAGAATAGTAATGCCTATGACAGGGATGGAACTGGGCAAACCAGCTTTGGAACAATCTTGAAAGCAGAAAAAAACTGCAGTTTGGAGCAGGCTGGGACGAGGCCTTGGAGCAAGTTGGGAGCAGCCTACGAGTTTTAAGGTTGTTAAAATAGAGGCTAGTTGTCACCTGGTTTTCAAAAGTAAAGAAAATATGGCATGATGATACCTCCAGGTGAACTTAACGGTAGTTTCAATAAACGCTTTAGTTGCAAATATTTTTCACAAAATTATGTACAAATTACACAAAGCATTTGAAGCAAAACTGCACATGACAGTGTGACACGTGATAAAACCGACTTGCAAACAGGTAAATATAAACAGGTGCAAATAGCTTTCATTGCTCAGCATTGACTAGTAAGGTGTACCGAAAAATAAAATGCAGGTACAAAAATTATTTTTAATTCTTCAATCACTAGAATAATAAATGTCCTTGTACATATAAATCTATTGGGACTTCGTCAATTGTTCACAGATACACTTCACTTTTTCAAGATTATGAGCCAATTTCGCATTAGCCTCCGCCAAGAGCACTTGTCCAGTCTAAATCTCCTTTTTCTTTTTTTCAGATTCCACTAATGAGTGTGCATGCTCAAGCATAGTCTGCAAACGGATGATGCGTTGTTCAAGTTGTCGCTCTTCTTCCTGAAAAGGAGCTCTCTTCGTTCTCGCTTCCCTCCTGCTTGGGCCGGATTACTGGCCTCCAGTACCTTGAATATAAAAAAAATAAATCACTGCTCTTCCTCTTCTGCCTTTCGTCGCCTTGCTCTTTGACCTCTAGCCTTTCTGTGTAAACTTTATAAGACTTCTTCACAGCTTGCAGCAAGTTTGCTATCAAAGGCACTTTCGTGAAATCACAGCCAAATCGCTTCAAAGTGCAATCCCGATCTGTCGGCTCGTATCTTGCTCCGTCATACGCCTCACTGCTTACTCGCCTTTGTTCGCAAGTTTTCTGCTTGGGGCAGCGGCACATGTTTGCTCCACTATTTAGATCTTCAGATGAAGTGATTCCAGGACTTCAGAAAAGCATGGCGAGCTTGCAGCAACGGCAGCTAACGTTGGCGGCAGCAACCTACAGATACAGATTTTCGGATCTGGATCCACTGGCGTTCCATTTCGGCCGGAAGTTCCGGTGTCAATGCTGCCAAAAGAAACTGCGAGACGGCTAATTTCAATGAGGCTCGTTTACAGTTTCAGTCTGGGCGCACCTTGGGGCAGGTTTGTTCTTATTTATACTTTTGTATCAGTGTGGCGCATGAAAAGTAATTAGACGCACAGTGGCGCAATTGACGCAGCAGTTCCAACCCTGCTACGAGAATACATCATTAGAGCATAGCTAGTTTTCGAGCACAAATGAATCAGCAACATATCATTATGTCAAATGCCATGGCAAGCGCTCAAGACATGGGAACGAGCCCAGGCTCGAAGCCGGTTGCCTGCGGGCCGCGTCCTAGCGAAGCACGGGCTGCGTGTTTGAGACCTCTGCTATAGAAGATTGTAACTGACTTGAATGACAAAGGACCCAAAAAATAGCTGATGTGAAAGAGCACGATAATTAAAAGGGTGCTCAAAGAAAGACAAACAATGGTAGAAATTTATCAAATGATTTATGCAAGTCAACTGCTTGTGGTCAAAGCACACAAGAATGTTCCTCAACAGCTTGTAGAGAAAATAAAATATCAAATGTCCCAAAATGCTTAGCTGAAAACATTCTACAGCAAAAGTGAGAGAAGCGATATTTAAGTGATCACAATGGTTCGAGTACTATCATGATATGGCACAGCTCACAAAGCCTCCAAGCACCTGTCCTTCAGTCACCTCAACGGTGCTCACCAACAACGGCATTACAAACCCATACCGCAGCCATTGACCAAGAACAAGGCTTGTGGATCCCCAGAAACTACTTGGCCTTCCTCTTCGACTTGAAAAGAGATTTTGGTCTCCTCAGCGCTTGAGGAATCTCTACATTGGTCACGTCAATGTCCAACGTCGTTTCAGAAGGCGGCTGCACGTTGTGCTCCACCACCGTCCCCGTGAAGGCGTCGTCCCGGCTCCGCTCCAGCCTCGCGCTCCAAAGTGGCTTCTCCCCCACCTCTGGAGGTGCCCTTTCGACCGCCCTGCCCGCACCCTCGGCCGGACTCTTGAGAATCGACTTGGTGGTGCCACTCTCGCTGCCTCCAAACATCCTGAAGATATCCCCGGGGCTCATGACGATGCTCTCGGTGCTCGTCGACTCCGCGGGGGCACAGGTTTCCGCGAGGCTGGTGTCCGAGTGCGAGAAGGTGATGTGCACACTGCTCTCGTCCTGCCAGCGAACCTTGCGTGAGGCAGCATCCTCGCCTGAAGAGGCTGACTCCCGCTCCTCCTGCAGCTCCAGGCGATCCAGCATCGCCCAGACGTCCTTATCCCCCTCGCCAACCCGGACGTCCTTCTTCGAACGGTGGTAGTCGCGCACACTCTTGCGGTGCCTCTCGCGCCAGGCCGCCTCTTCAGCCGGGTCGTAGGGCTCACAGATCTCCGCACAGGCGCTCTCCCTGTGCAGCTCATCCGTGTACTTGATCCAGTTGGAACGCTGCTCCTTCTCTTTCTCCAGGTCGCGCTGCATGCGGCGGCACTGGTCGGCGCGGCGCTTGGCAATGTCGAACGCCTGGCGCGCCGACCGCTGGGCGAACCAGTTGTCGCCGAGCAGCACGAGCACCTCGTTGGTGTGCACGAGGCGACCGGGCACGAAGGCGAGCGAGTTGAGCGGCACCATCACTTCGTGGGTGACGCGGTCGGCCAGGGTGTCCAGCCGCCCGCACAGGGACTCGTAGTCGCGCTCGAACTGCGCCCAGCGCTCCAGCTTCGCGTCGCACGACTGCAGTCCCTTTTGCTGGGACTCGCGCAGTCGCTCCAACTGGTTAGGGTCCATCGAGAGCGTTTCTTCTGGTTCGGAGCGGCACGGGAAGGAGTGTCCGATCTGCAAAACGGGCAAGCAAGTTCCCGTCGGCTTTCGCCGGCTCTGTGTCTTCCGTTTGACGCTTGCAACGGACGCTATTTGCCTCGGGGTTGCTGTCGCGCACTTCACGGGTGTCGTGGACCGTGAAACAACGCATAGACGAGGGCAGGGTGCGTTCGAGGCTGTGCGCACAATGTTTCTCGTTCAATGGCCCAGCAAACTCCTTGTGGCTTGTTTGTTTGGAAATAACAATTGCATAGTTACAGGCCGGGCAAGTCTGGATAAGTCACCTTCTCGAGCTTGTGGCTTCTTTTCCTTTTTTCGTGATGACCACGACTTTCTTGACGGATTAGAGGGGGGTACCCATGTTTCCACCAGAGCCTTCTATGGAACAGGGATCATGACCACATACGTTTCTATCATATCGGTAATTATATTTATCTTTTAGTAAACGTCCGTGCTCTATTTTTAATGCGTGTAAATGGGCTAGGTGACCGGAGGCACGGTAAGCACACGCCGAATGAAGCACGGGTATCACGCGTTCCCGACCTCCACACGTCGGACGTTTGGACGATACGTAAACTAAAACTGATGATAATGTTACGGGAACTACAGAACTTTGTTCCTAATTCTAAAGACACACATTTCGGAAGGGGAAAAAGTGATTCTTACCTCATTTAAGATATCGATGACCCAGCAAGCGAGAGTTACTTCCTTGCGTCCCTTGCGTTTACTGCTGCCGATGACATTGGAGACTCGTTGAGGCGTTGAGGCCGCTGGTTGCTAACTAAAAGTGGTAAGAGCCAACTCAGCCAAGGCAGTAAGAGAGTAATTTATTGATGTTATTACTTAAATACGCTATGATTAAAATATAATTTGAAATCAATATATAAGCTCGCATTTAACTTACAAAAGCCATTACTAAAACCAGAAATAAAGGAACACAACTAGCGCCATGCTAAACGCTGAGCAGTATGCAGCTTCTAAGGTGTGAGCGGTGCAAAGCGGCAGCAACGGCTACTGGCTACTGCTTGGCCGCCTCTTCGGCCTCTTCATTCGTCGACGCGACCAAATTGTAGACAAGTAGGAAGTGGAAAGTTAGATTTTTTTATTGTACGCCGACACGCCGACAGACACGTCTCCGACATCTTGTTGGTAATGTGTCGAGCCTAGATGTGTCTCTCAAGACTTGTCCTCAGAGCACTGGTACTCGGAACAGCTGTTCAGCCAGCAAAAGCCTTGGCACGCAGGTTCACCTCGAACACTGCCCAAAAAATGACCAGAACAGTGAAGTACCTAAGGTAAATATACGAGTACTTTACGTAGCCCATCTCACCAAGCCGGCTGGGTGCTAGAAGAGCAGACTCGAATGCACAAAGCTCCATTTACCTACAATTACTTTTATCTGACCGCGAAGCAGACACCGATTCAACCGATTTCAAAAGCAAAATAATTAGGCGAAATTTTAGAACTTATTTCTTTTAAGCTGGCTGTTCTAAAATTGTATAAAGTGCGCATTTGTAGTTGCGGCGCGTGCTTGCACCCACGCTCCTCGCGCGTGGGATGAAGCGGGCGGGCGCCTGGCGAAAACAGCGGGCTCGAACTAAATCTCGGAAGCCGTCGACCGCGTCGATACGGGATTCACAAGACCAAAAACCCTCGTCACGGAGGCGGTGAGACCCAGGGAGAGAAGCACGGAGAAAACAATAGAAAAATTGATCCACAGTCCCTCGCTCGCTCCCGAAATTTGACGGCGCCAGGGAGCAGACACCACGTCGCCGCTTGATGCTATCCGAGCGAGGCCCTTGGCCGTCCCGTCCCTCCTCTTGTTCCCTTTGCTCCCTCGCTTTCTCGCCTCCCGGCGAGGCCCTCGACGCTGCCTCACACGCGCGCGGTCGTGGATCGATGCTCGGGACCGGCACCGCCACGGCCGCGACGGTAGCGCGCCGCACGCTCCCGTCGTCTGTCCGTGCTCCCACCCGACCTCCGCTTCCCCCCCCTCCTCCAGTTCGCTTCGTTTGAGCCCGAGTAGTCGCCTAATTTAATCCCACCGAAGATTTAACAAAAAATTTGAAAAAGAAGTGCGGGGGAGGATGAGGTTGCTTCATCGGCGAAGGGCCGTCGGCGGTGGGCGACTCGCGGCTGCGGCGATGGGAGGGTGTGGTGCGAATGGCCGCTGCTGTTGACGCCGTGCTCGTGCGAAGCGGGAGAAGTTGGCATGGAGAAGAGCGAGAAGAAGCCCATGCGGTTCTCTTTTCGACGGCGTCCCAAAAGCGTCAGCGTCGACCGGAGCGAGGCGCACGCCGCCGACGTCAGCATCGGACAGTACTTGGAGAAGCTCAACTACGTGAGGTACGGCCGCGTGGAGGTGGGCTTCACTGCGGGCACGCGCTCGATGCCGGGAAGCCATACGCGCGGGATGCTGCGGAAGGTGATTTCGGCCCTGTGTATGTTCCGCGCTTGAAAGCTGCCGTCCAGTTAAAATTTTAACATATCGTTTTTCAGAGTCTAGTCTACTTCTATCTGGCGCCCATATCAGAGTAGACTGAGAAAATCCAAATTTTGTGGGTATTTAACCTGTCTGCTACTACAAGTGATTTTCTTATGTGTATCGCGCTGCGTGTTATTGCATTAATAAAAGAACACACCGAGTATAAATACTTTCTTTGATGTATTCTTAATGTATATCCTAATGACTGTTCTAGTTTGCTCCTTCCACTAGCTTCTATCAACTCGGAGTAGAGCGCATTATTTCTTAATTTCATTTCCTTTAGGGAAAGATGTTTGTAAATCTATGAGAACTCTCAAGGAGAGAGATGGTTTTAATGAAGCACTTACTTTGTATGAAAACTTTGGTATCGCATTTGTTGAACAGAGAAGTAACTTTGCAGTAGTCACACGTCAGCATGCATATAGTCTTCTTTCCGTTGTTTGAGGCAGAAAAACATATACTATCATAGTATATGTTTTAAAGTGGTTTTGAGTAGAAATTTTTTAAGCAGGAATGTAACCCTAAGGGAGTTGTTTTGCTGTGGTAGATTAATATCAAGATGCCTAGAGCTCTGCATGACATGTCAGTATAAAAAGTAGCAGCCTTTGAATGTGAACAAAACTGTCTGCTTTTTCTGTCTTTTTTATACTCTGGCCGCAAGGCCGGCCCTTCACCATCAAGTACCCTGGGCAATCTCCGACCATGGCACCCGCCTCTTCCCCCCCCTTCCCCCCATT
This sequence comes from Ixodes persulcatus, assembly GCA_013358835.2. NCBI lineage: Eukaryota > Metazoa > Arthropoda > Arachnida > Ixodida > Ixodidae > Ixodes > Ixodes persulcatus. Next base: position 79,802 of record JABSTQ010011034.1, read on the forward strand.
TTCATACGCCCCTATCTACTAGATACACCATCCCCTTGTTAGTAAACATGGGAGTACTAGTGACCCAACACGAGTGTTTTGTCAGACGAGAGCCGGATTCCAAAAATGAACGGCGATTGAGCATAAGAGCATACAGCGTTGTGTCCGTGCTCGAATAAATAAAAAAACTAAAAAATGATTCAAAAGAGGCGCGACGGTGCCTTTGCTGGAGCCCTGGGCCGGCCCTGTCTAGCCCTGTCTGACCCCAGTTGGTATAAATCTGCTCTGTGTTCAGCATTAACGTTTCACTAGACCAGCTTTCTAATCTACTTGCATCTCTAACTACAGGTTGCTTTGAACCTTCATAGTTGTACAAGGTCTGCCAATGCTGTCAAAATATGTTTACAATGAAGACTAACACTAAAAAAGACACCAAGCTATTGCACGCGACTAACGGTACTTCAAAGCCTTTTCGTCTATTATACGTAATTTCCTTTTCTCAAAGAAATCATAACCGTTAATCAGATGTCATCGCAGCAGAGAGGAGTGTGGACGTCTATCCACAGCGTCCTCTATCGGCGACCCGAGAGAAACCGATTGCACCTTGCAGCTAGAACAGAAAACCGTGGCAGCAGGTTTGCTCATCAGCGAATCACACATTCGCAGCGCCTGGCAGTCTAAAGACAAAGCCGTAATAGTAAGTTTGAAAACGTGCAATGAAAATCGTCAACGTGTTCTTGGCTAACCACATGAGCCTACTGTTAATGCTGGCACCGCTGCAAATGCCACTTAACCCCCGTTCCACCGTGCAGCCAGGAAGAGGCCATCAAGATTGACCAGGAGCTGTTCTCCGAGTATGCATACAGCGTGGACCAGCTCATGGAACTGGCAGGTCTGAGCGTGGCCACTGCCGTGGCCAAGTCGTACCCGAGGGGTCCCATGCCCAAGGGCGGCACCGTTCTCGTCTGCTGCGGACCGGGCAACAACGGCGGTGATGGGCTCGTCTGTGCTCGCCACCTCAAGCTTTTTGTGAGTGTCCACCGAGCCACCCATTCTTCGTCGTGGCAAACACTTCGTGCCATTGTAGTTCCGCGGATCCAAGATTCTTTTCGCAGTAGGAGCAAGCATTTTTGTGATGAAAGCAAGATTCTAGCTTATGAATGCAGAATGCACTTTAACGGAAGCAAAGTTGGGATTTCTGTCCTGTTATCGTTGCCATACCGTGTCTCCCTCTGCTAAATTTACGAAGTTGTGGTGTTGCACGACATGGAAACATTGCCACATGATGCAACATCACCCGACACCACGCGTCGATACCGTGACATTGCACGACAACGTGCAACCTTATTTTTGGTCGCTTAATATTTCGCAAATTTTGCGAAGCGTGGGTTTTTTGGAACGTCTTGCATGCACAAAATTTAGTGATCCATGCAATGTATTCAGTACCATACGGGTCGACGTATTTGCGTAATCAATTGTTTGCGGTATCTTTTTAAATTGCGACATTCACAAAAATGAGGTCCTCGCAAAAATTAAGTCGCTCGCTGCGTATCACTAATGCGTTCTGCAAACGGGACGTTTGGGCAGCAGATCAAAAGAATGTCGTAATTGTTTGCAGCATGGTCGTTGAATGAGGTCCTGAACTTCGTTGATCGTAAGACACGCAAACTCTGGGGTGAGGAACTTGAGCAGCGTGGTTGCCCACTTGGGTTCGAATCCCATTCTAATCGCCGAACTGTAATGAGTAAGGATAACCAGTAAACTAGGGAGAACTGGCAGAGCCCACGGAGGCCTACTAGATTGGAAGGGGGCTTATATGGGGCCTCGGGTGAGCCGAAGGAACGTTGGCGATGCGGGACCAAGCGAACCCGTCCAGTGAAGAAAGAGACGTGTAAGCAGGTCGGTGGTTGGAACAAGACCACTTTATGCACAGTGCACACAACCCAGACTCTTTTCTCGAGCCCGCATGCGCAAATGTGGCGCGCCACAGAGCGTGCCGCAGCGAGACAACCGATACTACAACCTCGGCTCAAGAAAGCGCTTCTCCCCATCCCAGGGCTACGAACCGTCGGTGTTCTACCCGAAGCAGTCGAACAAGCCCCTGTTCCAGAACCTAACCAAGCAGTGCCAGGAGATGGAGGTGCCCTTCCTGTCCTTCCTGCCGGACTCACAGCTCATCAGTGACTCGTACAACCTGGTTGTGGATGCCCTGTTCGGCTTCAGCTTCAAGCCCCCCGTCAGGCCAGAGTTCAGCGACGTCATGGACAAACTCAAGAAGGTCAAGATCCCCGTCGTCAGCATCGACATCCCCTCAGGTGGGGCCTTCCTTCTCTCGGCGAACTGTCTCCCTCGGTTTCATGATACTGCACTGATTTCCGAGAGCAGGCGGTCGTCCCTAGAGCGGAGATGAGACTTCGTCCGTCACATTTACTTGATGCGCAGACATACATTTTCATAATTATTTGCTTCTTGTGATAACATCCAACGGCACTTTGCAAGTGGATCCAGACATTTCATAGAATGCCGTTTCATTGAACACCATTTTAGCAAAGCCGTTTCATCAAACGGCATTTCATAGAATGCCATTTCATTGAACGCCGTTTCATAGAACACCATTTCATCGAACCCCATTTCATTGAACACTGCATACTTGAGCGGTGGGAATTCTAAATTTACAAAAGTTTTCTTTTAACACCAGGAAGATAGCAGTGATATATACCTATTCATTTTAATTTATAAAGTTTCTTTTTCCAGTTGAGTGAGCAACTATAGTAATAAGAAACTTTTTTGCTTTTATTCTATACTTCTGTTGTTAATGTGGCTAGTAAGAAACGGGAACACTGAAGACATCTTTTTAAAGCTGTGATCACCGGGTGCAGTAACAAATGCACATGCTCATGTCGCATAATACCCTCTCCATGTCGCATAATACAGAAAAAAGATGTGTCTCCCGTCTTTGTTAATTTATTGTAACCGACAGAACCGTGGACCTGAAGTATTTTCGACGTACAGTATATATGTTCTTAAAAAGGAAGCTATTCTCCTAGAATATAGAATGAAAATACATGTAAACAGACAAACACAAAATCAAAAAGGCGCAGCAGAAAATAGCCATTGCCCTTTCCAGAAAGTGCCTTTCATGCGTGAAACAATAGGAGGATCAAGTGGGAAAAAAGTGTGTGATGGAGAACAGCCGCTTACCTTGCCAGAAAAGAATAAGTATCCACTCAAGTTTTGGTATGGTAGCTTCCTTCTGTGATTTAGTAACCAACATTCAGGAGAAAAAATTGACCGGGGTAGTAATTTTGTTTTCGGTGATTCAAGAGCAGCTTCAAAACTATTTCAAAAGCAATAATAAAACATCCAAAAGTACTGTAATGCCTCAAAATTCAGTAAAGCGATATTTGATGAAACGGCATAAGCGATTAAATGAAACGGCGTTTGATAAAACATCCATTTATTCAATGAAACGGCGTTCAGTGAAATGTCTGGTACCCATTTGCAAGCTTGGTGGCAACCGTGGATCTCTTAGTTACCTGTAGTAGCGATTTTTCAACTGCAAGCAGTGAATTTTCGGATGTTTGTGCCATCAAGGTCAAGCTCGAACCACATTGACCACTTGGGCGCGGCTACCTTGCGCGTCACCAATGGCGACATGGAGGGCAAAAGCAAGACAATGGGTGACGACAGCCTTACTGATAACAAGTGATCTTGAAAAAAAAAATTATTTAATGGTTCGCACCTTTAGATAGGTAGTCTGCACAGCGTAGATCATTAACTTTTAAACATGTACAGTATAGTCCAGAAAGAATGGCAAATTCTTGTTGTGAAGAGTCCTCCACATTATAGGCCACCGGGCACCGGAAATATACAAATGTCTGTTTTGAACAACCTTCAGTTTGTTTCGTGACACTTGTCCACATAGTATCTGGAATAATAGTGTGTGGAATAATGTGGAGTACTGAAAAAAAAAAGTGGCTCTTTATGCGGTAGCATTCCATTCCCTGCAGGTTTCCTACCATCCTATATTTTTGAAACTGTGCCCAAGTATTAGAAATGAAAGCCCTCCTTCAGAGCACTTGGATAAGTGCCATCTTATGCACATGCAAACATTCTTCTAGCACAAACTGTCAGGATCGCGATATCAGACGCGATGCGCTGGCTTCTACGACGTCGTCTGTTCGCAGTTCGGGACCACTTTTGACAGGAGGGTCAAAAAAGGAACAGAACGCGGCAAATCCTGGGGGCTGACATCGGCAGTTTCGAGAGAAAGGACGACAGAAAAGCGGGGAAAGAAAGCACACGAAAGGTTAGGCGTGTTCGTTTTGCTGCAACGAGTTGAAGTTGCTTGAACAATTATCAACTGTACAGTCGAATCTCGTTAATTCAAACTTGCAGATAATTCAAACTACCGTAGCACGCAGGTCCCATCTTATGTGCCTCTATGGGTGGAAACTCCCGTTAATTCAAACTTTGCTTTATTCAAACAGATTTTCGGTCCCCCTAGAGTTTGAATTAACGAGATTCGACTGTATTTAGTATTATACGATGCGCGATTCAGGTGTTTTCCTGCAAAGTATGTTAGAAAAGAACAAGGTACAGACCTTACGGGTGATGTTTCGCTGCTTCTTTGTGCGTATTAAGGCGTCGCCAGCGATAAGGGCCCGTTGGGACCACCAACTGGGACCATTGATGTCCACATACATGCTCCGTATTCCGAAGTGGCTGGAATGCATGGGACCTTTTCCTCTAGATCAGGGGTGGCCAAATCGCGGCTCGCGAGCCGCATGCGGCTCTCTGCTGGTCCAAGTGCGGCTCGCGGATCCCTCGTAAGGGGACACCCCCCCGCCCCTTTCCGGATTTCCCCAGAAAAAAAAAGAAAGGATTTCAGAATAAAGCACACTGCAGCTTGTGGTTTGGCAGCCTTGTACTTGCCCCCATACGTGCAGTCAGACTCTGGACAAAAGTTAAGTTTGCCTACCTGCCCCCCACGGGGGGCGGGCAGGCAGCAAGAGAAATCCCGTTCAGAAAACGGCAACTATACGCAACCAATCGCAAGTTCGGAACCTCCTGCGCAGCCCGCCAAGCCAGCCAAGCCTGCGACCGCGACGTCAACAACGCTGTTCAGAGAAGCTCCGCTCCTCCTCTCCCACCAGCCGGGCCCATAAACTGTGTAAACCGTGTCTACTACCGCCACTGGTCCCCCGCCAGCAACGTTGCCGATGTTCATTGGTTCGCCTGCTCAACGGCAGCGAGTTGCGTGGCGCCGAACCAGCTGAACTCGTGCCCCCGCTGCCCTCGCCCTCACGCTGGGTCGGCTTCGCGTGTTTGCTCCCGCCGTGGTCGTTGCTGCTGGTGCGCGGCGGCCCAGCCTCACGCTGGCAGCAACTTCTAACTTAGTACGTACCGGGAAGTGAAAACAGTGCGCGTTGACCGGTAATACACGATAAGCGACTACGCATTAAGCGGGCATTGAATGCATTAGGTTTAACGGGAGACATGTCGGGGATCTGGCCGCCTCGGTGGCTCCGAGGCGAGAGCGCTGGCCTACGGATCCCTATCTGGCGGGTTCGAATCCCGGCCGAGGTGCCCGCAATCTGACGGAGGCTTATTGCGGAGAAGGCGCCACGTGTAACCGAGCTTTCGGTTGCACGTCAAAAGATCCCCAGGTGGTCCAAATTAATCCTCAGTCCTCCGCTGGGGCGTGCCAGATGCCCGTCGTTGGTTTGGCACGTAAAACCCCCAAATTTGGTTTATGTCGGGGATCTGACTAGGCTACTTTTAAAGTGGAACTTTGGCTTATATGGGTATGTGGTACCGAGGTTTTACTGTATTCTTTAAAATTCCTGGAAAGTACTACATTCATCATCATCATACATAGGTTGTTTACCGGAAACCTTATTGAAAGCATTTATTACAAGCCCATTCTTCAAAGCTGTTCGCCAAATAGGTACACAATACAGCAATACTTCCAAGTCCACGAATCCACAAGATATAGAGTTCACAACAGCTTGTGGTGGAGCTAGTCTGGCGTAGTTCCACTGCATGTTTCTACATTAGATGGGTCTTCATTCTCCTCATTCTTGCGTGGTTAAAAGCCAGCAACGACGATCAAACAGTCAAACCCGGATATATCGAATTCAATATATCGATAATTTGACACTATACAAAACTATGTTAACTTAAGCTCCAGTTGAAATTTCCGCCATCTCTGCTAATACCGAAGGCTGCGACAAACAGGACCTTACCAAATAGAGCCTCTAAAAGCCACTAAACACAATAGAGCTTAGTTGGTGAAGATCGCAAACACCGCCACGTTTACGCACAGTGTTTCAATCGTCTACGCGCGCACCTGGCCACGACCTCCACACAGCACCGGCGACTAAACACGAAAATAATTTTAAAAAACTAAAAAACGGAAAAAGCGAGTTGCATTAAAAAAAAAAAAGCTCTCCATCTATAGAATAAAGTTAAGCAAGCAACAGAAAAGGAACCTCACTAAATTCAGACGCGAGCTATGTGCTCGCAGCCGGCGCAAACTGACCACAGGAGAAGCGACGGGGGCTGTGCTTTGTTCGCTATATCGAGTGTCCCGCCATTGGAGTTCGATACAGAAACAAAAAACCCTCCTATACTATGATATGTGATTTTCAAGGGGATGTTTGGACTGTTTGATATAAACAATAATTCAAAATACCCGGGTGTGATATAACCGGGCTCGACTACAGTGGAGGGTCGAATCTCTCGAGCTCACCACTACAGTGCGAGCCTTGACAGTGGTAAGACAAAGCCCTGAACACAAAGGGAGCCTAGTTTTCTACCGTAGCATAAATGTAACTAGGGATATTGCAAACCTGGCGAGGTCCAAGTTCGACCAGGTTTGACTTTTTCAAACTTTTAACACAGAGTTTGACTAAGGTTGAGCTATAATGCATGTGCACGGAAATTAAGAATGAGCTGAACCCATCCGGCAGAGGAGGAGGGTAACAAACTGACTAAATCTTAAAAGGATTGTGCATTCACTTTTATATTGCATAAAAGTGAATGCGAGTGATTTTCTAAAATCCGACATAAACTAGTATGTAAATGGAGGTCGGGCAGCGCCGTTCAGATAACCAGCCAAACTTCAAGGCTCGACAACAGCTCTTGACGCTCCCGAGTGCGTCTGCTTCAGGCTGGGACGTGGAGACGGGCGGAGACGCAGATTCCCTGCAGCCCGAGTGCCTCGTGTCCCTGACGGCGCCAAAGCGCTGCAGCCGCAACTTCAAGGGCCGCTTCCACTGGCTCGGGGGCCGCTTCGTGCCCCCCGCCCTGGCAGCCAAGTACGAGCTCAACCTGCCCCCGTACCCAGGCACTGACTGCTGCCTGCTGCTCACGCCCCCGCCTTCCTGAACCGGCGCCCAACGCTCTACGCCAATGCTCATGCACCTGGGGGGCCTCCGGAGACTCTCCAAGACGCGGTGCCTCTCTCTGCCACGCTCGGCTTCTAACTCCCTAGGCCCGTCGGTGGGGCGGAGTATGTCTCTTGGGAATCGGAATCGTGTCCGAAATATCCTGGGCTGATCCCCACAAATGGTTCCCTCTGACCGTTTGAGACCAGGCCCACCAACCGTGTGGTTACTTGTCGATTCTCCGACGAGCACATTTGCCCCACCAAGAGAGAAGTCTGTGGAATTGAGCCTTGCAGCTTAGAAAATGCTTTGCAGCCCCGTTGCTTCGAAGCAAGTTTTTCAGGCGTGCCCATGCCAACTGCTGCCAATACCTTCCTGCTGTTCAGCTTGCAACTGTTCCAAGCGTGTGTTTGCCAGCGTGTGAATCATACCGAGAGAGAGCGCTTCACATTGTTTTCATCCCTTTGTACTACGGTTCGTCATAGGACCGCGCATTGTTGTTTCTTCCCGTTGTGTACTCTGTCCCACTGGAGGAGAGTTCCATTTGTAGTGTGTTGCACCTTGTAATAATGCAGCATCGTTGCTCACAGCCCTGTGGTTAATAAACTAAGTCACTTTACTGTTATCACGCTCGGATAATTGAATCGATAGCAATTTAAAAAAATGTGGTGCAGTATTTGAAGTCATCAGATGAAATAGGAGAAGAGAGTTGTAAAAGAGCTCCGTTAAAATTTTGAGGGAGGGGTTAACTTTATTGTGAAAAAGTGGGCCAATAGCTTGGTTCGTCAATAAATGCAAACATTGCATCAGTGGCCGCTAGCTTTTGGGGTGGAGCAAGCTGTAAAACCTACGCTGTGTTGATTGATAATGTGCTAATATTCATAAATCATTCTTGAACCATCAATACATTTTGTTAATTTGTATAGAAGGTACACATTACTTCGTTGTATTCTACATTTCCAACTCTGAATTGTTACTAAATATATGTGGCTCCTTCCAGAATGCTGGAAAGAAATATATTAGTGTAGCAATATATAGCAAATAAAAGGTGGAACTGACCCTTTAGAAAACAATACCACAGTATGCTGAAATTTTATAGGGAACAGCTAGCTTACATTTAAAAGAAGCTATAACCTCAAAATAGTTCTTGTTATAGTTTGAGAAAAGTGTTGACTAGAAAAATATCAAACTAGATTAGCCCAATCATGGGAGAATAGCTTCTACAAAACTCTTTCATAGAGTGGAATCACATTTAAAACTTTACAATCTTGTTTTCTCTGAAATGCAGTAACTAGAAATCATTGTGTGCAATAACAAGTGTTATGTTGCTGCTAAAGCTGTATAAACCTCATGGCATTGTCTGTTTCAACACCATGTTCAGCTTCAGAACTTTGGAAATTGCTGTTACGCATAAGCAAGGGCTGACCTTTCCATCTATTCACGTGTGTAAGAGCCTCACTCGCCATTTTTATTACACAATGCTTTGAACACATTTTTGATAGCGTTGTACTGAATACAGCAGCTTCATCTGTATGGTAGATACTTCATTGATTTTTTTCCGTGAGTTACTTTTATCAGTGGTCTTAGCTTTTTAGTTATACGTAAGAATACTATTACTGATTTTGTATCGGTTTGCTTTAATAATGCACGTTTCTTCTCTTGGTTCATGTATCCTTGAAATACCAATGATTTTGCATGAAAGGTTTTCTTTATAAGTAAAGTGTGTTATTTATCTCCACTGTATGTGTAAAAACACATTGTCACGACATACACAAACATTCATTGATGATGTGATGTTGATTCTACCATTTTCAGCACGGACTCGTTCGTGTCACTTTTTGCATGGACCTAATTCAAGTACTAAATTTATGCTACATTTATTGAAGTCAAAGCAATGATAAAACACTAGATGCACTCAACAGAGCTTCAGCTTAAAGCAATTTTTGTAAAGATAATGTCGTACTAGAATGCTAGTCCGATAGGGTATATCCGATGGTGGTTTTTGCCAAACTTTGATAACTGTAAAGTAATGTAGCCTACAATCTACAAGAGCATTACAACTTTGCACATTCTTTAGCTACTTTCAGTAAGCTCACATCAAATGTGCCAGAAAATCTTCCAGTGACAGCAAAATAGACACTATGAAAAGGCCCAAACACATTCCTTGCGACAATCTTGTACATTAAGCCATCCGGTACAACTAGGCCAGCAGCTCCTGGCAGTGAAAGTTTCCGTTACAGGCCGATTCCAAAAGGAGCCAAAAGCAAACACAAACCTCACCATTGTGCCACATGTGCAGTAAATAAATTATCTGCATCAAAATGAATGCTCAAAGCAATTGTGTAGCAGTTTAGACTCTTGGGGATATAGCATATAGACATGCTAGCAGCAATGATCGCACCTTTACATAATCCATTCATATTGCCAGTGCACACCCCAACAGTGATTAGATAGGCCCCTTCTGAAATCCTGCTGTTAAGAGAACATTTCAGAAAAATGTATGAATGGAGGTGAGCAGACAAGTGTCTCAGGACTGTTGGGAATGTAGCCACTATTCGGAAGGAACGTCAATTGTGGCACTATTGGACCACCCATGTCAGAGCATGGAGCCAAGGGAATGAATGCAGTAAACGCATTTTGGGGAGAAAACCAAAGAATTCTAAAATCGGAGCAGCACCCACGGACAGCACTTGTGGGTTTTTAATGAGCCGCTGTTGTGTTAGCCGGTTGTTTGCTAGCAGACTGAAGTCTTGCTGTGCTGGATAGCGCCGAGATTTCGATAGAGTTGTGAGCATACTTGCCGAAGGTCGAAAGCTCTCCGGGCAGAACCTTTCCATTTGTCCTCCCTCTGACCACCATTCGAATGTACGCCATAAGACTGGTGCCAAAATTAAACCACTTGTCTGTAAATCGCATGGTCTCGCATTTGTCTCCGTGCATTCTGCATCTCCAGACACAGGTTTGTCGCAGAGCGGCAAAGGTTTAAGAGTGGGACAATAAAGAGGGCAAGGCCACCAGTGAAAAGCGACGTGTCTATACATATAGGACCTACTTGTACAACATAAAGCAAACAAAATAAACTGGCACCACTCATATTTATGAGCAGTTGGCAAATCAAAACTTGTCCAGGTTTGCCTCATAACCAGGGGGGACACACAGACATTGCTAATAAGAATCGCAGGTAGGAACCTCCGCTGGTGCCATTTTTCTAGGATTGGGATCCACAATAACAAAGCTCCACCTAACAGAACCCAATATGCATCACTACATTAAACACTGAGCAGAGATTTTTTTTTGTTTTGTTGCCAGAGCGTTTTGCAGCTTATGCATTGCAATAGACCATATACTTTTGGCCCTAGCGGACAGTACAAAATGTGTCACCCTAGGAGCACTTGGTAGCTCTTGCCTAGGATGGTAGCAAACTGAAAGCTAAACAGAACAAAAGTTATAATTTTAACTCTGAACCCCCTACCCCCCTTCCCCGCTTCAACTCCGTCAACCAAAACTCGGCACACTAACCCCAGGCCAGGCACCGATTCATCCCTTTTCTGGCTCCAAGGTCATTCTCCGACATGCTTTTTTTTTTCAACTTTTTTCAACAAACACATTTGCACTCTAAAGCTTTATCGCCTACCTTAGGTTCTGTCGCCAAGCGTATAAGTACTTTGTCTCTCCAATAAACCTGGTGCGATTCCCAGAGAAATTGCTACCTTTGACAGTAGTGCTCCGATCCATTGAAGGGGATCAGTGCATTCTCCACAAAGGAGTCTATGGCAGTTTACAAAACTAAAATATGCACTGAGAACACCTTACCTTACAATGTGTATTCATTGTCGCAAATTTTTCAAGAACAAAAGCAAATTTGCCAAAAAAAAAAAAAAAGTTCAGCTTTTTTTATTTTGGTGAAGAAGGAACAGCAGCGGAGCTGTAGCTTCTGTTCTCGGCGGTGGCTTTCCAGGCGAGCGATCTGCTCTCCTTTCACAAAGGAATCTGAAGCGCGCGAAGCAGCGCAACTTTCGGCGATCGCGGCCTCGCCGCGGTTGCGAAACCATTCGCGCTGCTGCGCACATCGCTGCTCGTTCCGTTCCCGCTCTTCCTCTGAACAAATTTTGCATCCATCTATGAGCGATGGCGGCAAGCAGACAACCGGCAAACACAACTCTGGACAGCTATCGCCTTCTATGAGTGACGGCGGTAACCAGAGTGTTGTGTCAGCCTCGGGTGTCGACATTTGTTTGGTACCGGACACGATCCTGGGGAAACTAGCCCTTAACAGCTCCACTGTAATATACAGCCCCATAATGGTGGCATGTTACATGGCAAGGTCTGTCTCTCAGTAAAACTTAATTCCCGCAAACGATTCGGAAACGCAGCACCTTTGAATATTTACGAAATGTTAATATTATAAGTAGGAAGTGATTTACTGGACTTGTTGACAAAGGTGCAGCTGCCCAATCTGCCTGTCTCATCTAAAAACATTGGTCGGCCTAGAAGACAAAACTCGGGAAAAGGAAAAAGTAAAAGAAAAAGGATTGGGTAGAGGGAATTGGGTGAAATTCTAGTACCTTCTAGCAAGAACTGCTGTTTGCATCCCCACATGGCGTCGATTTTCACAATGGAAGCTATCATGTTCTTTCCAAGAGAGTGTGTTGGAACAATGTGCATTGCGTGGTAGTCGTATTTCAGAATGCCTTAAATCTGTGTCAAGGCAACAAAGTTGTTGAGAACTCTTTTCAGTAGTTTTTACAATCTGTGTAGCACATGCTATTGAAGTCTGAGCAACATAAAGGAGGCTTTGAAAGCCTTTTCACCTTCATTGCTCTTGTTCCGCCAGCTGACACTAAAGTCACCATAAAGCTGTGTGAACCATCTTGGCAAAATAAACCTTTTGCAACCAGTTCCAACGCAGATGTTGTGGTGCCAATGATACTATTGGAGAGCAGTCTAAGGACTCCTGAACAATTGGCATAGAGTGCCTATATTACACTTCTACAGTCACCGATTCGGACCGCATAATGTGTAGAAAGTATTTAGAAAAAGTGCAGGCTGGATTTTTATTCTTCACTCGCTAATGCAAACAAAGGCAAAAAAAAAAAAAAAATTATATTTTTTTTGCGTTTTTGTTTTTGTTGCTATACAGGGCAACAAGCGCAAGGCTGGCAAATAGGAGACAGATAAACAGTATGGGCACGTTTTTGCACTTCCAACCTTTCGCCTGCTGCACAGTGGCAACTTTAGTGCACCACCGTGCAACACACATGCTCCAAGCCTTTCTAAAATCGATTGATATAATGGTTTTCGATGACGGTCAGCAAGTTTCTAATTGGAACCAAACGTTTATCTTCACTAATTAAGAAAGTTGGTCAACAAATTTTAGTTACTTGACTTATCGTCACGACTAGCACCCATATTATGTCCCCCTGGCTACAAACTCGTCTGCACAAACTGCATTAATGTAGTTTTATAGCTTTAAAAAAAAAAAAGTAAAGAAAAAAAAGTAAAGCAAAAAAAAACCACCCTGTAATGTTGGTGCACAAGAAATGGGAAATGAAAACATCATTTTAACATTACATTCATAAATGGTAAAAAAAACAAAGTGCAACAAAATTTGAGGTGTTTGTTTATTAAACGTATACCTTTCAGATTTTTTTTTTTTTTTTCACACTTTACAAGGAACAACGAAAACCTGCTTTGCATCCTAAAAACTGGTTACAATATTTCCATTTTGGCAAACATGTACGTCAATAGGTTAAAACAGTGGTGATAAGAAACTTTCACATTCGGTTTATTTAAGATGGCCAAAATTAAACAGCCAGTTTCTGGGGTCTCTCCTTAGTCTGTTAATGCCATTTCACCAGTCAATAAAAATAACCAAAAGCTCAGAAAAACATCCGCCAGTAAAATTTTCAGTCAATTTGAATTTATCCGATAAATTCCACACTTCAATGTCCCAATGCAAAAAAAAAAAGAAAGAAAAGATGGTAATATACAATTAAGTTTGGTCATAAGCCTAAATATAGGCAAGAAGTAAAAGGCTTAAAATGAATAGCACGGGCATTCTCACCGAAGGAACAGTATCGCCATACCCTGTTGCAGGTTAAGGAAAGCAGGGAAAGCTCCTTCCACGAAACCCTCCACTCTTCCCACTTAGCAGAGCGAATGCAGGAGAGGAGGCGATTGGTGAGGAGGGAATCTCCTCCTCTCTGGCATTCGCTCTGCTAAGTGGAAAGAGTGAAGGGTTTCGTGGGAGGAGCTTGGACCTGCAACAGGGTATAACACAGCACATGTAAAAGGCACATTGACAGCAAATACTGTACAGATGTATACTAAATAAGAATGACTCAAATCGACAGGTGGGCATACTTGAATCAATCCATCTAGGTATTTACACGAGAGCCCTGGCAGTCAAACGCGTGGCAATGAAGGCAATTTACTTTGAACGAGGCTTATTAAAGCACGATGCACCTCCGACGCTATTCCTTTTGCTCAAGCATTCTGTTGGTTATGGTGCTCCTCGGCTTGTGCACTGTTTTCGGCATCCCCTTGAGATGGTTCTGGGGTGTTAATCTTCAGCTTGTCTAGCATAGTAACAATACTAGCCCTCTGGGTTGGGGCAGGGGCAAGCAGCTTTGCATGCTTCAGTATTGCCTTGCCGATGGGCTTGATGTTTGCCACAAGAACTGGAGCATCTGCAAGCGTGACAATCGCAGAGTTTTACGGACTGATGCACAAACCAAGATATTTTTGTCCCATGCTCCACAAACCCCCCATAAAATGTATATTTCTGCGAGTAGAAAAGGATGCCACTAATCATGGTTAGAATATTAAACTGGATGCAAGCTAAGATAAAGCATTGTGTTTTTGCTGTTCAATGGTTGTACCACAGGTGATGCTTTTGCAGTGGATCCCCTACAGCAAAAGAAAGGAAACGCGTTTGAATTTATCCAGGCGCCTGGACTACTTACTACCCTGGTTCTAGCTGCTGTAGCCCTTCCTTCTATTATGGTGTCAGAGTAAAGGCGGTTATTTTAACTCCGAGTGACAGCCTCCACGTTGGTGGCTCGGACATGCATCCAACTCGTCCAGAGTCGTCGAGTGGCGAGCACGCAAACGGTGAGCCGACTGAGCAGCTTCGGTCCTTGAGACAGCACTCCCGAGCCCAACGGACAACTCAGCCGGCTGGACTGCTTTCAATTATAATCTCGGTATTTTGTCCAGCTTTGAAGGCCTGGGCTGTTTATCAACGAAGTTGGTATATGGCACAGCTCTAGTACATCTTCTTTGGCAGTTGCCCGCAAGCATTACATACATCCTCAGCCAGTCAATATCGCAATTTTGTGGCTCGTCGACAGAACATGATGCAGTTTCTACGACTGGTCGGACCACGAGCAACGTTGCAACAAGGTGTATTTATTAATCAGCAGGGACCTATGAATGTTAAAGCAGATAATTGTCAGAAGAGGCAAAGCCCAAAGATCACTTGATCCGTGATAAGATGTTTCCTACAAAATACTTAGTGTTGACTTGGAGACATTCACCTTGAAAATAAATGATGACGCGGAGATTTGAGCTCAGGTCGACCAACACATTGGAAACACATTAGCTCAGTGTCCAACCACAACTGCGAAGCACATTTAATGGATAACAAGTGTAAACACAACTTATCAAAACATCTTCCCAGTTTCTGTTCTAGGAGAGGAGCAGCTGTAGTGGAAATTTTCAACGAAGAAGTATGTTTTAAAACACGCAGGAACAGACTCCTACCTCGACTCTAGCTACAGCAGCATTTCTAATTCGGCGTCGGAATTAAAGGGGATGTTCCCAGACTCTCGAAGCACTCAAAATTTAGTTTTCATGTGTTTAAATTTAAGCATGCTCATGCCCAGAGTAATTGTGATTTCTCTCTATAAAGTATGTCTAGTATGCATGAGCTCACATAAAGATCCTTCTAGTGCATGAGTATTCCAGATGCAGTAACATATTCCACACATATAACGTACAGAGAAATCTTTTCAAATACTCTCTCATGTCATGTAGAAAGCTTCCGTACAGTAAGCTCGCAACAATTCGGATATTTAATGCTTCTGGTTTATTCAAACAAATTTCCGAGTTTTACTTGTCCTGCTATGTTTCAAATGTATTTAAAAGTTGCTTAATTCTAACGGCATTTTTGTTCAATTCGTTTGTTTAGTTTTTTTTTCATTTTCTGAGCCCATTGCGCTAACGCTTGGGTGTTCCCCCGCATAGGCCGCTTCCCCTAGCACATCGATGCGAAGAGGTGAAGCTCGACATGCTCGCTCCCGTGCCACAGTGCAAAGGCACGTGGCCGAGATGAAAATCAAGCTATCTCGTCAGAAGTATGAGACTCCGGTTCTGTCTTTCCACAGCAACCGCCCGTACCACCATTTAAATCAATTTTCTCGCGACGTCTAGCTGTCTGGAACCACAGATGATGGCGTGGCCAGCACAGTCGACGAGCAAATTTTAGCTACGGTGGGTAGAGACGCCGTGAAATTCATGCTTGTACCATTTTCCTTCTTTTCTACTTTTAATATTAGTGTCGACCAATATTAAATTCTTTTTTCCTTCGGTTAAGCTTGTCATGGCGCAGGTGTGGCACGATTTTGAGCAATAACAACATTTTGCTGCGACACGTAACAGATTTGCATTCATGGTTCAATTTGGGACAAATGGTGCAGCACTTCCATTACTGCTATTCTAATTGAAGAAATTTATAAATCTGCTTGCTCTATGCATATGTCCTTGTCAATTTAAAATTGGATTAAAAAAATTAAAAAAAACAAGCACGAATGATGAACGTGGGTTGTCATGACGTCGATGCCTCGCATAATTCTTGCGCAATTGCGGCGGGTTAGCTCAGTCGAATGCGCTTCTCTTGGAGCACCTGTGCACTGCAGGGAAGCAATACGCAGGCGAGATCTGTGGGTATTGCTTTCCTGCAGTGCAGAGGTGCTCGGTGAGAAGTGCACTCATTGAGGCTAACCTACGATGACCAACACTAAGAAAAGAATGGTTACCGCAGTAGTCTCGAAGCAAATATCGAATAGCGTATTATTTGAAACTACTATTAGACAATTTGAATATTCACGCAACGGTAACTTTTAGTAAACGATACTTCGAATTTAATCCTGGACATTTACAATCTACGAAACACACATTATTTCTTCATACGACGTACAGTGCTTGTAAACCCCGAGGCGGGCAAAATAAAAAAAAAGAAAGACAAAGACAACAAAATTTTAGTCAAGATTTTAAAACATTTGTTGTCTTTGTCCTTTTTTTCTTTTCCCTGTCTCAGGTTTTACAGCCAGCTCGTCTGCACTCTTTCACTTTTTACAATTATTTCTTCTTCATGCATTTGCAGTCGCAGAAAGAAATAAAGAAGGCAGTGTTCCCCACCTCAACTTGCAGCCAGAGTAAATGACCACGTGATCTGGTGCCAGTTATATGCCACCAATGTTCATCACAGCCACATGCTGGGCTTAGAAAAAATACATGGCACAAACTGAGCTCAAGACATTGTTAGTAGGGGTGTGCGAATACTCGAATATACGAATTTGAATCGAATAGTAAGTTCCCAAATAATTCGATTCGCGAATCGAATTTCCAGTCTTCGGTCACTCGAATATTCAATATATTCAGCCAAAGACGCGCGGTCGGCGCGGAGCTGACAAAAGAGTTGTTTTTTCTCCCGATGTAAGCGCCGTGATGTTAGACAGACCCTGCCAGCAACACCTCTTGGTCCTACCATTTCAAAAAAAAAAATCTAACGCACAGGTTAGAAAAAAGAAAAGTAACGAACGCTAGAAACTTTATAGCACGCAGATTTACTCACGATCGTGACACAATCTACCCTTGAATCACAACCGAAACATCCCGTTTGCGCCGCTTCCAGAGAGGAATTGTTGGGAGTCCAGAATTCCTCGCCATGCCTAATTCTTTTCACGAGTAAAGCCCCTCGTTTCAAATTGAAGCGCCGATGTAGAACACACTTGCCACACTCACAGAAACCGGCGACTGCAAGACCACAAAAAGAAAACCATGTTATCCACGCTGATGAAACCAGCAGAGTTGCCATCGTCGTTCTTTTGGAACCGCAAGCCGCAAATTCTGATTCAGAAGTCAGAACGAAACGGAACGAAAAAATAGGGTGCTTAGATTTGAGAGTTTCCAACCGTCCGATAGCCATGTTTGAATTACGAACTGCGAGAAGGTGACGAAAAGACGAAAGCGTCGATCGGGCAGGCAAGGGCAGGCGTCGTCGCTCTTCCGTTTGCTCGCCTTCTTTCCACGCGACAACACAACACATGCACACTTACGACCAATCTGCGCTGGAGCCGCCTCCGTGGTTTCAGTTTCGCTTGCTCCCTCTTTTAAATCTGGGCTCTCTAAAACAGGATAGATGGACGGAGGAATGGACGCATAGCGGCAGTTGGACGGATACTTGCGCCATCTAACCACGTTTCTTTTTACATTCTAATTATATTGTTTAACCCTGTTTACTCAGATTTTACCCTTACCTGTTTATTTATATAAAATCAAATCCCGGGCGCCCTCTTTTTCTCTTAAAATTGAAACTAAATATCGCAAAATGCCCCTTTTCTGAGATATATAAATATAAAAAAAGGACATGTCGCGGTGTTAGGTCGTGCTTTTAACGAGAAAAAAAGGCACGCGTGGCTGTAACTTTGGGTTTTTTGTGACGCTTAGGGTAGATAGATTATGTTTGCGCCAAAAAATTGAATCTTTAGCGCCCAACGTCCATGAGCAGCTGCTTCTCTTTTTTTTTTCACCAGAACTTTTATACATTTAAGCTTTTGTTCCGTACGAGATGCACATTCTGCACCAGGCGCATACTCTGCACATATAATAATCTCATTCGCAGCACACTTTGAAAAATTCCTAGAAATAAAATCACTATTCAATATTCGATTCAATATTCGGCTTTTTTTTTCTTAATTCGATTCGGTATTCGATTCGATAACTACTATTCGGTATTTGCACACCCCTAATTGTTAGAGTTTGGCTATTCCCATCACCACGGCGACTGCACACGAGCCGCTACTCGAAGGTTCGGCGAGGCATTGAGTCTACCGAGCCCAAGTTGAATGCTTACACGAGGCTCGTGTCCAATCCATGAGTCGCCTTCAACTATCGTCACCAAGGGGTAAATCCTGCGACTGCATCATTAAGTTTTCCGAAGGAGAGAATTAAAGAAATATGCCGCTTTTGTCCTCAGGATTACATTGCAACAATGGAGCGTGTGCGTCAGTGGCATTGGGTGCAAATCTTCTTGGGCCACATTAGTGCCAGTAAGCTTGTGTAAAGTAAAACATATTCCAATCCAATACAGTCAAAACTCAATCTAATGAAGTTGAGAGGAGCCGCGAGTCATTTTTCTGACATTTCGTTTGGTAAATACTAAGTCTTAATGCAGCGGCATCGTGAGAACTACCATGGTATCATTTTACGTGTCAATGCACTGAAATTTTAAACAATGCACGGAAAAATCAGTGAAGGGGTCACACTGCTTGTGCGTGTGTCACACTGCTTCTAGCGAAGAAGCTCGTTAGCTTTGCCTGCGTGCACTTTGTCAGGAGTGGACGTATGGACTTCTCGTAGCTCATCGGCTCCGACTTTGTTAACACTGGCTGACTCCCCACTCAACAATTCTTCCTACAATGCCGTAGCGTTCTTGAAACCGCAAGAGCCAGCCGCGGCTTGCCTTGAACTCGTCGTATCCAAGCAAACACGCACCACGTCACTGGCGAGTGGAACGTTTTTGGCTCGTATATCCACAAATTAGGTGACGAGCGCTTCTTCCAATTTTTTATGCAGAGTGGTCTTCAGGTCTTTCTTCTTGAACGGATGCCCAGACGAAGTAGCACTCAACGTTGTGTCGGTTGTGGCACTAATGATGGTGTCCTTCGGTTTCAAGATTGTCGAAAGCGTGCTGGCTGGGATGCCATGCTCTGCGGCAACTTCACATTTCTTCCGTCCGCTCGTGACAGCACGAATGATATCCGCTTTTTCTTCAAGGGTCAGCATATTTCTTTTCTTCTTGGGGGGCTCCATTTCTCAGCAACGCAGAACGTAGTAAAACAGATATCGTATGCAGAGAGAACCGGTCGCAGGGAGAGACAAGTAATGAAAGAAACTGAGCCATATCAAACCAATAAAGACTATGAACAAAAAGCAGAGACTATCAGTGCCATCTGTCGCCTGCGACATGAAGCAACCGTCGCCGCTAGCGCCATCTGGTGTAGGTAAGTCGATTCAAAGCCATGCGGAGAATCCGTAGTTCCGCGCAGTTTCGTTCTGTAGGGTACGTTCTCCGGTACCTCGATTCTACCGCTGGCATGTGAACGGCAAGCTTCGATCCATTCTGGGCAAAAAAAATGTAGAATAACCTTTTTTTGCATATATTTTTTTTTTCAGAAATACTTCGTTAAATCGGGTTTGAGGGTCAATTTACTTCGTTATTTCGAGTTCATATAAGCATTAGGCCCTATGGGAAACTTCGGGGGAAACACAGTTTGTTCATTAGATCTGGAAATTCCTAAGATTGGGTTCATTAAATCGAGTTTCGACTGTATTGTTGCACCACCCCTTTAAATGTAACGAAGGCTGTTGCTGGCAGCCTACCTTGTCTAGGTCTCCATTCCATTACTACTATGTTGCAAGTAAAGACTCCTACCTGACTGCTTACAACTGGCAAGAAGACTGATCAGCTTCTCTGCATACTCGGGCGTTGCCAGGCCCATCATGAAGAAGGACTTGGAAGCATTCAGGTAAATCTGATAAGAGAAACGGAGAACACGCCACATTCACAACATCCACTTATGCTTGAAACACCTTCCTACCACTAAAACCCTGCCAGCATGCTCACAGGTGGAAACTTTCAGACATGCATTTTGAGAAACGGTGTACTAAAAAGAGATGGCAATGTCCAAAACTGCTAGGGTCGTGTGTAACTGGCACACAGAAATCTCATGGCAGCTGATATTGCTTCACAAGCTACAGAGGGGTCATGAGAATATAACACATTTTTTTACTCGCACCTAAAAGACCACGATAAAACATGGTTAGAGATATCGAGCAATATCGTACACTGTATAATTGGAGGCTTATTTGCAGGCTTAATGTTTCGCGAATTTTCTAAGCTGCCGCAACTATAATAATAGTATATTTGTAATAAATCCTTTTGCACCGTTTCACATGCGAGAAACAAAGTCGCCACAAAATACAATTTTTTTTGCAGCCACCTAGGGTTCTCGAATCTCTAATCGTCGAGCTCTCTTCCGACATTCTCGCAATATAAACCAGTTCAGAAGCCTATGCAGGCACAAAGGGCAGTAAGTATTTACACGTTGTAGGTTGACCCCCCACATTGCACATAGGAAAAACAAAAAGAAGTTATACTTTAGGGGCGTATTTTATGGCGGACATGTGAAAAAGGCAGGAATCTTTCGAAAGCCCAGCCTCCAGCGCAATCGATGCCTTCAGGCGTGTTTTGGGCTGCGCATGCACGCTGAGGTGCACGAGATGCTGAAGCGTTTTTGAAGCTAGGAAGCTTACGCAGGAAGCGGGACAACCGAAGCTGCTCCCTGTCGTTCTCACTGTCTACGACTAGACTACGATTCGTCCGCACTGGTGCCGTTATTCCCACCGTCATCGCTGCTAAGTGCTAAGTTCCTAAAGCACGTCGTTTAACAATATCTTGCACTTTGCAAACGACCGCATCTTCTGCGCTTGCTCGGTGATCGCGTTGCACGTCACGGGTAGGGACCAATCGCACACTTCTGCGACAATGGTGCAAGCCTGACCTCTAGCTCTGGAAGCCTCTTCGTTTGCTGTCACGCTTAAGATCCTGCACCGTTGCAGACGCCACCGGTATAACACCCACTCTGAAAAGTCTAACTTGCGTCCAGCAGCGCAGTTGTTGGTTACCTTCGAATGAAAGATAGTCGTAAACGAGGACCGAGAACCTAAACTGCCCGCACCAAGCGTGTCAATACAGCACGGTCACACGATTTCGACCCTCGATCAAAAAAATGTGCGCCCGCGCATCGTGTAAAAACAAGCAGCGAGGAGTGAGGCTGTTCCAGCAGCCATCCCGGCCTGGTTCTTACATGAAGTGCCGCCACCCCCGAGACTCGGGAGCGCCGCCGCGCTGCATGGTGTAGCGCTGGTACCACTGGCATGCGTGCCGTTCACCGTAATACTAATACTCGCCGTGCAAATTAAGGGGAAACACATCCTAGGAAATTCATTTAAAAAAAAAAAGTTGATTTTGGAAAATGCTTTTAATTAGGTTCACAAACTCCTGAAGAGTACTTCCACGAACTTTCATTCGTATCTGATACATAGTTATCTTGTTATTAATTATTTTCCGTGCGCCGGTGACGTGACAGGATGGGGAGTTGAGCAGCGAGCGCACGGAACGTTGCAATGTTTGCATTATTCAGCTCGGAAGAGCGCCGCGCACACTAGTCCTAGCTAGGAGATTGTAGACTCGTTGGAAAGCTGAACTTTTCTATTTTCGGCGTTGATACTAATCGTCGTTCGAGAGTAAGTGAGCGCGCTGGAATACGTGTGTGAACCCCGTCGAAATTCACGTGATATTGGGAGAAAAAGATACTATGCGGACCCCTATTGGCCAAAATAATGGAACGCGAGCTCCTATTGGCCCGTGCAAGTCGCATGCGCGCTGGCTTGCTCATCGCAAGCTAGTTCTCGTTTGGAAGCCTACTTCGCTGCTTCGTCAGTCTCAGTCTCCCTTCGTGAACTTTTCAATCTACTCTTCGGGGATCTTTTCGGCGATCGTTTCGAGGATGCCTGTGATGAAGTTGCAAAAGCGTCAAAGCTTCGGCCGCTGCTCGCGATTCAAGAGACAGTGAGGACTTGGTGGAATGTACGCTATCGCTGCCGCCGCCAATGACAGCATGTTGGAGTCATCGAGATCATCGCCCGTTCCACCGGTGCCTGCAGCAGCAGTGGCAGTACCCGAGAGTGGTACGTTCTGTGACTCGGATACGCCTACCGCTTTTGAGCGGAAGATTAGCGTTCTGGAGGCAGGCGGAAGCGACGGTAGCACCGAAGATTCCGGAGAGCCCTGCGGCGAAGGGGCGGCCTGCTACCGTTTGGTGGACATGGCTTGTCTGCAAAGCCTGGTTAAAGTGCTGCTCTGCCCGACATGCCAAGCGTGTCGTTTGGAACTTAAAGAAAGCGATACTGGAGCTCATCTAACATTCGTCGTTGAGTGTCCGGTCTGCGGAGTCGTCGCGTCCGCGCCGCTCTCGTCTACCATCGATGGCACCAAACAGAACGAACTTGCCGCACGGCTCGGAATTGTTTCGCGCAACTGCGGTATTGGATTTACGAAGCTGATCAGTTTCTTCACTGAACTGAGTGCACCTCCGACCATGACCCTCAAATCTTACCAAAAGATTGCAACGAAGGCGCATGATGCGGTAGTATGGGCATCAGCAAGCGCGATGGCCGAGGCTGCGAGAACTGTGCGGAAGACGCTAGGGACTTCGGATGGCAAAGAACAGCAACAGGATGTCTGCGTAAGTTACGATGGAACTTGGCACAAACAAGGCCACACGTCTCATTTCGGTGTTGGTGTTCCCATCGAGCTAGACACGGGCCTAGTTTTAGATTACGAAGTTGTAAGTAACTACTGCCATGGTTGCAGCATTGAACCAAAAGAGTGCGCAAACGGACATGAAGAGTGGATGAAGCGCGAGACACATGGACGGCAGAATCGTCCGATCCGACGTCCGATCTGACAGTCCGAACGCCGCTCCGAATTGCCGCACGCGACAGTTGAGACACACGCTTTTGACTAGTGATGGACCGAATCTGCCGAACTTCAGATTCGGCAAAGTTCGGCATATGCCAAACTTTTGAAGGAAAGTTCGGCAAAGATTCGGCAAATGTCGGCGCACATGCGAGAACGCGACGGGGCCATGGATTGTAAATGGACGCCGTGCGGTTGTGTAGTTACCATTGTATAGTGTAGAACAACCAGCGGTTACGGCGAGGTGTGGGAGTAGACAACACGGTAACTGCGTTTGTCAGCCTTTGCGAGTGTGGTTCTCTTCAATATTTTCTGCCTCAAGAACAGAAAATCGACCACTAATTTATGCAGTCACTGCGCAAGTGACAGATGATGCGGTACATTCTGGATGACGCAATTTTCACTTTATCTTTTTTAGTGATGCAATGAGGTAGTTGAAGCATTGACTCATAATTACTTTAAAGCACTCCTTGCAATTATAACAATCCTGTTTTTGGCCCACAAGAAGTTTGTGACAAAACAAAATAATACTGCTTTTTAATTAGCGTTATTTAGCGGTTTCCATGTATCTACATATAACTAAACACAGAACTATTGTGCTCGACGTTGCACATCCGACATTCCTAACTTCCCATTTTCCTAAACGTCTGCGTGTGTCCCAACACCAGAAACCGGCATTTCAAAGGTTAAAAACGAGACGTTGCGAATATGGGACAGAGACTTCCATGCAAAGCTGACATCAAGTGACTCAAATCGAAAAACATGCATATTGACAATAATATTGTTATCTTTTCTGGTGAAGGCTCAGTAATTGTGGCATTCACTTTCGCGCACGAAAGGTGACTCCCAGAGAAAGTAACGTAGTGTTATTGCCTTTGTATTTACACCACACGCACTTGCAGGCTTGCGCTGATAAGGCCTTTAAACCGAAACACTCATAGCGCGATTCGTGACTGCGCTTGCTGCTACCCAACATTGCTACTACCTAACCTCGTTGTCACGCCAATTCTGCAAGAAGTCACTAAAATTGCCAGTAAACACAAAAAAACAACACGGATAGGATTATCTTGTGGAATATCACATTATTTAGTAATAACTGTGCCAATATGCATTACATGTTGCATTTAAGTTAAGAAAAATACAAAAAATAAAACCTTTTTTCACCAGAAAAAACTAAATATCAGCATCAGTCTGGCAACAATGTATTCTTGCGGAATCTTTGCCGAATCTTTAGAAAAGTTCGGCAAAAGTTTGGCTTTGCCGAATCCCAAGATTTGGCGCCGAACTTTCGATTCGGCAAAAGTTCGGCCCATCACTACTTTTGACCTTGCAAGTGACACGACGATCCGTTTGGCTCCGCCCAAGAGATCCAAGCGCTCCAGTAGAGGTCTGCGTTCATATACGGGGTAGATCTCTGGTCCCAGATTGACGCTTCAGCTCGCACGAGCGAAATTACAATTTCATTCTCGCCAGCACGTGCATTCTTTGCTGGGGCCATCTTTCTCGAATAGGTCAGCGGGATTCATGCATCCAGCTTCCCGTCGCCTGTCCCGTTTTCGTGTTCGTCCTGTTCGCCCCGCCAGACTCAGTACGTCATACGTCATCATGACGTTCGCGCTAGCTGGGCTATCATTGGGTGAGCGCTTCCGACCGTCCGTCTGCCGTGCGAAACTATCTGACACGTCGGACGCACGCCGGATCGCCGATCCGACGTCTGAAGCAACCAAACTTTTCGGATCAGGCAGTCGTATTGCCAGACCGGACGTCGGATCGGATGGATTTTTCGCGCATGTGTCTCGCGCTTGAAAGGGCACGAGTCTAAATGCCAGAAGAATTTTGACGGCTCGGCCAACGCTATGGAGGTGCAGGCAGCAGGTGTGATCTTCAGCCGGCCAGTGGAACTCCACAAGCTACAATACGTGATCATGCTCTGCGACGGCGACTCCAAAGCCTACAACCATGTTGCTGAGCTGCAGATGTACGACAAGGACGTCAGCAAAGAAGACTGCGTGAACCACGTTGCAAAGAGGCTATATGCAGGTATGGTGAAATTGAAGAAGGCAAAGAAGGGACTCGAGGGACGAGGCAAGCTCACAAATGTCATGGTGAAAAAAATTGACCGCATCTCCACGTGGTGAATGATGTTGATTGGGGCGAAGCTCTGGTGGTGCTCGTCTGCGTAGACGCTGAGCCGCAGCATGCCGAGCCTTTCGTTCGTTTTCATCGATGTCAGAAAGAATGTGTGGTATGGAACGTGGTTATATACGCATTTGAGCACTTGACCGCAGCGCCCTCTCGTCTATAAACGTTGAGCCAATGCATGCAAAGTTTAACGCGATTATATACGCATTTGACCGCAGCGCCCTCTCCTGTATAGACGTTGAGCGGCTACATGCAACGTTTCATCCATGACATCCCCAGCTCTTGAGTTACTACATTTCAGAGCCCCCTACTCGTCCCACAATCGTGGCCGAGTGGTTAAGGCGATGGACTAGAAATCCATTGGGGTCTCCCCGCACAGGTTCGAATCCTGTCGACTGCGCAAACATTTTTCATCATTTTCATAATTCATAATTTTCATCTTTTTTTTTTTTTTGCCCTACACGAGCAAGTGAGCTCACGAGCAGGAGCACGAGCACCGGACGCCGGACGGACGGACATGGCTAGCCTCTAAGGAGCTTTGCCCCTAAAAAACGACATACTACGCCAGTGCCCTAAAACGGAATGCACCAGATGTGACAGCGATGCAGCGTGGTGTGTATGCAACCCTGCTTCACATGTATTCTACCGATGAAGAGTCTCGGCACATTGCGTGTCAAAAGGGAGAGGATTCGTGGTGTCACCAAAGCCGCCACCTTGCGCTCCAAGCAGCTCTAAAGCCGGCGGTTGCAAAACCTCACCGGCCGGCATTCTCCAAAGATGTGGCCAAGGAGCTTGTTCCATTGTACAACTGGCTGACGCACAAGGACCTGTTGGCCAGGTGCTCACGCACCTGGCCAACAGGATCTCCTCAAGCACACTATTTCATCCCGAAAACCCGTAGTTCAACGTTCTCTACGTTTCGACCTGCCGATCAACTCCATCGAAAATGGAATATCCACCACTCTCGCGCCTCGTAAAACAAAAACCTCACCTCAGCCGCCCATCTGTCACATGGCACCCGACCGCAAGAAAACCCTACACCGGACTTCCTTGCTAGGGGGGGAGCCCCTGTAGCGGGCGACCCAACCAGTCCCAAGAAGAGACAGAGATCAGGAAGAAATGCTCGAGACCGAGGCAGCATACCGGTGTTCGGATATCTCGGACGCATTTTAATTTACATTGCTTCTTGTATATAGTTCATCTGCTGTAAATAAATTGAAGGAACCTTCGATTACTTCAAGTCTTTCAATGCTCTGATCTGGAAGAGGTGCCCAAAGACGGAGTTTGCCTCCCTCCAGACTGTTGAGACTGCAGTGGCACTAGCAGTTCTGGAATACAATCTGGGACCAAGGGGCTTCGAGAGGGCACTGCTCGAAATGAAGATGGAGGCTGGAACACACCACGAATCGCAGGCAAAAAAGGCAACTCAGCACCGACTTGCCAGGTCCCGAGCCAGCGCGTTGAAGTCTTTAAAAGTGGCCCACAAGCGACGGATAATGGAAGCGGTGGCCTCTAAGCAGAAGCGCCTCCAGGAGGAAGGTCCTACATACGCTGCTGGACTGTTCTAGTTACAGTAAAACCTCGTTAATTCAACCCCCGCTAATTCGGAAATTCGGATAATTCGAACTGCCGATCCGGTCCCGTCAAACGTATGTATTAGTCAATGGCAGCAAACGCTCATTAATTCGGAGGGAACGCGGCGCGCTATGGTTAATTCGGACGAATTCGGCAGGTGGCGCTAGCTACCATCCGTTCCAGAGGGTATGACCGCTATCCATCCGAGGTGCACACGTGGCTTTTCCGGTTTTCCCATGGTTCTCCGCTCTTCCGGTTCTCCGTGTTTCGCACCAGTTTTGCTCTGGATTGCCGTGCTTCAGCGCGCTACCCACTACTCTCCTGGCATGGAAGCGGCAGAAGCATAGCAAAGGATAGCACAAGTGACTGACGACCGGAATGGCAAAATTGCGACACGCGGGGCTATCGTTCCCGAGCGCGCCGATAGCGAGAGTGACAGTCACGTTTCATGCCTCAACGTGGGGATCCTAAAGCCCGCCATTTTAACCGGCCACCCCCGCGTTGTAAAAATGCAACGTGACTGGCACTCTCGCTGTCGGCGCGCTCGGGAAAAGTAGTGCCGGGTGTCGCGATTTTGCCGCTCCGATTATTGGTCAGTTGTGCTACTCGTTTTCCGTTGCAGCTGTACTGGCTGTACTAGGCTAAGAATTTAGCGATGAAAGTGGAAATACTAAGGGTCTTGAAGGACGGCGTCTCTCGACAAGTGATGGAAAGTTACGACGTCAAGAGAAGCAGTTTGGCCACGTACGTGAAAATTGAGGCCGATATCCTACGGGCTTTCGAGAGCGAGAAGTTCAACGCGAAAAGAAAGCGGCCGTGGGCGGTGGTGCACTCGAAACTAGAAGAGGCCTTGCTGTGCTAAATCGTCAGCGCACGGGATGCGTAGCTCCGACAGTGCGAGTGCGGTGGAGCACTCGACCGCGCTAAGGAAAGTTGCCGTCTCCGCCCCGGCGTCGTCCAGGAAGCAGGCGGTAATAACAGATTTCTTCTCAAAATAAAGGTATGTCACAGGGAAACGTTTTCGCGCAGTTTTCTTTGTCCTTTCGATATTTCGACTTTCGGATAATTCGGACATTTTTGCCGGTCCGATGAGATCCGAATTAACGAGGTATTACTGTACCTAACAGAGGTGCCACAGTAAAGGCATCGGTGTGAAAACTTTGAAGATGTTTTTCTTTGCTTCATTTTTTTTTGTATAAATTCCATTTTAGCCAATCTATCGTTTGATAATGGCAATATACAGGGAAGGCTCATTCTTCACTTTTCCTGACTGAAATTTAATAAGGAGTGCCGCTATGGAATGTTTTTGTCATTTTACGGATGTGTTTATAAAAAATTTACATTTTGTTGAAGACACAGAAGACCAAAAAGTTGAACAATTTTGCAAAAGAGAAAATTTATAGAAATAAATGATTTTTTACAAAAAATACTTTCCATAACTGCACCCTCTAGGCATTCTGCTGCATATCTAGCGAACAAAAATCTTAAATATTGTGATGGTTTTCTGACAATATATTTAACTAAACAATGTAGGCGTGTTGCTGATAGAAGCTGGTCTAATTTCCTTCCCATTTAACCGACAGACCTGAAATTTCGTTCTGCACCCTCTAGCATGACCAGCAGCCTACCCTGTAAATTGTATTAATTTTACTCCAACGGTTCAAAAATTTACCCTCCTAGGGGGTGTGTCTTCTTAAAAAAATAAATAAATAAATAAATAGAACTTGTAAAATTGGCGCACAGAATGGCGCAATGCTACAGGTACAGCC
This sequence comes from Ixodes persulcatus, assembly GCA_013358835.2. Taxonomy (NCBI): domain Eukaryota; kingdom Metazoa; phylum Arthropoda; class Arachnida; order Ixodida; family Ixodidae; genus Ixodes; species Ixodes persulcatus. The sequence goes on from JABSTQ010011034.1 coordinate 108,484, forward strand.
GGCTGAACTCGTAACAAGCAAAAGTGCTCTTGATATCGCAATTGTTTCATTTTTTCAGTGGTGGGATGCTTTGGTTCGATTGTACCAAGTCAACCCCCCACTTCAGATTTTCAGAAATTGAAAAAGGAGGCTGACCTAGAATCATATAAATATGGCAATGTGGTGCGAAGACAGCAGTCCATTTGTCTCGAACAAACCCTTCACCATGCTCCCAACTCCCCAGTCATAGTCATCATTATGTTCCACAGCAACATGCATGCCACCATGAGATCTAGAGCGGTAGTTGTTTAACACGGAAGCACAGTTCGCTAAAAGAACAAATGGACTGTGACAACAGCCAAGGCTTAATCACTCACGGCAGCAAGATGTCACTTACCTCCACGGTACGGATAGAGAGAGCCTTTTTTGCGCCCTCTTGAGCTGGGATCACTGGCACCAGACTGTCTTTGATCCACAGCAACTGGAGCTCTAGTGTCGACACTGCCACCATTTTGGTTCCAGATGCCTGGTAAAGAATTATCCGGAACATTCAGTCGTGGGCAATAAGTACAAGGGGGCACGGGGGGGGGGGGTCTCTTTTAGATTATTTCAGGAAACAGGGGTGCAAAGATGGAATGCTTTTAGAGCGCAGCTCTTAGGCGCCCGTTTTCGGCTCGAGCGGCATCGCCGTCGGCGTAACCGCGCGGTGCATTATGGGACATTTCCCATAATGCACTGCGCGACCCCCCCCCTCCCCGGGGTCACGTGACCCCTCCCCCCCGGAGGAATTGAAGAATGAGGGGAGGAGGAGGAGGAGGAGGAGGGGTATACCCTCCCCTGAGTACCCTTCCCTCCTCCTCCTCCTCAAGAGCTGCGCTCCAATTCGGCGTTACAGGGAGCTGTAAACGGCTTTCACTTTTTTTTAATTTGTAGGCAGGAAGTAGTAAAAAAGAACCTACAATGCAGACTTGAGCATGTGCCCAAAATACCTACATGTGCCTTTTAAGTAATGCACGATAAAACTCTTAAAAGTTCAGTTTTCTAAGGACATCTTATCAGCCCCTTTCTACCCCTTTCCCAGTCTGCGCAACAAACAAACCTTTGCCACCCACCTCACCCCGGGGGAGAAAAAAGAATTTCACACCTCTGCCATCAATAGAAAATTTAAAAAAAACTTACAATACCTATGATGAAACAACCCATACTGTGCAATTACCTGCACGGGGTGCTACTGCTACATTTAATGGCATTCATCCCAAGTGGCACCTAAAGGCTGTCAAATATCACCACGTGGAGAGAATTAACCTACCGCGCTGTGGACAGACAGGAAAAATTGGTACTGTAGAAGCATGACACTAGCTTACCCAAAAAATCAGCTATAGTTACTGACAGAGTGACAACGGCAGGGCACGTCTTTCGAACGCCTGTCCTCCACCACGCGCTTCGTGCCTTTGGGCAGGCTTTGGCTGCGCGCGTACGCTGGAGATGAAGCGTCGTCGAAAGTAGGAAGCTCATGCTGGCGGCGGGACAGCTGAAGCTCCTCCATGCCATTCTCACCTTGTCGGTGACTATAGACCGTAGAACTTGCATTAATAAAAAATACTACTACCGTAGTTTCTTCTTGGCAACATTACTAGCTAAGCCTACTTCTGCCCTGTCAAGAAATAGTACTGTAGGAAAAGTTTGTCGGAAACGAGTTACGGGGTATTTTGGGCGTCGAAATCGAGTAGCAACATCCGTGTTCCATTGTCAAGGGAGACTGCTCGTATTACTTTCCCTTTCTCGTTGAGCAAAAGAGCTTTCTGTTACTGCCGTCCCTCATTGCGACAGACGCAAGACACGCGTGCAAGATCATCCCATCAATGCTTGCCTAGATGGCACTGTCCGTGGCTACAACGCCTAGCGACAGACAAGCTAGCAATGCACAAAGTTTCTGCATCGTGGCCAGTCTGTGGAGCAGACTTAGGCAAACCTTGTTGGGTAAACTCGTGGGCTGCGCTCGTACCCGCGAACTAACCCCCCCAGCGCCCCCTAAAATGTTTTCTTAGATACCTTAATTTGATCATGAGCCTATTTTCTTTTTCTTCTATGATAAGGGCACTTCGTTACAGTATTAAGGCAAAAATATGTGGGTTATTAAAAAAGCAATACTTAAAAGGCCCCTGAAAACAAAAACAAAATTTTTTAAAGTCTGGTTGAACACGCCTGCCAAAAAATTAATTTTATGCGAAAACAGTTTTTTTAAAAGAATATTGACTGCGCAAGATTTATTCTAATTTCTGCACGCAAAGTCTATGACGTCACAAAATGGTCATTCTCTCTTTCCACCTCAACGAGATGGTCATACACTCTCTCTACCTCAACGTGACGGCCAAGCCGATCCACCTCTCCTCCACGTGCCTGAAATGCCAAGAAAACAAGTGGAAAGAAGGTGACTACCAACTAAATCGCGTCTCGCACTGTCAATAATGCTCTATACATTTTTTTTTTTTTTCGCGTAAAATTAATTTTTTTACATCCGTGTCCCAAACAAACTGTTTAAAAAAAAATTTTTTTTTTCTTTTCAGGGGCTCTTTAAGTTAAATTGAGGGCTTTGTTGCATTAAAGTTTGTTATATCGATGTTTAAATGTAGTAGTACACTTAGGTAGATATTTTTTCACACAAAGCAAAACATTATTTAGAAAAGCAAAAATAAAAGCGGGTCCAGTTTGCTTTACTGGGACACTCCAGATATTAGGTAGAAATTTTATTTTCCTTGTCCTAGCAATGTTGGATTAGATTGTTGGGATTTGTAACAGTCAATAACTTCAAGTAACAAGTTATTTCTTCAAAATAGAAGCAAAATATTCTTGATAATTAGTGTTAAGCATCAAAACAGGCTTGGAGCAAATATTGCACAGCCAGATGATTGGGATGAACTGCCTTTTGGGGGGGTGGGCATTCAGTCACAATCTTAAAGAGTATATGCTTTATCAGCTGATCTTGAATCTTACTTGGCGATCTTTAACCACAAGTCGAGCTTAATCGAGACTCACTCAATGTAGGACACATGTAAAGAAATAATAGTGCAACTTGTTGAAAAGTATGCCCCAAGCAAGCTAATCAAAAATTGAAAAAACAAGCAAATAGAGTCTGGGTCTGGTAGCAACATGCAGTAATTTCACCATTTGGGCTGTTAGAAGCAAGAAGCTATTGTAGCACAGACTGCCCGCAAAGAGGCCACGATTGGCGTTATACACATCAAAAATTGTTTTCTGTAGCGACTGACAAAATGACTCACTATAACGTTCTCAGAGTAAAGAAATAGGACCATGTAATGGAAACTTTCCGTGTCCGTGACCTGGTTCTCGAATACTGAGACTTCATAGAGAGGGGCCCAAGTGTTTGTTGATCTAAATTTTTACTGTCACACCCCACACAATCACTTACGCTATATTGTTCACAGCTTATCTGTCTACATGGGACGAGCATTTGTTCGGGACCTTGCGGTGAATAAAGTTCTATGCAAATCTCCTCGAAGGGCTCCGTCTGTGTGCATCTTCTCTGTCCTGTGTCCTTGTTCGCGCATTTTACCCATAAACATTCTTCACCAACTAGCCCAAATTTCAACAGTATTACAGCTCTTCGAAGGGCTACTCCACAGATTTATTCAGCTACCCAAATTAACTACATTTCCTGATTACTATGACGACTTTACACTACTGCAATGCGATGAAAATTGTTAAATTCAGAATAGCCGCTGAGAAAACGGTAAATGAAAGCGTTGCAAAAATCAACATTAAAATTTTCCCGCACTTTCCAGTGATGCGACATCAGTGGCAGGCTTGAGCAGGCAGTCCAGAAGAAAGCAGCCCAGACCATCAAACTTGCAATCACTAGGAAACAAGTCAAACTTGTTGTAATCACTAGGAAACAAGTTCCACTGCCCAACCAATGAGACCGGGCTGCTGCAAAAATAACTTTTTCAGCAAAAAAAAAAAAAAAAAAAATGGCGAGGACCAGAAATAAAAATTCAATAACTCCGCGAAAACAAATTCTTTAGATGTAACGTTCAAGCCAGTCTGATCTCCCGGGCGTCAACGGTTTTAGATGCAGCCACCACAGCTTCCCTCGATCGCTGCCTACAGTCTGCATTGTCTTCTAAGAGTCGATTTTCCCTCTTTAGTGTCGGCGGTTTCATGCAAAGTGCGTCGCCACTGTGCTTCGGTTTTACGTTGTCGCTTACGTTATGCGTATTGGGGAAATGACACCATGTGCCTAAGGCCCAGTGCTATCGTAAGAGGAGTGTGTCAACAGTGGTGCGTCACTGGAAGCGTGCGAGACTCTTTCACTCTTGAGTAACAGGGAAGTGGAATGTAAGGAGCAAACAAACAGACTAAAAGAGCATGGCAGGAACCGTGCTATGGCCTCACGAAACAAGTCCAGTCTAAACCAAAGCCAGGTGCATGCAACAGGCATAAGATGATAATGCATTTAGAAGATTGGCAAAGTACCGTCCCTCTAAACCATGTGTGGAAATTAAAAAAAAATAAAAAAATATTGCATAAAGTGCAAGGACATTTATGGTGAGACGCACTGGGTTGATTTGGCCTTGTAGGATGGCTGTGAGGAGCAGGAACAGCTCGTAAGAGTTCACCAGCACAGACGTTGAAGAACTGGTGGCGTGGCAGAGCTGCTGCTTCAGGGACTCCTGAGTGGCAAAATGGAGCGGGGTGAAGCAGACAGCTCAAAATGGCCGGTGCAAGCAGTGCAGTTCCCCCGTGGGCAAAGGAGGACTGACCTAGAGTCAACAACTTCAGTTTCGAGAGCTCAACATTTCGCGGGCAGTAAATTGGCAGAGATGAAGGACCTTCGACGATTAATCCTGGCGGGCTTACCTTAAAATCCCGAGAGATGCCCCACCCCCCAAAAAGGTAACCCACACTATTGTTAGCTTGATTCGCTATTTTGTTTTAAACACCGAAAGATAGCCCACTCCTAGTAATCGCAGTGTTGGGATCAATGATGACCTCGGTGTTAATGTGTCTATAGTCAGTTACGGGTTAAGGAAAGGTTTCGAGGACAAGGAAGGCTGAGGAGGAGGAAGCAGAGGCAACAAGGGGCAGAGGAGGGGGTTTCCTGGAGGGGGTTTCCTCCTCCCCTCTCCAGCATTTCATAGTTAGCTATGGCGGGATAGAAGCAAACATTGCTCACTGGTAAGTACAGTCATCTTTGCTTTATTGCCCCGCCGAGATAACAAGTTTGGCAGGGAAACATGATCTTAAAATGGCATTTTTTTCCTTTTCTCGATCGCCCACCGAAAGTTAGTCCCCTCCTTATTTTCACCCAATTTTCTCTCGATTTTAGGTAGGCTATCTCTCGGGATATTACGGTAATCCAATTAGGCAGTCTGGTCAATTCCGGAAACTGAAAAGAACACGGTTCTTAACAAACTGAAAGGGCTGCAAAAGTGGGTGCAACAAAATTCAAACTTTTTAAGGGCACAAACAAGTGGACAATTCGGATCTGGGGGCTGGCACTTCACCTGGAAGCCACTAAAGTGGGTTTTCTAAGAAGGAACACGGGCGTATGGATACTATTCGAGACGTGACCAAAGCAATAACATGTGCAAGACCATCTCAAACAGTCATCACATCACTTGTGCACCGAAGAATATGGACTGTCCCCGGAAGTTTGGTCCAGACTGGCTACTGACCGCACAGTGAAAGAGGACGCTCCAGATGTTGAAGAGAGGTAGCAAGTGCTTGGTAAGAAGCAGGTCTTGGAGGTGCGGAGTGCAGAGCAGGTAACGCAGGACCTCGAGGCCTGTCCCTGCGGTGAAGGGCTTCTCCACCACAAAGCGCACCCGCCGTCTTTTCCGGGGGGTGGCATCCTGTAAGGACACGGACACCGCTCTTGCCCAAACTCGGCTCCATGGAAACAGTAGACGACTGCAGCTCAAAAGCTACTTCAGGACAACCCGGAGAGTCTAACGAGTGTGTTGGCGTGGAGTTCCAGGAAATTGGAAGCATGCATTTGTAGGAGTTTGAGCACCGGTGCACTGTGGAGAAGTGACACTCGCTGAGGCTAGCTCCGCAGGTGTCGCTTCTCTGCAGTACACCTATGCTCAGCAAGAAGCGCGCTCAAAGGGGTCAACTTGCCCTGATCATCACTTTGAAAAATATTAATATCGCGGTTCATTTCGAAGCGAATATAGAATATTGTGTTATTTGAAACTACTATTTAAATTTTGCACAATCCTACGAGTTTGTCTTCGTCCTGCATATCTTCCCCGCTCTTAATATTCTGGAGAGACTACCTGACTGTACCTGTGTTCCAAAAGTTCAACCGAGCAACACGTGGAAAATTAATAAGTATAAAGCAAAGATGATATAGAATTATTGAATAAAGAATGATTATTGAATAAAGAATGATGACGTGATAAGCAGTAAATTATAGAAGTGGAGAAGGAGAATAATTAGTGGTTGATGGTTTCATTTGGTCTGCTTGTTTCTTAATTGTGCAGGATGAATACAAAAATGTAATAGCTGAAGTGGCCACTGAACAAATTCTTGCCATACAGATGTCTCGAGTTTGCTCAGTACTGATCGCAGAATGAACTTTTTAATGACTTGAAATTATACCACTTGCGATCGAGGAAAACATTACAAATTCATGCAATGATATGGTTGGGCAAGTGCCACCGGACTGGATATGAGTTTAGCAATGTTGTGCAAATATTTGAATTTTCGAATAGTAGTTTAGAATAATATGCTATTCGGTATTCGCTTCGAGTTGAACTGCAATATTCATACTTATAGAAGTGTTGATCGCGGTAGGTTAGCCTTGTTGAGTGTGCTTCTCACCGAAGACCTGTGCACCGCAGGGAAGCAATTCCCGCGGAGCTCGCAAGCTCCGCAGGTGTTGCTTCCCCGCAGTGCATAAATGCTCGGTGAGAAGCACACTCAACGGAGATAATCCACAGCGATTATGCAAGACCAGGCTTATGTTAAGCAGCGATATCTTGACAACCCGCATTCACCATTCATACTTTTCTTTTTGTCACGACTGAAATAGAAGAAAGGTTATTTGCATATATGCAAGCAGATTTAAAAATTCCTTTAAATAGGAAAGCTGCAAAAAATATGTTGTTTACATGCCACAATTCATATAGTTATATTCAAATTGACTAAGCTCAGAAGTGTACAAGTGGAAGGTTGAGAAAAACCTTCACAAGTTCAGCTGAAGTTTCTTTCAAGCATGGTACGCGGTAGTGAAAGACTTTGAAAAACTATTCGATATTCGATTAGAAGACATTTGACCAAAAACCACCGTTCACTTCGAATTCGCTTCAAACTCAAAATCCACTACAGTGCAATCCATTTCTAATGATGCCACATATACCGATTCACTGCTTAAACCAATCAGTTTCTAAAATTTCTAGACAAGAAACGCTCTCAGTTTCCAGTCAAGATACAACGATAATGGGTCATAACGATTGAATTTTCGGGTTTTTTGATTACTAGGATTGCACTGTACATATTCGCACATGACTACAGTTTAGGTGTACAATATCTGGCCGCATTGTTTGTGCATAACGCAAAGATTGTGGCACTCAGTGGCAACTATTTACATGAATGATCTGGGTCAGACTAATTTCTGACCTTATTGAGCTAATCCGGCACAGGGCGGAAAAGCTTGATGGATATGCCCTTGTACAAAGCAGTGAAGCTCCACACGAGAACTCTGGTGCAAAGCGATGTGGGCTGACCCCAACGGTGCAATGCAAGTACTAGGACTCAGGGGCATATGGCATTGGAAGTTCAAATAATGATGCGACCAAGGCAATCGACGAGCGTTTTAGCTAGGGTGACAGGCACAATGAAATAAATACTTGTACAAGCTTCCTTCCATTCCGCTTCTTAAAAAAATAAAGAGACTCACACTCCAATGGTGTAGTTTTTTTTTTTCCCTTGGCCTTCAGTATAGGGGTTGATTGATATTCGTAATCGACCTACCTTTAAAATACCGAGCAGGCGCCCACCGAACATTTGAAGATAATCTTGAAAAACTGGGGGCGGGGGAAGCACTTGTTAGGCCCATGAGCAAAAATGCAGAAGGGGCACCTGGGGCTTCGCTAATCTGCACCGGAGCGCATGAGTTGAACTTTGTCGCTTTGCATGGGCATGCTCGGAAAAGTGGCTGATGCGAAGGAGCATCTTGGTTAGCAAGGTAGACTCAGAAATCCAGGGTCAATGCTTGATATCCTCTTTGCTTATTTTTCGAAGATTTCAAAAGTGCAACTGGCTAACGCGACTTGTTAGCCAGTTGGTGTGTTCAGATGTTTGATTGCCTGCCAAAGTGTATTAAAACATTTGATCTTGAAAATAAGTTGTCACAATATTTTTGTGCCAAGAAAATGCACTGTTACCACTGAACCACAATGCTACAGTGATATTATCACCCTTTCAACTGCCATATTAGATTTCTTTAGCACCCCCAATATTCGCTGGATCTTGCCTATATTTCGGGGTTGTCAAAGTGGCATACCCTCTTTACATAGGAATGCACCTCAATGCATTCACTATCATAAAAAGTTCAAGTGCAGTAAAAAGAAGAGTCCAGCTAGGTTGCATATTCTACTCCATACGTCACAGATGACTGAGTGCAAGCAGATAGCTAGAAAATAAAACTTTGCCATGTATGCATGACGGCAGGACTGCTGTTTCCATAAAAGAGCAGTATACCAGAACGAGGGCTGCAAATATAGCTCAGGTACATTCTCATGCAGCTGAGATGTGCTACATTTTTGGCCCCACTACCACTGCAAGGTGAAGTGAAACATAAGAAACTACCTTGTGCTCAAAGCTATCTCAGGCTTGTTACCAACACATGCATTGCCAGGCAAATCAGGCTCATCTTTGGCAGTAGAGGGGTCAACTTGTGCATGGTGCTGAATTACTTACAAATTGCACTCTGAGTTGCACCACTTATAAAGCTGGACTTTGGGCTGGTTAGACGTACAGTGAAACTGACCTGTAGTTCGTTCAGGGACTCTGCGACACGCGAGAGCACATCGGCGGACCGCTGCATGTTGCACAGGAAAACAAGGCACGACTTGGCCTCCACGGTGAGCACTGGAGCATCTCCGGTGCAGTTCAGCATGGTGCGCAACAGCGAGAAGCAGCGGCTGGACAGCGACGACGATGACTCGAACGAAACGAGGCTTGCCACGGACAGCGCACGCAGTTTGGACTGGAGCTCCTGAACAAAGAGACATTTGTGCATTTAAAAACATGTTGCAAATCTTACGTCAAAAGGAATCATTGTGCTACGAGCGATACACTAAAAGATTCTTGCGGCAGAAGCCACCAAGGGCTGCACCATTTGTCGTGAATGCTGAAAACAAACTTCTGACTCCATGGAGGCAGCCACATTGATGCACTGAGGACCTAGGCCCCTAGTCAACGGAAAGTCGATGAAAACCCCTTTGGTGAACAGGCAAACTCACGTGTTGTGGTTTATAGATGGTGGAGTTATAGTGCCTGGAATGTTGGCCAGTGCGTCAAGTGCAGTACCATATTTATATTCGAAAATAGGTTGACCTTCTTATGAACAGACCTGTATGTCTACTTTCCCGCAATGCCCAAGAAGACCAATCGTTAAGACTTACAAAAAGAGCTGGCGAACGGAGAAGCAGAGATAATGTTTGGAATAAAAAGAAATGCGATCCACAGATCTCATTTCTGCTTTCCGACGTTATCGGTCACTCGTCATTCGTCGGTCCTTTTCCATAATTGGCCCTTCCCAAGCGTTGCAGAGAAAGACACGAGCAGGCGTTGTTCATAAAGAGTTTGACCTATTTTCAAGTGAATAAGGTAGGTGTCCATGCAAGTGGACGGCACCTCGCAACAAAATGCATATTCCTGTTTTCATAGCAACAAGCATTCCTCAATAACACAGAGCATTGTTAACGGTGCAGTGAATTGCCAATAATGATGACAAAATTGAATATAAGGAAGTCTGAAGATGCAGCAAAAACCACAACCAAGAAAATATGCACTCCACAGGGACGCCTAATCTGCGTCAGTCTCAAGCTTTTGGCCAACCTCGTGAAATCATGCAAATTGAGAGAGAAGTTTTCATTTCCTCCCCAATATTCTACGGTTTCGATGAAGACGGAGCAAGTAAATCTTGAAACACTGCGACCCTGGTCTGCACGTCAATTTGTTAGCCAACACTTTTTCCCTTTGTCCCCAATGTTTGTGCACTTACCTCATACTCTCCAAACGTGAAGCAAGCAACCTTCGACATGCTCCCGACGAGCACCTTCCACGAGTCCTTCAGCTTGGTCTGCAATGATTTTCAACATAATTTCATTGGAGCACGAGGCAATCGAAGGCACTGAACAGGAGTATTCAAACTTCACTAATGTATACACACACACAAGCACACAAACAGAAAAAAAAATCATGAGCCATTCCACTCTGTGAAGGTGGATGACCAGTAAAGCTGTTTAGCACACGACACAGACCCGCCCCGAGGAGCCGGAGGAAGCTAGACACGCACGACAGGACCACACCCGGCAGAAAGTAGACATGCCCAACGGGACCGCCACCTCGGGAGAGTGGAAGGAAAGGAAACCAGTCATGCAAGCGCTTGGAACGACGACAAAAAGGGCGGTGCAAGCGTAGACATGGCCGACGCGGGTCGCACAGCGGCAAGTCTTTGAGAAACCTTTATTATCTACCTGAGAGTCTACTGGTCTTGAAAATGGTGCCTATTGATAACTAATGTACTGAACAGACCAACTGCTAAATTACCCAAGCATCAAGGAGAATGCAGGGACCGGAGTTCCACGTGACGCCCGTGCCGGCGTCTGCAGCAGCAACTGTTCTAAAGCAAAGGCCTAAAACAAAGGGCATCTTGCCCACGCGTTGTTCAACGCTTTATTTTGGTTATTTACTTTGAATGCTTTTTACGGAGAAGGCGTGCGCGTGCGGCGGTGTGAGCGTAAAGTTTTTAGTCACTGCACACAAACAACCCATGGAACCCTAACCACAAACAGCTTCGCGGAAAAAAAAAAAAAGTGATTCTTTGCCGTGTCTTGCAAAGGGACTGCGGCGAGAGCCAAGGCGATGCACACTCTACCACACAAAGTTACACTGCTGTGTTTATCTCACACTGGCTTGTTGTGTGAAGTGCTGCATCACAATTTGCGTCTTATTGTGTAACCTGCCGGGTTACACTATTACAAAAACAGACCACAAGAAAAAAAAGCTTGAATTAGTCGAACCCGGATATATAAATTCGAAGGGAATCGAAAAATAGTTTGATATATCAATAATTTGATATACAAAAGTATGTTAAATTAAGCTCAAGTTGAAATTTCCCAACGTCTCTGCTAATACTGAAGATCCCGACAAACGGGAGCATACCAAATAGAGCATCCAAGAATTGCTAAATACAGTAGAGCAATACAGCAGAGCATAGTTGGCGGAGACTGCAAACACCGCCGTGCTTACACGTGCGCCTGACCGGAACCTTCACAGAGCATAAACGACAAAACACAAAAATAATTTTAAAAAATGAAAAAAAAAACGGAAAACCGAGATGCATAAAAAAAGTATCTTGATCCATAGAAAAAAGTTAAGCAAGCAACAAAAAAGAAAGCTCACTAAATTCAGGCAAAAAAAAAAAAAAGAAAGAAAAAAAAAAAGAAACGGGCAAAGCAATAACGGCAAAAGAAAAAGGTAAACAAAGATAAGGCGTTCAAAGTGCCATTGCACAACGTTGTTGTCCACACTCAACTTGCCGAAGACTTTTTTGTAGCGTGAGCTACACTGGCCGAGGTTGAGCACTTTTGCGTGGCTTTCAAAGAGCCGTGCTGCGCAAGCACGAGGAGCAGTGACGTCACACGGCGCACAGCTGGCGCGCCAAAGCCGCCGCCGCCGCGTGCGCCTCGCCGGTCTGCGCATGCGCGAAAAGCAGTGATGTCACACGATGCACAACTGGCGCGCCGGAGCCGCCGCCGCCGCGTGCTCCAACGCCACCGCGCGCGTCTCGCCGGTCTGCGCCTTCCAGAGGAGTGACAACATAGCCGCGGCAGATGCACTGGCGCCGCCGCGTGCCCAGCTGTGTGCCTCCGTTGCGCAGTAGCCAAGTCTGACGCTGCACCGGAGTCGCTTGATAGCACCTCTCATTTTGTGCGCATAAGCTCACGCTACGTATATCCTGGCATAGCCGAGCTAAGCCACGGCAATTTTTTTGCTTATTTTACTTTGGGGCTAGGGAGTTGGGCAGCATCAGCAGTGTTCGGGGAAAGGGCGCAGGCTTCCGTTCCGTGTTACAAAGCACTAATTCGTCCAAAACTCGAATATGCCGTTTCAGTCTGGGATCCTTGTCATGAAAATCTAATTCACTCACTCGAAATGGTCCAGAATAACTCTGTTCGCTTTATTTTGTCCAACTATAACAGAACTGCGAGCATAACCACAATGAAATCCAGCCTCGACTTACCGTCTTTGTCATCTCGTCGTAAAAACTTTCGTCTTTGCCTCTTTCACAAGTTGTTTTATCACCCCCATCTCCGCGCCCCACTTATTTTACCTCCCCAATACGTTTCATCTCGATTAGATCACGTCCATAAGGTCGGCGTCCCATCGTGCAGGACTAATGCTTTTTTTCAGTCATTTCTCCCACGCACATTAGAAGAGTGGAATCGCCTTCCCGTACCAACAGCTTCAATCGAAGACCTCCAACTGTTCAAGAACGCCTTAGCCAATATTGTATGAATAGACGCCATTTGTTTATACTTCTAGTAACTGCTTTATTTTATTTTTTCATCATTTATCTTTGTATCCACTCCCCTCTTCAATGCCAAAGGCCCTGAGGGTACATGTAATAAATAAATAAATAAATAAACAGCAAGCACTCCCTGCTCTCTCTACGCATGCGTGCGTGCCCTTCCCCTTTTGCCATCCACCACTTTTGTTTTTTACAGTTCATTGTCTCTCCTTTCCCACAACTGTTCTTTTGCTACGCTGCGTATCTTCCTGCATGTATGCTGGCTTGGCAGTCTGCCAGTCACGCAACACAAGCGATATGCTGGCCATCGGCGCAAATGGATCGCCGGAAAAGCAACAAGCGGCCGGGCTTCGTTCGCTATATCGAGCGTTCCTGCCGTGGGAGTTAAGTACAAAAAGACAACGCTCCTATACTATTACATGTGATTTTCAAGGGGATGTTGGGACTGTTTGATATAAACAATTCAAAATACCGGAGTGTGATAGAACAGGGCTCGATTGTATTGTTGAGTACCAGCTTTAGATACTTGATCAAATTATGTGCATATTAAGTATTCAATGCCAGACTCTCCACAATATCTCTCTCTTTCTCTCTCAGAATTCAATTCAGACTTCAGTCACTTTTCTGCACTGTTTTTAAAAAAACCATACTCTAAAATTCAGATATGTGCTATTTGCACATGCCAAAGATGCACACAGACAGTATAGATCGATTGAAGACACCAATTAGATCCCTAATTGATGCTAGGTAAGATCTAAACAACTGCCTGCTTACATTTCTGGTCAGTTCCTTCTTGTTGCGGATGGTGCTGTAGGTGACAGCCAGGACCTCAGCTAGACTCTGAACAGTGCCTTTCTCCAGGCACTGTACGGGTCTTGAACTGTTGGTGTCCGAAACATCTTCCTCTTCATCTGGAAGCACATTCTCCTTCCCCACTGCCTTTACTTTCAGAGCATGGTTCCTCAGCAGAACCTTACACACAGCTGTCAGGAACGCCACTAAAATCAAAAAGGAAAGCAGAACAAACCTGAAAGGGCTTCCTTCGAACACGACACTACAGACACAAGTCACTCGGACCAGAATCCGCTCTAACAAAAGGTCAGAATAGAAGCTGGGAACTCGGTGTCAATCGTGCAGTCTTCCCCACTTTTAGCGGTCATAAACCAAAAAAAGACGGCTAACAAGCAAACGCAGTAACGAGTATGCAGGCAATCTGATAGACATCGACATCTTGAGTCCAGAAAACCACCTCTTGCACCGTCTGGAAGCAAAAATGTGCTCCACACAAGCCCATATTTCTGACTGCAAGCACGCAAGCCATAGCCTGGCGGCGACACCCGAAACGGGCAGACACACGGTCATTCCAATAACCTCGGAGGACCACATGACCCAACACGGGCAGCTCACCGATCTTGTCAAGGGGAGCAATCTTGTGGAGCAGGCGGTAGAATATCTGGAAGGCAGCCTGGCTGCTTTTAGCCAGAAAAATGCAGCGTTCCAAGTGCTGCTCGATGGGTGCCTCTGGGTTGAAGTAGCTGTTCCTCAGCAGCAGGGCCACTTTGACCGCAGTCCCAGTCTCGGACTCCGACATGATGCGCAGGAGGTCGGTGAGAGGAACCACCTCCCAGAACTGCACACCAGAATGAACCCGTGGTCACAACCAGCACTTTATGTTGACCCTATAGCCCCTGACAAGGTGAGCACGGAAGGGAGGAGCTTCAGTAGTCCCGCCCCGAGCCCGAGCTTTCTACCTTCAACAATGCTTCAGCGCCTCGCGAGTTTCGAGAGCGCGCTCGCAGCCAAAAGCACGACAGGAGATATGAAGTGCGTGCCGGGCGTTCGAAAGACGGGCTCTGCCGTTCTCACTCTGTCAGCGACTACAGTATAAACTCGTCGCAACAGGGATATAACGTACTGCTTTCTGAAGTTCGGTTAGTTTTCCTACCTGTACCATTGGTTCAACTTTATCTATGTGCAGCATACTCCTTTTACAACAGACTAAAATTTTTGTCACTATCAAGGTCTGTTACAACCAATTTAGACTGTATAGACCCAAAGACTGCAGAGGGCAATGACACAAAACTGTTGGTTAATCTCTGCTAGAGAGTTTACGAAACAACTTGCAAAGAGATGTGCACTAAATGAAACAGCATGATAGAACAACACTCAACCATCAAAACATGTGTACCTAAAGCCTATTGAAGGACCACAAAACATTCAAAACAGAAACATAAAAAAAATGCCTCACTTAGATGTTACAAATTAAACCCAAAATTTTCATAAGGTTCAATATAGAGTCCCTTGCCATTGTGACAAAGGCAGTGGTAACACAGAATGTGATGCAGTGTCAAACTAGGTGTGATCACAGCACCGCCGTTTCTGGTGCCGCGGCAACTCCGGTACCGTAACTCCGGGAACGGGATGTACCCGAAAGAAGAAGGCCTGAGTTTTGAGGCGCACTGCGGCTTCCTTGTTTGAGGCGCACCGGAGGGCAAAAAAGAAACAAAGCAAAGAGTGCACGGTCGGCGAGAGCTCTGAAAGCTTCGAGAGCTGGCATGTTTGGTGTGTGCTAGGAGCAGAGCGCGTCGCTGGCCTCTCTGTTTTATCATGTGATGCGGCTTGCGGGAGTAAGTCCCATCTAATGGAGCAAGATGTGCGGCTGGCACTCGCATCCAATCAGTGAGGAGACGAGCGCCACGCCAGTGTTCGGCTGGCACTCGCGTTTTCTGCTTCCGCAATATAACACATTGTGTGTTAAACAACATTCTTGAGGGTCATTTGGGCATTCGTTGCACAAAAGAGGGGAAATGAGCAAAGTAAAAGCAATCTTCTTTCCTCTCTTTTTGGTAAATCAAATGTCCCAATGCCCTGCAAAAGACATGTTCTCACTTTGACCGGAAAAGGTCTAATGTACAGAGCCACACGAAAATCTTGGCTTCTATTCGTAACTTCCGAGTGAGGCAGTTTGTCATTTGACATTTTTGCAAAACAAACGCACCACCTAGCGACACTTGGATGATAAATTACTGCGCGATTTTGGGAATATACAGGGTGTTCTTTTTTAGCTGTACCAAATTTTCAAAAGAAGGGGACGTGAGATAGAGTAACTTGAGCCCTGGGGAAGTGTTAGTGGCCATGGCGGCCTCTAGAAAAAATGTGAAATTAGGTAATTAGTTAGATATTAACTAAAATGTTTTGACTAACTTTTTAATTTTTCGCTTGAGGGCACATGATGTATTTAGAGGATTGAAGATTGACCAAAGTGTGGCCTAGCCGTGTCATCAGATTTGGATAAAAAAATTAATAGTAGGCGCTACGGGGTCGAGAAATGTCACTTTGGTAAATGGCGTCAAACCGAATCTAAACAGAAAAGAGCGCCGGTAAACTTATCGCTCCGCCCTTCCGGGCATCCAATTCGTCATTATCTCGGCCGGCTCCACTTGCTTAGGCGAGCCGGCCGCGATAATGACGAATCGCATGCCCGGAAGAGCGGAACGATAAGTTTACCGGCGCTCTTTCCTGTTTAGTTTCGGTTTGACACCATTTACCAAAGTGACATTTCTCAACCTCGTAGCGCCTACTAGGAATTTTTTTTATCCAAATTTGACGGCACGGCTAGGTTATACTGTGGTCGATCTTCAATCCTCTAAATACATTATGTGCCCTCAAGTGAAAAATGAAAAAGTTAGTTAAAACATATTAGTTAATTTGCTAACTAATTACCTAATTTCACCTTTTTCTAGAGGCCGCCATGGTCACTAACACTTACCCAGGGCTCAAATTACTCTATCTCGCGTTCCCGTTTTTTGAAAATTTGGTGCAGCTAAAAAAAACACCCTGTATATGAACTGGGTTAGGCCCATGTGTCCCATGGGTAGAAACATATTGCTTATCAGTTATCACCTTTCGTAACAATACATATTAGTCACAAAAAAAAAAAAAATCACAAAAGAATGCACAAGCTTTTTTTTTTTTTTAGAAACAAGGTCTAGCACAATTGAGCAAGACAGCTCACCTTGAAGCCCACAATGTTTCGTGAGTTGAGTAGAAGAGAAATGTAGGACTTTTTCACTGATGCAGAGTCATTTATTGCATCCTTATTTTCTGCGATGAGCGCTCGCAGCAGCGGGTGAGTGTTCACGTTCCGCACCATGTACGCAAGACCCTGTAAAATAAGGACGCTCACACCCTCAATCCCGATGCACTCAGTACGAAGCCTAATTTAAGAACTTGACTGACCCTTCCCCAAAAGACAATAGACAACAAAATGGGAAAAATAAAGAGGCACATTAACTGAAGGATTAAGTTTAAATTAAAACAATCCAGGTAACAGTGAATGTGCACCATGCTATGCTAAGAGTAATCGAATACTGCTCAAAGAAAGGCAGCACCTGGTGACGGTACAAAACTCACCTCATTCACTTTGACTCTAGATTCTACAGAGGTGGCATCTTTGGCATTCTTTTTAATGAGGGTCCATCCGAGCTCTTGCTTTTCCTGGAAGTGGCAGCGTATTCAGCCTGTGCTCGTTATCACCACAAGAACGGCAGTAAAAAGAAAGTTTGGCACATCGAGCAGCACTACGAATTTCCCCCTTCATGCGGTGAAC
Organism: Ixodes persulcatus; assembly: GCA_013358835.2. Taxonomy (NCBI): domain Eukaryota; kingdom Metazoa; phylum Arthropoda; class Arachnida; order Ixodida; family Ixodidae; genus Ixodes; species Ixodes persulcatus. Next base: position 125,859 of record JABSTQ010011034.1, read on the forward strand.
TAAAACGCTTGTATGTGCATTGAAAGGGGTCAGGACACTAAGAGCAGGTCCATTACTCTCAATATAAAATGCTCATAGGTTACTTAGTAACAGTATATACAGCGAGTTTTGCAATCTTTAGAGCTCTATACTCTGTTTCACCTTATGATGTACCGCAGGAAAGGCTACAAGCGCGAGCTCCTTGCTCTAGGGCACATCTCGGCGGCACAAGCTCTCGTGCGTTAAAAGCAGCTCCCAATGCTATGAGCTCGCGCTTCTAGCCTTGTCTGCGGTACAACATAAGGTGAAACGGAGTATAGTAATTACGAGAATTAATTTTCTAATGCATCCAAAGCCCAAACAACTCTGCCCGTAGGACCGTAAACGGTACTACGGGCAGAGTTGCCCGTAGTACCGTTTACGGTACTACGGGCCCTCAAAATTTGGAGATCATCGCGAAAAATGGGGGAAGGGCGGTTTGGAAGGACTCGCCCCAACGATGACCAAACACAAACAAAACCAAAAGGTGCTATGTACGGAAAGGACTGCTGATTTGGCACCTGTTTTGGTCCCCTTTGGGGGCCTTCCCACTAACCACGACCTTTACTTCCGGCTTCACTTTTCTAGTTTGGCCGGCTTGAGCCGATATGTCGCTTCCTCTTGTTTCTACCTCCATGCTGACAGCGCTAAAGCAGTTCCAACAATGTCGCACCAAGTCTGTTGTGTGGTGGGATGTCGGAAGATATAAGATGAGCAGTCGCCGTTATCAGTTTTCCGGTTCCGAAAAAAATATTACGAGGTAAGAAGCGTAAACAGCAAAGCACCAGACGCATGTATGACAAAACATCGTCCAAGACTCCCAGAGTGTGAAGCACCGAGAGACACGATTCCAAAATTTCTTGGGCTTGAACTTGCACAAAAGAAAGGATTGGAGAGATGCTTCGTGGAACGTGGAGGTCAAAATTCTCGCTGCTTTTCACACTGAAAATCTCAAAGTCACGACTCGGCTGTCCTTCTGACTCGTGGTGCAACCCGTTGGGACGTTTCGCCGCACGCATGTTGAGCCCTTTACGTCGTGCCAGTGCAAACCGTGTCACTAAGCATCTTACAGTGGCATTGGCAGAAAGGCTCTTGAGGTCGACTGGAACTTTCTTCTTAAATGTGGACCTCGATTGCTGCAGCTGAGCGGGCGACAGTTTTTGCATTGTCCATTCTTCTTATTTTTTGGTCTCGGTTTTTCGCAATGCTAAGTGTTCCTAAGTCTACTTGGCCTTATAACTATAGTAATAAGCAAGAACGTAAGTATACATTTAACTTCTGTTCAGCAGACCTTATGGAAGAACTCAATACCACACTTTTGCAGTCTGAATGTGAGTAATGTGCCCAGTTAAGCTTTTAAGAAACTAGCACTTCAAAATCCGAGAAAGGACGTCTTATACTTAAGTTACACAGGCACCCTTAAAACTGCAGTTACGCTCCACCACAGTAACCACTTTACTCTCACAGCTTTGATGGGCACTCAAGATGCACAAGTGCACGTGTGCCCACAGCTCTCACTGCATAGCCGCAAAAAGTTGTCCAAGGGTATAATGTGGTAACTGTGGTTAAGCATAACTGCAGTTAAAAGGTATATATCTCCTAAAGGAGTGACTACCTTCAAGCTCCACAAACTAAGTTTTTGTATTCTCATATTTTTTGGTCTCTTCCTACTCCATTCAGTATTTCCTGCATATGTACGTATTTACACGAATGTAGGTCGACCCTTTTTTCAATTTTTGAAAATCTGAAGTGGGGGGGGTCGACTTATAATCGAACCAAAGCATTCCACCGCCGGCAAAAACGAAACAATAGTGATATCATGAGCACCTCAGCTTGTTACGAGTTCAGCCGGCTGTACCTCTAGCATTGCACTATTCTGTGTGCTCATTTTACAAATTAATTATTTTTTTATTTGCGCAAACAAGTATTATTGATAGCGATTCTCAAATTAACCCAAACGTACGGCGGTGAACAGCGCACGGCGCGCCCGGCTCCCGGGGGGTGGCGGCACTTCTTGTAAGAGCCACCCCGGAGGCCGCTGGAAGATCCTCACGGCTCACTCACCCCGTGGCTTCTCTTCGCAGTGTTTTGCATGATTCATGGTTGCACATCGTGTGATCGAGTGAAGAGATCATGCTGGAGCGCTAACTACGTTTTTTTGTATCGACACGCGTGATCTGGGAAGTTTCGGTTTTCGGTGCTCGTTTATGGCCATTCTTCACCCAGAAGCAACCAACAACTGCGCTGCTGGACGCAAGTTCGACCCGTCGGAGTGGGTGATGCTCCAGTGGAGTCTGCAGTGGCGCGGGATCTTAAACTGTGACGGCAAACGAAGAGGCTTCCGTAGGCCAAAGTCTGGATAGGTGGGGGTGCCTTCCGGACCGCAACGTACACCGCAAAAGTGTGCAATCGATCCCTACCCATGACGTCCAACGCGATCGCCGAGCAAGCGCGGAAGATGTGGTTGATCCTGTCATTTGCGAAGTGCGAGATTTCGTTGGACGCCAACAACGTGCTTTGAGAACGTAGCAGGATGACAATGGAACTGACATCACCAGTGCGGACGGGTCTTAGTCTAGTCGCGGACGAAGTGAGAACGACAGTGAGCAGCTTCAGTTGTCCCGCCTCCAGCGTGAACTTCCTAGTTTCAATAACGCCTGGCCATTTCATGCACCTCGCACGTGCATGCGCAGCCAAAGCACCCCAGAAGGTATCGATCGCGTGTTGGAGGCTCGGCTTTCGAAACAGATACTTTGTCGTTCTCACGTGTTTGCAGTAAAACGCGCATCTAAAGATTTCTTTTTCTTTTTTTTTTGGGCGCCGATGTGCAATCTGGGAGGGTCGACTTACAATCGTGTAAATACGGTAACCTGTATCTGCAGAAGACACTGAATGATGCTGTCAGCTCAAAACTAATGAATCTCACACAACCCCATTTACATTTAGCACAAGTGCACTATTCCAATATAAAGGCAAACGAAGAGAATGCCAGGAAACAACAGACAAACTCACACGCTTGGGGAAGAGCTCATAAAAGTGGGAAAGGCAACGGGTGACACCAGTGACAGCCATAACCCTCACAGCAGGAGATGGATCTTTCAGAAGGCACTGAAATGAAGGGACACCATTTACTGTAGAACCCTTTATTTTCGCAGCCCCTATTTTTCGCGAATCGGTCACAGAGGACATAATCGCGGCCACTAAATTTCGCGAAATCCAGGCGCCTGCATTGAAACTCTTAAGGTTCGAATTTTTCGCGTGCCCTTAAATTTCGCGAATTCTTCAATTCGCGAAAATTAAGGGCTCGCGAACATTAAGGGTTTTACAGTATTAGAAAGGCCCCCCATCATAAGACCTCTTGGCTCCACAGAAAGCCTGACATGTATTAAACCACAGTATTTCAAATTTCACCTCGTCCTGTGAAATGGGAAAGAGAGGTGCTATCATCACCATTCACTTTGACATTGACTGTTGCACCATGTGTCAAGGTGATGCCCTTTTTTTGCAGATGACACTGTGTGCACTTTCTCAAATGGGCAGTTTGTCTTTTAAAATATTCGCGGGTTCTAATTTTCGCGAATCGAGTGTGGCTTCCGTAGCGTTCACATATTGCCCGAATTGTTCGCGGGACATATTTTTCGCGAATTGTAGGAGATTCGCGAAATTCGCGAAAATTAGGTCCCCGCAAAAATTTAGTCGTTTACAGTATATATTTGTTTTTTTTTAAAGTAGAGGTGCATATTGCACAAAATAGGCTTCCCATTTGAATGGGAGATATTATCTCGAAGCGGGGAAGAATGGCAGGGTTCTGACGATAGTAGTTTAAATCCTTTTATTAAACAAGCTCGATCCCAAATCACAAGCGACAGGGCATTGATACAGTTTTAGGGAAGTCTCTCTATAGTATTGTCAGACAACCTTCTAAATTATGGTTCTTTTTAGCCTAGAATTTCGTAGAAATGCCCAAATGTGCCTCTGTGAACGTTTATGTTTAAATCTAGATTCTTACTTTAAAAGATTTTTTAGGGGTACCGTATTTTCCGGACTATAGTCCGCGGACTATACATGTTTAAAAGTTGAAATTTTAGGCTGTGCGGACTATCTACGCGTGCGGACTATACAGGAATTTTGTTTTTCAATATCGTTGATTATGACGAGACGAGACAGATTTTGTGAATAAAAGAGTATGTAAATTAAGATTTATGTATAATACAAGCTTCTTTGTGAGCTAAGAAAGCAGACATATGTCAAGGTGTGCCGCGTATGAGAAGATTTTCGTGTCGACTAAGCACTAGGTGCGGACTATGCACTGAGTGCGGACTATGCACCGGGTGCGGACTATCTAAGCAAAAACTTTTATTTTTGACCTCGAAGTTGCCCCTGCGGGCTATACACCGGGTGCGGACTATAGTCCGGAAAATACGGCATATATATCACATATGAATTCATACCCCATACTGCATGTGTCATTGCCTTCCAAACAATCTACAATCAATGTACAGTAAACACTAGAAAAGATTATCACAAACAAGCCATTGCCAGCCGGAGAAACAGGTGGCGCTGCAGTCAGGCAAATAAAGCAGGGAAGGTGCAAACGGCCGGGCAGTGGCTCTATGCCCGACGACTCTCCTTCTCAGTCTTCGCGACACCGGATGTGGCCATTTCCCCACTCTGATTGTCGATCACTCGTGCTAATCTTTTTTTGTGCCGAATGTACACAGGCGCTATTAAAAATTGAGAAAAAAACATTACTAGCTTAAGGTGAGGTAGTTGGTTGAAACTTTGTGAATGTGGACACCTGAACAATTTAGGCCGAAACTCGAATGAGAGGGAAGGTGTGTCCAACCTTGATGATTTGAAAGACAGTGGATGTTGGGTCACATGTTCAGTAATAACATTACCGTAATATCCCGAGTCATCGCCCACCCCCCCTGCCCGAAATTCATAAAAAAAGTGGGGTAGGCCATGTCTAAGTGGGCGAGCACAAAAAGTAAAAAAATTGGGGAAAGAAAAAGCCCATTTTTTTTTTATCTAGCGCAGCTGCAGAAGAGATGCATTAAACTCAAAACTCGAATTAGTTTTGTTGTTTTATACAAAAAATGCTCATGGAAGAGTGTTTTACTATTGCAAAGCCCGTTGCTCGCATACGCGCCATGAACACCGCCAATCGGCATACAGCGCGAACGTTTGTTCCGTGAAAGCACGTTACACCGCTACAATCTCCTCGTTAAATAAAAAAAAAATCCTCAAGAAAATAGAAAAACTAAGCAGGCGCAACGGGCGAGCGAGCGAGCAGACCGAAGAATGGACGAAGAGCTATGCTGGGAAAGTACGAAAGCCGGCGATCGCATTGGCAAATACTTTGGCGTTGGGCTAAGTCGGGCGCCTTGTCAATTGCAAGCTCTTGTGCAACTTTCTTGTTTGGTGCATAAATGCGTGCGTTCGTGCACGCCGTGCTATCAACGCAATTGCAAAGAAAAAAAAGTGTATTTTTAAACAGCCTAATTCGGACAAGCATGTCACAAAACAATTTTTCTGCCCAAAACAAAATTTTTTACAGCAATATTTATTGCGCGAGACTGATTTTAGTTTGCGGCCATTTCGTCCGTTTGAAATCGCGTGCCACAAAGTTGGTATTATACGTCACGTAGTGGCTGTTATACGTCATGGAGTGACATATAACAACCACTTTGCACGCGTTGAAAGAGCGGGCGTTTCAAATGTGGAGAGGTCGTGACTCCGACCAAATTATGTCCTGCGGCGTAAATATTGCTAAAAAAGACTTGTTTTTTTGCGGAAGATTCGTATTGTGACATGCTTGTCCCAATTAGGCTGTTGAAGAAAAACATTTTTTTCTTTGCAGTTATCCTTTAAGGCGGCGTTGCTGCGTGGCGTGGATGGCACCACAAACACGGAGCTCGAAATGGGACACTCTACAAACCTCTGTGCGGTATTCCAGCAGTTTCGTTTACCCGTTGGCTTTGTCTTAAACATTGCAAAACCATTGTCACGACGTGCCAAGAGAAGAAACGGGTTCACGGCAACTTTACTTCGGCGGAGACAGACTTTGCACCCTATACTCCGCGGTTACCGTTTAGGATCTCGCAATCCCTCATTGGGTTACTGCTTGAGTTATCTTTCCGACTTTTTCTTTTTTTCGTTTTTGTCGGGACAATATTTTTGTAAGCAAAACAAATTTTCATTCTGTTATCTCCATTGTTTTCTTTTTGCACGCACGGATACAATACGATTTCGAAGTCGCTCGCGGAGCAAATGCGTAAACAGAAGTGTCTTTCTCGCCTTCGTTTCACTTTCTCACAGACATTCTCCAACTGCAAGGTCCGCAGCCGCGGCGTCGTTCAGATAGGATGAATGTTTACAGATCACAAAGTCAGCGTTGGGGTATTTGAAGGGGTGGGCAATGACTGTTTTTTTGGAAATAGATATTGACCGAAAAGGTGGGGTGGGCGATAACTCGGGATATTACGCTATGTCTATAGACGACCTTTATTAAAGCACAGTTGCTACAGTCAAGCCCGGTTATATCACACCCGGGTATTTCGAATTATTGCTTATATCGAACAGTCCAAACAACCTCCTGAAAGCCTTGTCTTTTTGTATCAAACTCCCATGGATTCCCATGGCGCGGACACTCGATATACCGAACGAAGCACGGCGGCCCTACGCTTCTCCCGCGGTCAGATTGCGCCCGCGGAGCACATAGCTCGCGTTGCCGGGCTGGCAAACCGCCAAGCCAGCATAGCCACGGGGATACTCAACAAAAAAAAGCAAATGTAAAAAAAAAAAAGCAACCGTAAAAAAATAAAAAGTAGAGGATGGCAAAAGCAAAGGGAAGGGGACGCGCGCGCGCATAGGGAGGGCAGGGAGTGTATCTTAGCCCCAAAATAAAATAAGCAAAAAAACAAAAATGTCTTCCTCAAGTTGAGTGTGTCGACAATGGCTGTGCAATCATACTTGAACGGGCCTTATCTTTGTTTACCTCTTTCTTTCGCCATTTTTGCTTTGCGCGTTTTTTTTTCTTTTTGCCTTTCTTTTTTTGCTGCCTGAATTTAGTGAGGTTTCTTTTTGGTTGCTTGCTTAACTTTCTTCTATGGATCGAGCGTTTTTTGTTTGTTTTTATTCGGCTCGCTTTTTCCGTTCTTTCGTCGCCGGTGCTGTGCGGAGGTCGCGCGCGCGTAAACGATCGCAAACAATGTCGCGTAAATGCGGCAGTTTTTGTGATTTTCACCAACTAAGCCCTACTGTATTTAGCGGCTCTTAGAGGCTCTATTTGGTAAGGTCCAGTTTGTCCCGGTCTTCGGTATTAGCAGAGACGCGCGGAAATTTCAACTGGAGCTTAGGTTAACATATTTTTGTATATCAAATTATCGATATATCGAACTATTTTACGATCCCCTTTGAGTTCGATATATCCGGGTTCGACTGCAGTCAGTAGTATCTTCGCCTATTTCTTCCTTTTGTGGTTTGTTCTAAAGTGTTCAGTTGTCCACACGAAACAAGTTAGGAAAGGTGGTCTGCAGATAACAGAGTGTTTCCTTTACTGTCTGACCAACCAATGTAGAAGGCGATAATTGAACAGTGCAAAACGGCACAGCCAGTTCTATGAGGATCGCGAGGCAGTAGGTAGTGAATTTGTTTCAATGCTCAAAGCAAACAATAAATGCCCCCACATCCCGCTACAACTCTGACATGTGGCGATAAAAAGGTCTATCATGAGAATACTGAAACCTCTGGCCGCATAAAAAACATAACTGGCATTTTCACGTACATGCTTCACTGCACCCATGCACCAAAGTTACGACTCGCTCTACTGCCAGTAATTGAAGACGACAGCACGGTTTTGGGGCAGAGGGCTCTCACCTGCATGTAGCCAAAATCACGCCTCAGTTCCCCTTCCACCATGGACTTCTGGCTACTCTCCAGGAGTGGGAAAGCGTTAAAAAAAATCTTCGCAGCAGCTACACGCACTCTGTAATGCAGCGCCTGACACCAGAAGAAAAACAAATTTTTGCACGCTCGATTGTGCTGACGAAGACCAGGAAGCGCAGAACGTGCCCCGCACAAAACTACACGCTGTGTGCGGTTTGTGCTACGCAGTTCCTCTCATTGTGCACCACAGATGCTATACAGGGCGAGACCGAGCGAATGAGCGCGCCCTGTATAGCATCTGTCGCGCATCGCGTTCTCGCACGCAATGCATGACGTGGCACCGCTCTCGCCGGCACGTTTTTCCTGGAGCGCTTTGCTTCCAGAACAGCTGTGCTACGCTCAGTGGCTATAGTATCCGACTGCCACTGCACCGACCCAAGTCCAAGCCCCGCTGGAGAGTATCTCCTATGTTTTTTTCTTATTATCCTTTTAATGCGTCAGCATTAGAATGCTCGTTTTGACCAAAACCCGGCGGTGTCTTTCAGTTTGTCAGCTATGGGGAGAGAGGAAGAAGGAGAGGGAGAGGGAGAAGCGTAAGACACTCCCATTGGTCCGAAGCGATGACGTCAGCATGCATCAACCTCTCCTCCTCCTTTTCCCTCTCTCCCCGTAACTGACAAACTGGCAGACACCACCGGGTTTTCGTCAAAACGAGCCCTTTCGTTTTCGTCCAAGTCACGCGCACAGCTGGTGCGGAGCAAGAGAGGAGGAGGCACCACGCAACACGTCCTAGATAACAAAGCCTTAGCGATGAACGAGAACACATCATCAGAGAAGGTCAACGCTGGACACATATTGGAAACGAGTGCTGCATCAGCGCTCGCCTTTGAGTCAAGTTTGAACTCTGAGCCGACCGTTGACGTAATTGTCGTGTCCAATCAGGGCAAGCGTTGACCTTCTCTGATGATGCCATCTCATTCAGCACTACGGTTTTGTTATCTATGAGGTGTTGCGCCGCGGCGCGCTAGAATCCGGGAGTGCTCAGGTGCTGCTCAGCTGTTGTCAGTTGTTCTTTGCTGAGTTTAGTTTCAGTTTTGAAAGGCGACCGAAATTCGTTTTTTGGCGCAGGCTTGGTGCAGATTACCCATATTTTGGCAAAATGGAGCATGATGGAGCAGGGTAAGCCCCTTGACGCAGTTTGGCACAATTGGCGCAACAATCACATCACTGTTAAAGTACAAAAGCTGTTAGACAACAGCAGGCAAAGGCCTCACTTGGGAACGGTAAAAAGCAGAACCACCCACACCCGCGTACCAGAGCCCCATTTACGAAAAAACTAATACAGAATGCATCAGATTTAGAGCAATGCTAGTCATATGAAAATTGTACTCTTTCGACAAGAGACTGCCGCATAATCGACACATCTCGCAAATGCTTATTTTTGTTATAAATGGGTTCCACTGATTTCATGGAGGGGAATTTAGCCTAGGAGCATAAAAGAAAAACATATACACACCAACCACCGAAATATTGTGCACATTCATTTGCCCAATCTGCCTCTTTCAGCTGCAAGTCCAGCATTCTGTCCAAAACACAGCTCATATTGTACAATTCGGAGATAAACGAACCATTTGCAAAAGTGTCAAAAAAGGCCACGAGCGAAGCTTGCAACTCGAGGAAATGTCCTTGCTCCCGCAGCACCTACCATGCAACACTGGAAAGGGCGAGGGGAAAGAGAGAGAGCAGAGCTGTTCCTCGCCTGCCCTCCCACCCTCGCCCATTTTGCCCCCGTCACCCCGTTCTCTCTACAGCCGGTTCTCAGAATGCTTTGCGGTGCAGGCGGAGGGAGCAACACGTTTTGCAAATGGTCTGCTTAAAGAGGACTGCTCGACCAGCTCATATTGAACTCCTCATTCCGTTTGCCCCTTCCTGATGTCCTCGATCCAGTAGTAAACGAGACCGTTTTTTACCTTGAGTCCACGCCACAAAATGGGCTCGTAGTTTCGACACAGCATTGCAGAAAGCTGCCTGTCCTTCTGCTTGCTGTGGAAGACTGTCAGAAACTGAAAAACAGGTGCACTGAATCTTAGGAACATGGAAAAGACTTCTCACCTTATGCACGCTAATCAGTACCACTCTCAATATTTTCTGCGGTAATTTTAACAAATAACCGGTGATGGACAACAACGGTAGAAGCGTTGTTGTCCATCATCGCATGTCGTATTCACTGCTCATGACGCGTGAGCAGTGGGTACAACATGCGAGGGTATGAGACACGAAAGTCCTATGACGATGCGGTATTGCCGAGGTGGCAGAAGAACCGAAAGTCGACTTCCGTAATAAAAGGAATCTATCGCAACTCGAGCCTCTCTCCCTCTAGAAAAGCGAGCTAGAATGCCACAACTTGGAATAAGCGCCTTCTGTTTTTAGCTGATAGTTTCTAGCTGATTCGGTGTCATAGCTCTGGCGGTGGCGGAGGGGGTTGCAGACCCGAAGGTTGAAGTGCCGACGTGAAATGGGAATGTCAATGCATTCTTGAGATTTACTTCCACATATATAATTGCTCATACATGCTTCGACTCAAACTGCTCCATACCGATTGAAGACGATGCGTGGAAGCAGTGGTGTAGAGACCAGAAGAATAGAGAAAGGGTAAAACTACACATTTGGTGGATACTCAAGCATATACAGTTTAGAAGGACTGGATAAACAAAAAACAAACACAAGGTTGGTTTATATAAGTTTGCTCGATAAATGCATTAAGAAGCACAGAACAACCTAGAACAAGGGTTCTCAAACTGCGTTCCTTGTACCTGCTTCCAAGTAAATAGTTCTTGCAAACAATCCCTATACTACTCCCTTTGTCCCCGGGCGGAAGCTACATGCTCGCCGGAACAATCGACCACTTTCCTTTATCAGTGATGAAAGCGGCATTTAACCTCTTTCTACAGGTTCTGTAGCAGGCACAATATTGGTTGGGAGCAGCCACTGATGCCTTTGGAGTAGATGCCAACATCTGTTAGCACATCACTTGAGAATAAAAAAGTGAATGCATCTCAATGAGTTCATTTATGAGAGATCAAGGATTCCTCTTCTATACTTGAGCATATTACTTACGAGTGTTTGTGATAAAAATAGACAGGGCATAAAAGGAACACTGCCTTTCCTTCTTAAATAAGGCTCTAATCAGAGTAGGTTTCATTTACAATGGATATTATAAAAATAATTGAAAAGTGAATCGTAGCACAACACTTCATTGGATTAAATCCTCTCTCCCCTCTCCATTTTACACTTGGCAGTTTGTTTAACCTGTAAACATAACTTCTGTAAAATGCCAGCAAGAACCAGCATATCCACTAACACGCCTACCAATAAAAATGTGTCCCATAAGTTCAACGAACATACTAAACTTAAGACTAATATAAAACTGCGAAGACAACACCCAAAACATTATAAAAGCCTACACTCGTGCTTTAAAGGCGACATTGCTCTTTAGCGGCGTAGGAACCAGAGTTACGTCAAAGTTTGCTGGTCTTTCGATCGACAGCTGCACACGAATCACCGGGACCACCATATTTATTCAAATATATATAGACCCTCGCTTTCTTCTTTTTCTTGGCCTTTTTTTTTTCTTTAAATTAAAGATTAACTTACAATTAGGACAAAGAGGTTAGACCTGTAAAAACCCTGAGCATAATTTGCGTGCCTATCGCACTAAGCCAGGCACTCCCCCAGGTCAGTCGCCGCTCCCAGCACTCCGGTGCAAAGCGGTGAAGATCGACGCATGCACCCCGGTAAGAGGCGACGGTTGATGCGAGCGGCGCAGGTGCTACGGTACTCTGCGGCCACGGAAGGAAGGCATGTGGCAGACATGATAATCAAGTGATCTTATCAGGCGTACAAGACCCTGGTTTTGCTTTATCACAGTAGCCGCAATCGGCAATCCTACTATTTTGCAAAGTTCAGTCAGGACTCTCAGTTCCTGACATCAACGACATCGTCTGGAAATTTAGACGATATCGGTAATCGACCAGCCAGCACATCAATCGGCCACAGTGGTTCATGCCCAACATTGACGGCTCTGGCCGGTTGAATCGCAGCATCAAAGCGCGACATCACGACACTAGCCATCTTCTTGTACTTGTTCTTTCGTTGCCTAAACCAATCAAGTGCAGCGGATGTTCCGTGAATTGTGCCTTTAGTATGTGTGTTTGTGGTTGTATGTGTTCGAGCCTTCGACTGTGCTCTGAACTAAGACGAAACAAACTATATGGTGAGTAGCTGTAAAATTAATATTTGTACAATTTTTCTTTCCTTCTACTATACTCTGAATATTTTGGAACAGGTGTAACACAAATCTTAGCAAAATGGCATTTTGGCACACGATGTAGCAGACTTTCGTTCATAGCGCAATGTGGCGAAAATGGCGCATCACTTCCTTCACTGCTTTCTTTAACCGCTCCCACTCTCTGCATCTGGGTGGGAGCGAGAGCGTAATCCCGCGGCAAAAGACCGACGTACGACTGGTCCGACGAGCAGTGGCTTCCACTGCACAATCGGTTTAGGTGTGAACAGAATATAAATGGGCATTACTGCTTTCAAGGTCTGTATACTTCAGCACTCCTTTACTGCTTCGATGCAAGACCAGTTAAGAGTAAAGTAAATCCAAGTAAAACTCGGAGGGGCCCAACCAAAATTTTCTCCGTGACAGCTTGAAAGGAGTTCGGGATGACCACCTGATAAATGTAGGGGCCAAAACAAATACTTTGCCAAGATCCACTTATAAATATACTGCAAAAAACTATGCATTACAAGTACAACTAGATATGAGATTACGAAGTTGCACTTTTGACTGTACATCTTTTTTTTAAATACTGTAATTCTCCTCTGCCTTCAATGTCCATGTAGATGGTTGCTTCCTGTCCCACCTACAGTCCCCCTAGAATATCATTACCAATTGATTTTAATTAAGGGTGTGCGAATATTCAAAATTTCGAATGCTTCGCAAATCATGATTGCCATTCGATTCGATTTGTTTTGCACTTTCGCTGTTCAAAGTATTCGAGTTCTTCGAATACTTCAAAAACTATGAATAACGCAAAACTCACTGATTAGCGTCAACTCGCAGTTGAGTTCCCTGTTTTGTTTTTGGACTTTGCAGTATGGTTTCAAGCTTGGCAACCCCAAAAAGCCAACCAAAGCTCCTTTTTTTTTTTGTATGAAGCACTGGAAAGTTATACGCACGCGGTAGCGCAATCTGTCCTTTGCTTGCCATGATGTCTGGATTGCGGAGTTGGCAAAGTGGTCGTGGCGCAAACGCTGCGATAGATTTGATGAAGGACTACGATTTGCAACGACACGTGCATCGTCGTGAGCACAAACGCCAAGGTGCTATGGATTCGGATATGGATTTACGGCTGACCTCGGCTAGTGGCGATATCTGGCTCATGTTATTTTCCGCTTGATTTTCCGGTTTATCAGTTTGCCAATATTCCTTTTGTTATTTATTTCTACCCGTTTTCACTGATAAAAGTGAGACTTGCTCTTCCTGCCAAAAAAACCAACAATGTAATTCTAAATGTATTGCTTCTTTGTGGCGCCCTCTATCGGCAGAACTATTGCACACGGAAAGAGATGGCGCAAAGTCAGTGCAGCTGCGCGGCGCGATCTACGCCTTTGTATTGTGGCTTGCCGACCCGCCACCGCTTGTGTACTTTCGTTTACGTTCACATGGTTGCATTCGTCCGCGACGCGATCTCCGACTGAGTTGTGGCTTGCCGACCCCTCTCTACTTTTGTAACTTCACTCCTTGAATGGTGTTTTACTGCCTGATCTTTTATTTCATGTTTTATATCAGTCACATGTGTGACATTTTTCGTTTTGCAATGAAATTAACGTTTTTATAAACGTTCATTGAAAAAAAAAAAAAAATTCCAGTTGTGTTTTGATTGAGCATTCTTGTTCTATTCATATCAAACAGAAAACATTTGTTTTAAAAAATGTTCTATTCGAAACTACTATTTATATTCAAAAATACTTCGCACACCTCTAATTCGCACACCTCTATTCGCACACCTCTAATTTTAATTTAATTTATTCATTCAAACTACAAAGGGAAGAATGGGTCGAGAACAAAATCAATGAACGACCGAATCATTGGCAAGCTAGACAAAAGCTTTGCAATGCCGAATCTGCAGATTCAGTGCCAAAATATTTTTCCTTGCCAAACATTTAGCCAATCACTAGAATCTGGTTTGGAATTCCTGTAGCATACGTCTAAGCAGCACCGAGAGACCTACCTTGAAAAGCTTCTCGTGTTGAGCAGCTGTATACTGTCCGTTCACGGCCATGTTCATTACTTCCTGGATGCTCTGCTCCAATACCTGTAATGTTGCATGATTCAACGATCCAAAGGTCATTTTAGCCTGATCACACGGTTCTCATGAAGACTCGGTCAAGTTGACAAAAAGCATGCTTATTTTCAAAATATGCTGCTTAACAAATACAAGAGAAAATTAAGAAATGCAAAAGTGCATGAATGCCTTCCCAAAAGAGTGCCCATGCAGAAATAACTCAAAAGCTCTCAGTCAGCAAACACTAAATTAAAACTGCCTATGGTACTGGGGATCCACAAACCAATTACCTCGGATTGTGGCTTAGCGGCTACAGACTTCCAAGCGGACAGGTACACCAGAGCCAAGGCTTGGACATGGCCACTAAGGGAAGACAGAAAACAGCAAAAACCCAAAATAAACATAGATGAAATGACAGTTAGGTGCGATTGGGCCTAACTATACTTTGAAGGGCAATTTAGTAACACCCTGAACTACCTCAAACAAGCAATTTGAAGACCAGATACCTGCTCCAAAATGAAAGTAATTGAAATATATTAATAACCAATTCAATAAACATTGGAAGTTTTAATTGGTTTTTGGAACTACTTTTGTCTTTCCAGATTCAAGGCACCCAAAAAGCAAGCTTCCGATGTTTAAGAAAAACAAGAAAAGGTGTTATTGACAAAATATTTTTGCATTTGCTTGGTCTGGCTCGTTAATTCGCCCCACTTGGCATTTTTGCGGAATTATCTACGAAATGTCTAAATACAACAAACATAAATGTATATCCAAATGTTTCCTTAAAAAAAAAAAACTAAATTTAATTTTTTTTTACTTTATTTTTTAAATTTGAGGTTTTCAGTTTCAGAAACTAATTATACAACCTTACACTAAATTTGATAATCATACGCCAAATAGTCATGTGGATATAAAATATTTTCAACAGATTGTGAAGCAGTAACAAAGTAAAGAAGTTCAATGCTTGAATGTATTTTTCTCAGTTCCACTTTTTGCTGCAAATTTCATACGAAGGAATCTTTTGTTTGAAAGTAAAGTACATATTTTGATACCACAACCAAGATGTTTCTGAACTGAAATTTACCAGGGAATCGGGCTATCTGATTTATTTTAAGGTCAAGTCCTCATTGAGAAAGTACTATGTTTTCATAAATTGACATAGAGATATGCATCTCATATTTTAAGGTAATAAGTCTAGGGTTGTGCGAATATTCGAAATTTCGAATAGTAGTTCCGAATATTACACTATTCGATATTCGCTTCGAAAAGAACTGCACTATTCGCGTTTTTCAAAGTGTTGATTACGGCGGGTTAGCCCCGTTGAGTGTGCTTCTTACCAAGCACCGGTGCGCTGCGGAGAAGCAAACCCCGCGGAAGTGAGCTCCGCGGGTGTTGCTTCTCCGCATTACATCGGTGCTCGGTAAGAAGCGCACTTAACGGGGTAACCTGCCGCGATAAACAATATCGTGATTGCGTGCTCGGAAGAAAAGCATACATTCAAAGCGGTATGGTGCACCCGTGCCGACTGTATTTGCAAAATAAATGGAAACTGTGAATGTGTATATCTACATTGTAGTAAAAGTTTCAAAATTAAACTTTTATGTTAGGCAGAGCTGCTTTTACAACCTGTGTTCATCATGCGCGACTCATTCTTTTTTAACTTGAAATTAAAGAAAGAATATTTTATATATCAAGATTTCTAAATTCACTCAATTGGTATAGTTGGCCATCTATATAGGATTCATTTTATGTTAAATCCGTCGTTTACTTGCCATCCCAAGACACCAGACCTTCTGAGATCACAGTTCATAAATATAGATAGATTAAGCTTAGCTTATGAATGAAAAAGTGGAATAACCTTTACAGGTTTAGCTGGGTTTTCGTCTAAGCATTATGCAATGGTAGTGAAAGGCGTGGAAAAACTATTCGATATTCGAATCGAAAATATTCGGCCAAAACCACTATTCGCTTCAAATTCGCTTCGGACTCAAAATCCACTATTCGCACAAGACTAGTAATAACCCTTCCCGAAATATTTACATCTGAGTTATAAAAACTAGATAGCCCGAAATCCCACATCCCCTTTATATTCAAGCAGTCAAAATAGTGCATAATAGCTTCACTTCCATGTCATAGATTTCTTAACGAAGAGTGGAACATCTTATGCAGGTGTGAAAAATTGTCCTAGAGAGCTGAAAGTCTGCACAATACAGCTTACATCTAATGTTAAATATCCCCTGCAAATTTCATTCCGATCACTTGAGCAGTTCAGAAGTTAAATCTCTAGCCAGTGTCCCCCCTTAAGAATCCTTGCCCAGCCCTGCCTTGTAGAAAGGCCTGTGAATTTTTCTAGAAGACTTAGAAGCACAGCTCCAAGGTTGAGGTTATGCTACATAAATCCATTAGTGACGAATATTCAAATAGTAATCTTCGCAAGAAAAGAAAAAGGCAAAGCGGGATAATCACCAATTCAATCCACATAAGTGGCTCTTCACAGCTTTGAAGATAGCGCGTGCAATGGTGTCATCCCGTGTCAGCAAGTAGCCCACAAACTTCTTGCCCTGAGGGAACAAAAAGGGGTGCAAACTTCAGTTTCAAGCTAAATACAAAGTGAATGACATGCACAAAAATAGAAGTCAGCACCCCACATAGGGATACAAAACAATTTCAAAGTCCCAACTACAACAGCTTTTCAGGGAGTACCTCAGTAAAGTTTGCTACAGAGCCTGGAGGGGCTGCCGCTGACGGTCACTGGCATCTGTTGGCAGCAATGGTGGCCAATTGGAGAGGTTCCAGACGCTGTTTTCAATGGACCTTTTTCACATACCGACGGCACCAGGCGGTGGCTGCACGAACTAAAAATCGAGGAAGTGACCTACCTGCGCTACCAATCGATAATGGGAGCTACGCTACCAGTTTCTTCGCTCTCCGAGCAGCGGCGCGTGCCCAACGCGACTCTAAAGAGGGGGATCTGTGGCGTCCACCCAAACGTTATGTTTTTCTTTCCGTCCATTTTCTTTTTTTGTGTAACACAATTATATATATTTTGCAATTACGTGTTCTACTCGCTGATCGACAGCCTCCTTCCGAATTTCCTCGATTTCTAGTGCCGACTTCCGCCGCTTGGCATCGAGTGCTCGCGCGTGCGCAAAACGCTTCTCGGAAAAGGTCCATTGCTTTAGTTTTACAAACTGTGCTGCTGACTCTAGTGATGCCACTGCCTTTACAGGCATGCTTTCACACCAGAGTGTCCACATAGGATGGATGTACAACTTAGTTGTACATCCATCCTATCTTTCCTGACTGCACCCATAGGCCATCAATCTCTGGTGATCGACGATTTCCAAGCACAGTCAAGAAATAAAATTTAGTGCGGAGAATTATGTTCCCCAATCTCGTGGATAGTCGAAGAACTGTAGTTTCAATTTCAACAAAAGTTTGAGCTTTATCACAAGCTGGTGGTCTTTCAAAAATAGTCTTGGGAATGGTGGGTGCTCTTGTCTAACACGGCTAATTGCTTGCACCAGTCTTCGCAACAAAGATGGCATAATTTACATAATTCAACTGTATTGTGGCACATTCCTTAGACCTCAAGAGCTCTGGGGACACTTTAAATTATGTAGTAGGCATCACTTAACAGATGGTTGTCAGTAAGCATCACTATAATTTCCAGTGCTGTCCTGAGCCGGCATGCACATTTTATGTTCTCAACAAGGAGGACAAAAATGCTAAATATAAAGAAACTGCAATGAAGGCTATGACAAAACCCCGGTAGTGGAACACGAAAAAAGCATTCTGCTAAGGATGTGAGGTGTGCTATCCGTGTTTCACCAATATAAGCATTTCTTCATTGGAAAGTGCACAAGTTACGGAGGCTAACTCTCCGACGAACCAAAAATAGACAATGCCAGTTACAGTACACCAACTTTGAGAAGAATAGCCGTGGGTGTGGGGCACATTTCGTATATTCTGATATTTGTTTCTATTCGTCGTTTAATTTGAATAGCTCTAGAAGTAACAGCGTTTATATGCCTTCAATATGTACATTGTATTTTCAAAAAAATAAAATATTTCAAATCTTTTTCTCACATTATATCATCGTCAATTTCTTTTGAAGGAACAACTAATTAGCCACATTTTCATGTGTCACACTGCACCATACGCAAATTAGTTAGGAAAATAAAAGCGTTTGCATGGATCCTTTGAAAATTACTACTTTTCCCATGGTCAGGAAAGAGTTAATATGCAAATGACAGAGCATGTGGCTTTCAATACAGGCTGCACCACCTGGAGGGCCGGTGGGTGACGCAGGGGTCCTCTAGGTTGGTGGTTTTCAAACTGGTCTGTAGACCACCATAGGTCCTCGAGAGCATTTCGGAGGGTGTCTGTGATCATTTGAGGATGCTCTAGAGCAGGGGTGGCCAGTCTAACCCAGCCTAAAAGCCAAACTTTTGTTCAGAGCAATAAACGAAACTCAAACTACTTTCAATCTATCCGAGTCAAAAGCAGTCCAACTGTACGTAAAGTAGCAGTAGCACAAAACTACCAAACCGCGACCTGTCTCTCGATTTAAAATGTGTTCGGGGGGGGGGGGGGGGGGGGGGAGCCACGAGCCACACTTTAACACGCGAAGGGCCACAGCCTGGCCACCCCTGCTCTAGAGGCACTCCATTGATGGCGGCGAATATAGAAAAGGCCAGCAAGGTGTTCAATAAGGCCAGTCGAATGCATTTCCGACGGCAAAACGGTACACCGTGCAGAGAAGTTCAATTCAGTGCACACTCGAAAGCCCCAATCTGCGCATGCCCGAATGTCGGTTGTACCAGACTTGACGAATTCAACCTTCTTCAATTATTTCTGACATCTGCACAGTGGTGTCCAAGCCTTGTGCATTCATCATGAGCTGCGAGTGCCAGTTCATATCAAGCACCCGAACCGTAACCCAGGCAGCTCCGTATATAGATGTTTTCTGGCCTTTGCAGAGTGTGCCTTTTCTGTGTGTGCTCTCGAGTTGTATGCTGTGTTTACATTGATGTGACAATAGCACATCCGGCACACACCCAGTCCTCCTCTCTCCCCCGTCCTACAGAATCATAGTAGTCCCTTCTTGATTCGATATGCTAAGACCGTGTTCCCGAAAATGTAGCCATAGTCAACATCATACTCAATGGGGTTACCCCAATGGCTCCAAAGTGTGTCGGTGGTTTCATTACAGCCATTAGTTTGAGAACTGCTGTTCTACGTGGCACAGGGGTTCCGAGGAACATGTGGCTTTCAGTATGCACCGAAAATCACCCGCTCCGTCATTCGCGTTTCATTAGGACCCGGTAATACACTGTACAACACAGTTGAAGCAAATACAACGCTGGCTCTTTTTTGCATTTTACTTGGAAGGGGTATTGGTGAGCACGAAATTGTACCACGTAAGTGAATGCCTGAAACAAATACTTTTTATTGCACTAATTTCTTCGATGAAAGCCTTTTGGTTCTAAGGGAAAAGACCGGCCGTCTCTGGAATTTCCCAAAGACGTTATAAATGCATAGCACTAGGCCTTTGCTCACACCTGCACAAAACCACAGTCCGTCGCACACGTTACACACCGCACCAAACAATTTGTCCATGAACTGGCACCTGAACTGCCAATCAGCTGCCGTGTAATGGCGACTGGTTTCCTGTTGCTGCTGAACTCTCGTTTTGCAGTCACGCCTTGCTGCTTGTCCTCCACCTTGCTGCGCTTGCCAATGTCGGGCGAAACAACGCCCGCAAGCAAGGGCCTTCAGAGTACTGTAGTCTGCTTTGCTGCCGTTGAGAGCACACTAAGGACGACTCTGGTTCTAAATGTATGTAAGTCTGAAACACAAAATTGCAAACAAACAAATGCTATGCAATTAAAAAAAAAAAAAAAAACTTTAGAGCCTTTTTATTTTACATGAAGATGGAGGACCAGCGAAGCTTTTATTTTTACGAAGTCTAGGACGATGCCTAGAGGACGACGTCAAGGACGACCTCAAAAAGGACTTATAGGACAACCTTGAGGACGACTCCTAGAGGACGACACCTTGGACAATTTCTAGGACGAAGTCTAGGACGTTGTCTAGGACGACCCCTCAAACGACTTCTACGACGAACTCAAGGACAACTTCTACGACGACCTCGAGAACGAGGCCTAGAGATGATAACAAGGGATCAGGACCTCAGTAACTAATAATGCCAAAGAAGGCTGACTCACGCTGGTTGCCCCCTTTTTTATTTTTATTTATTCATACTTGCTACGACCAATGAGGGGTTTTTTGTCAACATCTGCAGATGCATATTTTGCCAGATCCTAGCACATAACAGCTTTGCTGTAAAAAGTGCGAACTGCTTGTTTGTGCTAATTGTGTACCTCTTATTCGTGTACAATCTGCAAAAAATGAATCTCCGGTACAATTAAAAAAAAAGATTTCTGTCAATGTTTATGTGCAGGGGCCAGTAGTGACAGGGAGGTGGAATTTGACCCATACAAACCATGCTTCCTCGAATAAACTGAGCCTCTTGTGTCACATACCCATGCACTTTATACTCTTTCATATTCTTCAAAATTATTTCATTTTGGACAGAATCATGTACATGCTGCCTCTACATGTAATTTCGCTATCAGATTCTTCCAAGTAGTAAGGGAAGTACCCATGTAGGACGGACGTTTCAAACACCTCCCTTCAATGACAAGCAACTTGATCACACTACTAGATTACAGTCACTTTTTCCCCATTAAAAACTAAAGCTTTCCCGCTAAATTTAAAGGGGGAAATTGAATTGGTGTATTAGGTCACGCGACCTTACACTAGGGATGCCGCAAACTTTTTTCGAACCAAAGTTTCAATCATTGAATCAAGCGGTTCGAAAGGTTTGAAAGATTTCGAATTTTTGAACTTTCTATATCGACGAATTCGACGGGAGTCGAATTTTCTAACTTGTTAAACTAAGAAGTTTGACGCTTTTCGAAATTTCAAACTTTGCACGTTCAGAAATGCAATGTTTTTCGAACCTTCGAACTTAATACGCTAAAAAATTTGATCATTTTCGAACTTTCAAACTTATTACACTGCAAAATTCGATGCTTGTCAAACTTTCAAACTTGATAAACCGAAAAATTTGATGATTTTCGAACTTTCAAACTTCCGAACTTCCTACGCTAAGGAAATCGATAATTTTCGAACTTTCGAACTTATTTATCTAGAAAATTAGAAAAGTTTTGACCTTTCGATTCCTGAAAAGTCAAAAGTTCAACGAACTTCGAACTTCTAGGGCAAAAGTTTGAAGTTCGTCGAACTTCGAAAGAACGGCGGACGGTTTCATTTGAATTCAAGCAGTGAGGTACATTCGTAATTATTTTTTCTCGAATTTTTACATGCGGTGCCGCGTTCTTTGCGAAAGACAATGCCGTTTATTTCAATGTTCTGGCATGCTTAGTTTTAAAGAAATAAATTCCCGAAGGAGCAAGGAAGGACAACGGGTTTTTGACGATTGTCGTTTGTGCCATATTTGAAGCGTGCTATAGCCGAAGCTATTTATGGTAGAGATGTTAAACTTTTTAAGAATAATCTAAGCGTGGGCATATCAACCGGGGGGGGGGGGGGGGGGCAAGGGGGGCGCCTGCCCCCCGTTCTCAGAGGGGGGGGGGAGCAAGGCATGTGTTTTGCCCGCCCTGAAACAGCCGCCACTGGGCAGGGCGAACACTGGACGACGGCGCTAAGAGATACCAAGGGCACCGCCCCCCCGGCCCTGGGGGGGGGGTCTGGTTTCCCCCCCCCCCCCCCCCCTCAAGAACAAGCTGGTACGCCACTGGATCTATGTATAGCCTAGGTAGGTGTCATCTTAAGATATTATTATTTTTATTCCAGATGAGTTTCGAAGAAATGTCCAAACATGTATCTACAGGCAATTATGCCCTAAACTTGGTAATTTTTTTCGTCTAAATTGTTTGAGGTATCGCATTTAAATTAACACCACAGACATTACATATCATTGCCATCTGCAGAATACAAAATAATGTATTTATTTTTTTTTTTCACGTTGAGGAATAAATTAAAACATTTCCGACGGTAACTCAATTAAATTAACTCATAGGGGAATATTTCTAATATTGTTCAAGTTCAGCACGTCACTAAAAAAAACATTTTAAACTTTTTTTTTTTCGCCTCACGTTTTTGGGACGTGTTTCTTTTAGCCTCTACACACTTTGATAGGAGAAACTTGTTTCAAAGTTCTGAGCCTCTGAATATGCAAGAATACAACACCTCCCGCGGGTTCTTGATCGTTTTTTTTTTTTCTCCAGCTTTTCATCCCGCATTTATTTTATGTTTATTTTTTTTTAACCAATGGCACAGTTATTTAGGTCGAAAAGACATAGCTTTGAACTTCCGAACCACCAAGAATGTGACAAGTAGTGCGTTCTGACATTGAGTTTCCGACAATGACCATCTACGCAATCTTTTATGCAGTGAAGAGCGACAGTAGCTATACATATGCATAAATAATTTCAGATTAAAATAAGCTCGACCACGCCCTCTTTCCCCGTATTGTTTTTTTTTTAACAGTCCGAAATATCTGGGAAGGGGGGGAGGGAACTGGAGCCACCCCCCCCTTTCTCCCCCGTTTTTCCTCTTCCGACGCCACTGGTATGGTAGAACGCTCCTCGACCTGGAGTTGTGTCGGCTCTTGTGCTTTTTGCTCAGCGTTTCCTCCGTCCCGGAAAATTAACCTCCAGAACAATTACAAACTAAACTTACTACCGTATTTACTTGCACAATGAACGCACTCGCGTAATGAACGCACCCCCCAAGTCGGCTCTCAAAATTTTGACTTTTTTTTTTTCCCCTCGCGTATTAAACGCACCCCCAACTCGGACGTCAAAATTTTGACCCCCTCCCCCCACGCGCGCGAAATGAACGCACTTTTCTATCCTGGTACAGCGAGGTCGCGAATGCATGGGCAGCGTGGGCGAACAAAACTCCTTGTAAAAGGCGTTAAAAAATAAAAGATCCAACGGAACCAAGAAAAAAAACATGGAGAGCTTTTTTTTTTATTTGCAATCCACGGAACCAAGAGAAAAGAAAAAAAACAAAGAGGAGCTTTCTTTTTCTTGCACAGCGCAGTCTGGACTTCAGGTCGCGCGCCCGCGCGCAAGGAGATAAGAAAGAGAAGCGGAGAAGCCCTCGCCTAACCAAAGCGAAACGAAACAGCTTGCGAAAGGCGGAAAAAAAAAACAATCCACGGAAGCAAGAGAAAAAAACAAAAACAAAGGAGTTTTTTTTTTTTTCTTTTTCTTTGCACAGCGCGGTCTGGACTTTGGGTCGCGCGCCGCGCGCAAGGAGATAAGAAAGAGAAGCCCTCAGCTTGCGAAAGGGGGAAAAAAAAGAAAAACAATCCACGGAACCAAGAGAAAAAAAAAAAAAAAAGAAAAGCTTCTCTTTTTTTTGCACAGCGCAGTTTGGTTCTGGGGTCGTGCGTCGCGCGCCGCGCGCAAGGACATTAGAAAGAAAAGTGGAGAAGCCCTCGCCTAAGCAAAGCGCACATGATGAAGGCATCCTGCCCTCGCCTCCTCCTCGCACTTTGGAAAGAGAAGCGAGAAGCCCTCGAAATGAACCCACTTTTCTATCCTGTGCAGCGAGGTCGCGAATGCATGGGCAAACAAAACAACTTGCGAAAGGCGGAAAAAACAACAAAAAAGAAAACACGGAAGCAAGAAAAAAAAACATGAAGAGGAATATATATATATATATTTTTTTTTTTGCGCATCGCAGTTTGGTTTTGGAGTCGCGCGCCGCGCTTAAAGAGGTAAGAAGTTACGTCGATCTTTCCGATAAAAGGTCCGTTCATTATCCGAGTAAATACCGACGCAAAAATTTTACTTCGCGTCATTTGAAACAAACTGTGGAGGAACATGAAAACCGGACTTAGAACTTTGAAAACTTGGACTTGAAAGAAATTCGAAATCTTCGAAGTTTTTCTCGAATTCAGTTCTAAAAGAGAATCGAAACTGTCGAACTTTTCTAACTTTATATAGAAAGAAATTCAAAATCTTTGATTTTTCTAACTTTATGTCTATACAAATTCAAAGCGTTAGAATTTCAGATCCAAAGAAATTCGAAATCTTTGAATTCTTCGAACTTCAGATTCAAATAAATTCGAAATCTTCGAATTTTTTCGAACTTCTGATCCCAAGAAGTTTAAAATTTTAAATTCTCTCGAATTTCAAGTTAGGGAAGTTTGAAATCTTCGAAGTTCTCGAACCTCAAGTAAAGAAAATATTGGAAATATTCGAACCCAAACTTTTAGAAACCGTGAAAGCTTAGAACTTTTCGAATTCGAAACTCCACGGTGTTCGAAAGTTGCGACTTTTTCGATTTCGAACCTCAGTCGGTACGAAAATATTGAAACCTTTCGAAAACGAACCTCAGTTCAGTTAGAAAATATTGAAACCTTTCGAATTCGAACCTAGGGTGGTTCGCGACATCCCTACCTTACACCATTGTAAATTGACGTCACATGACATAGGTCACGTGACAATACTTTTCCAGCAAAATTTAGCAGGGAAACTGCATTGGTGTATAGATTTCGTAACGCCAATTTCCTCGCTAAATTGAACGTGGAGACTGAAGTAGCGTATGTGTCACGTGATGACATGGTTATTAAAATGTATGCTAGAGGTTTAACTGGATCTAGTGTCTATGGGACTTCCGGTTTCAAATTGAAGCACACAGCAACCAGTCCACTTTTGTTGTGCTCCAGTACATTCATATGGGAAAATGTGCATGCATTTTGTATTTTCGCTTGAGAATAACAGGAATTACCTTTGTTACTTGGATGATAGTGAACAATAGGTAACTTTATGAACATTATAAAAGTGCAATTGCTTTAGCTACCATGTTTCTGACCAGTGAGCAATATTTAACTTCCCTGCTATTCCTTTGCACCCATACATGAATAGCAGAGCGAATAAAACAAATTTTATTTATTCTATATCATGCTCATTACTCGGATTTACTTTATTTGGATTATCTACATGCACAGGTAGTTACTGACGCAGTGTTGGCGCATAGTTTTTGACGTCTTTTTTTGATTTTCAAGATGCTCTTCATTGCTTTGGCAGAAACCCCTTGCAGAAAAGCGCCGATGACGTGTTCGCGCTATTGGTGCCAAACAGTGTGCATAAATACACATACAGTCATTTTAGCACAGTTTTTAATGCCACAAATTTGAATGAAAAATGCCGGAACTGATCAATATTTTTGTCAGCATGACTGGGAAATGTTTCAAGCTATGTAGTATTAGGGTGCCTACATGTTTCCGCTCCGCTTTAGGGTGGCGCCAACTTCTTGTTACCCTTTCCCAGATCCTCTACCACTGCCATATTTTCCCACTTCTTAGTTCGCTAAACGTACACAACGTTGAATTTCTGTAGTCTCGACACACCGGCCACACTGTGAGTTCACTTCCGTTTCCGTTCATAAGAGGAGTCGGAGGTTCAGCGGGATTAGCGGGATGGCGGTATTCGTGGCTGTCGCTCTCTTTATTCGGGTGTTTCATATTTTGAAAATGCGAGCAGGAAGTGTGCGTTGCTTTTATCGAAACGCGAGTTCCCGCGACAAAATGGAACGCCACAGATCGACCGGCATTGAACGCCGAAACCTCGCCGTCGGAACGAGAGCGGTGAGCGCTCCCTAGCCCTAACGAGGATTAGCGGCGTAGTCCGAGCGCACGACCGGCGAGTGTGACAAAATGGTCGACGAAAACAGCGGAGGTTGCCATGGTAACGAGGTAGGCAATACTGGTTTGTCGGCAGCAGGTACCAACGTTGTCGCCACCCTAAACAGCAGAGCGGCGGAAACATGTAGGCACCCTATGTAGTATGTATGAATTATTCGTAATATTTGCTCTTATATTCAAGCGCAGGGAGAAAATGCACTCACTTATGCCCATAAAAATGCATTAGCAAAGGTCAATTTCTGAAAACCACACTAGCACCAGTTGGACCTTCAATATACACTATAATAACTTTATGCGTGACAATGGGTCACGTGAAAGATTTCCTCGCTAAATTTAGTGGGAAATGCATGGACAGGCAAAATTTTGGGGTTGAGGGTTCCGTTAAAAAGCATATCATGCTTTAGAATGAATGACATACCGGCGCTGCAAACTGATATGGCCTTCAATCAGATATGGGCTTCAATGGAATCAAATTTGCAGCGTAAAGTGCCAAAGCCAGTTTCCATTCCATTCCAATAGTTAAATAAATCCAATTACTCTGCTAAGACTCTAAAGCAACGGTATCATGCCAACATCGAGGAAAGTGCTGCAAAGCGAAAAATTTGTGACCATGCTTTTTATAGTTGGAGTGAAGGGTACCTTGTCAGCTCCCAAATAGGTTGGAGAAATGGAGCACTTGACGAGAAGCTCTTTGAGCTCCAGGTTCTCTTCACAGCCCAAGTCCGAGAAAGACAGTGCCCCACTGTCGGCTTCCAGCCCATCTTTCAGAAGGAAGACCGTGTTCACGAGCTCCAGCTTTTGACGCTGGAAGGTGAACGGAACGTAAGGCCAAGTTGTTTTGAAAGTACCATAGGATGCTGAGCAAGCATGTTTCCAGAGTCGCAATCGTCACAAAGTATAGTTCCTTGTAGCCAACTTTGTGAGTAGCGCCTTATGTGCTCTGGACAGTTCCGAGGTTAGAAGCACAAGGTGTGGCACTACAGTAAACTCTCACTTGAGCGAAAGTTGGTTTAACAAAAATTTCAGAATAGCGAACTTTAAAAAAAATTGTAGAGCCCATCCACTTCACGTGAACCTCAAGTACATTCCTAGAGGACGTCTAGGACAACCTCAAAGACAACTTCTAGGACGACCTTGAGGACGATGGCTAGAGGACGACGTCTAGGACGACTTTAAAGATGACTTCGAGGACGACCTCAAGGACGACACCTGGAGGACAACGTCTAGGACGACCTCAAGGGCAACTTCCAGGACGACGTCTAGGACAACTTCTAGGACAACCTCTCGGTCGATGCCTAGAGATGATAACAAGGAACCAGAACCTCACTATCTAATAATGCCAAGGAAGGCTGACTATGCCGGTTGCCCCCTCTTTTTATTTATTCATACTTGCCACGCCCAATGGGGAGCTGGTTGCCCCCCCTTTTATTTTTATATTCATTCATACAAAAACAAACCATGTGGTGTGTCTTTTTCCTTTGTCATCGGTTCCGTTCGGCTATCTTAGTTTTGGGTAACAACGGCAGGACGGCAATTTGTGTGTTCACTTTCGTAATGAATACAATGAAACACAAGCGGGTGTCTCTATCAGACAAGCTCAAAACCCTTCAGCGTCTGGACAACGGTCAAAGGAAAGTGGACGTTGCAAAGAACTATGGGATTCCACCGTCGACGTTGTCAACGATAGTGAAGCAAAAGTCGAAGCTTGAAGGAGAAACTTCGTTCAATCCCAGCAGGAAACGACTCTGCACGGGATATTGCAAGCCAGTGGACGATGCCACGGCGGTATGCCTTCGTCACAGCAACAAGCTGTGCCAGAGGAAGTGCAAAAAAAACATATACTCTCTGGACAGCCTTGTTACTTCATGCACTTTAAGAACGCAAGTACAAATGAAAATTAATTTTTTTTTTTTTTCAAAATAAAAAAGGTAGCAACATGACTGTTATGCACCTTGTATATATCGATGTACATGACTCCATAAATTGCATTTCACACTTTTGACTCGATGTATGCTGAACCCCATGCTGATCTATATTCTAGCGAATATATTCAGTTTAGTGAACTATTTCCTAGGGTCCTTTGAAGTTCGCTCGATTGAGAGTTTACTGTATTTGTTTTACTCCACATTTCAAACGAAGTGACTTTCCAAATTATCAACAAAGGGAGGCTACGATTTTTACAAAAAATAAACTGAACGCAGACGAATTTTGGCATTGATGTTTGCATGCCAGCATTTAAAGGGCCCATAAAACGAATTTTGGGTTGGGATAAATCATTTTAGATTGGGATTTTACTAACAGCGGATTGTTCAGTGGGCCAAAAGAAAAAAAGGTAGAAAGTCAAAGCCTGACTTTCAGTGCGAAAATTTGAAAACACAGCGGACTATTTCGTACCTCCTCCCCATCGTAAGCTCTCTGCCTTTTCACTGTGATACATCCGCGGTCCCAAAAGCGCGTCATCGGGTCCAAACGCACGTCACACGAAACCGGACCTCACTTATTCCCTTCACCCCTAAGCTGACATTGTGATGGAAGCTACGTGCTTGCCGGACCAATCAGCCGCCTCCCTTTCATCACCTGACCTCATTCTCTGCGCGTGGGTATGCGCGAAGGAGCGTGATCACGTGGCAAGTGTGGCTGGCCCAACGAGCAGGTAGCTTCCACAGCACTGTCAGCTTCGGGGTGAACGGGTTGGAGGAAAGCAACTTTTGCCTGAATTTTGAGCGACGGGCTAATCTTCTAGGGGGACAATGGCTCTGTCCGGGTACACAAACCAGATTCCGAGCAAGAGGGGCCTCCCCTCTTTTCGTCTTCTTGAACTGTTCGGTGGAATGCGCGATTTATGAGTTGAGGAGGAAAGCTAAACAGGAAAAAGTTGGAAAAGCGTTTCATGACCCCTTCAAGGGGTATTTACACAGGGGATGCTTTTCGGGGAGGGATGCTTGCCACCTCGGTGATCAGCGGAACCAGCTGGCAGCAAGACTCCCTCCCAGACTCGAGCTTTTAGAAAAACGGCGGGAAGCCGAGGGGGGTGGTCAGTTTTCAATCTCACTTTCAATAAAAGGGCTCTGTGCGTGCTGACAAGAGCAGAAAAAAAAGGCGGACATGAAACGGCGATACGCGATTATTACAGCAGCGCTGTTAGATCCAGAACATGATGAATTGCTTCCTGCTAAAATAAGGACGCTTCTTGAATGGGTGGATGCAACACAAAAAATGTGGAATCAAAAACCAGTTGTATGAGGAGTGGCTTGAGGACGGCATTGATGGATATCCAAGACTTCTCGGGTGCCTCAGAACAGCGCAAGCCAGAACAAGTTAGGCGATCCTGATTCCACCGCCAACATCTCGCTGAGCAAAATCTGTGAAGTTGCCAGACACACAAACAAAATACAGCCAATTGCTAAGAGATCCCATGCCAAGGCAGGGAGCATTTGTGCAGCCAGAGCAAAAGCTTTTCCCATCCCCCTGGGATGTCTACGTCAGCGCGGCTCCGCGCAAAAGCGTGACGTTGCTACCATGTAATGCGCATCCTGGGGAGTAAAGGCAGGGATTTCCCCCTCGTGTGAATACCCCTTTAGGCACACTTTCTGGGTACTTTGGTATATGCAAAGTTTATTCACGGAGCAACAGCATGACTGGCAAAGTGGTTTGATCACTGCATCAATGTATGCTCTTTTTTTGCCACAACTTCAGATGTTGGAACCCACCTTTGAGTGTTGTTCTAGTGACTGCTTCAGGGCTAGTGTGAAGGTGTTCTCCCAGAGCTTCTCCCAGTGCTTTAACTTGGCAATGCACCAGGATTTGCAGAAGGAAAATATAGCGCGACTGAGCAACCCATCTTCCACCAGTAGCAGTAATCCTGAGAAGAGAGAATATAAAAGTAGAATGTCATAAAAGCATTATAAAAAATTGTTGAAATTAGAAAAACCATGAGATTACTTACCGAGTAATTGTGTGCTCACTAAAATCTTTACTAAGAATATTTAAGATCTGTGCGGTGCTAATACTACTGAGGTGATAATATGTATGTAGCTAAATACTTTTTTCTAAGTACAACTTTTGCTTGTTTTTATGTAGAGCTCTACCGTTCCTCAGTGTATAACTTTGCAATTCTCACCAGCTAATCAATCCTGTTATGCGTAGAGCCGAGATTTTCGGGAAAACGAGGCAAAGTCAGGACAGAAAAGTCCAAAACATTGGGACACTTCCCGGGATAATGTATGCTTCTGTGAGTACGCTGAGAGTGTTTATTAGCGTTGAAATGTTTATTCTTTTTTATTATTCCAAGACACGCGTTCTACTTTTGTGCATTGAAGGAAATGGTCAAGAACATCTCAAGTGTTTTTTTGCTTAGGCTGTGCCTTTTCTCTATTAACAAATTCTTAATTGAATAACGATCGCTCCACTTCCACAGAGACAGGCGGCAAAAACTTGAGGGCTCGTTTGGCATCCAAGTCATAAAACACCATATGGAGTTCTTGGTGAATGTACCTACTTTATGACAGGGTTTTTCTCGTACGACTTGCAAAGTTTGTCTTTCGCAGAGCTGTCCACCAACAACGTGCCAACATGAGCGTGCGAGTGGCTCTTTCTGGTGAAGATGCTGAGTTAAGGAGACTCATCAGCAGCAACCATTAGGAGCATGCACGGCACTATCGGTGGGTGGTGTAATATTTCCAGCGCTTTAGAAGGCAGCCGGCTCATATAAGGAAGCGCATGCGGTTTGAACGCCGTTGGAGTCATTGGCGAAAGAATGCAATGCTGGCTCCTTGCCAATACAAAAATATTATCAATGGGTGAAAGGCACATTGTATACAGGCATTTCAGTTAACATAGAATACCGTGCATCCGCCCATTCCGCACTAAGTGCCTACCCCCAAAATGTGAAACATCTGAAAAAATATGAAGAGAACATATATATGTGAAATTTATGACCTTACATGTGCCCATCCCCTATTTTTCGCAATTATCTTCAAATTTTGAGTGGGCGCTTGCTCGGTATTTTGCAATAAGTACAGTCGCCGACCGATTTTTCAGACACCGGTAATTCAAACTTGTTCTATATTTTGGACCTAAAAGAGGAACCGTGACCTAACCAATGAAAATACCGCATTTACTCGCACAATGAATGCACTCGCGTAATAAACGCACCCCCCCAAGTCGGCTCTCAAAATTTCGACTTCTTTTTCACTCGCGTATTAAACGCACCCCCTACTCGGACGTCAAAATTTTGACTCCCTCCCCCCACGCGCGCGAAATAAACACACTTTTCTATCTTGGTGCAGCGAGGTCGCGAATGCATGGGCAGCATGGGCGAGCAAAACGCCTTGCAAAAGGCGTTAAAAAAATAAAAAAAGATCCAACGGAAGCAAAAGAAAAAACATGGAGAGGAGCTTTGTTTTTTTTTTTGGCACAGCACAGTCTGGACTTTGGGTCGGGCAGGCGTCGCGTGCAAGGAGATAAGAAAGAGAAGCGAAGAAGCCCTCGCCTAAGCAAAGCGCTCATAATGAAGGCATCCTGCCCTCGCAGCTCCTCCTCGCACTTTAGAAAGAGAAGCGAGAAGCCCTCGGAATGAACACACTTTTCTATCCTGGTGAGCGAGGCCGCCAATGCATGGGCGTGGGCAAACGAAAGAACTTGCGAAAAGCGGTAAAAAAAAAAAAAAATCCCACGGAACCAAGAGAAAAGAAAAACACAAAGAGGAGATTTTTTTTCTTTTTTTTTTCCACAGCGCAGTTTGGTCCCGGGGTCGCGCGCAAGGAGATAAGAAAGAAAAGCGGAGAAGCGCACAAACGAAACAACTTGCGAAAGGCGGGAAAAAAAACAACATAGTGCAAGAAAAAAAACATGGAGAGGAGCTTTTTTTTTTTTTTTTGCACATCGCAGTTTGGTTTTTGAGTCGCGCGCTGCGCGCAAAGAGATAAGAAGTTACGGACGCAAAAATTTTACTTCGCGTAATGAACGCCCCCCGCCCCCCCCCCCCCCCCCCCCCCCCCCCCAACTTTACATTGACTTTTCGGAAAAAAAAAGTGTGTTCATTCTGCGAGTAAATACGGTAGTGCATATTCACGACCGATGTCTCGGACAGCTTGAAATCCAAAAGTTTGATTTTTCGGATAAAATCGTGGTGAGTGATCAGCGGGGAACACCATCGAGAAGCCATTATTTTAGATTCTGTTGGCTGCACATGGATTGGCTTGGTTTGTCAGCGCTACTCGAGTACTGCTAAGTCCTCCTGCTAGGTGATGCTATGCTACGGCTTTTTGTTTTCTCTAGCTGCGCGTCATTATCATCATCATTTTTACAATATTGCTTTGTTCATTTGCCATTGTGCAGTCATGGATTTGCGCGTCTCATCCCGACTCGGCGAATCATATTTTTGGACTACGCTCGATTGGACGCCATGGCCCCACCTGTTCTTCCACCGCCGCAAAGTGTTGCTAAGAAGCGCAGAAAGTACTGAACCCTAACGTGAGAAAGAAAGGCAGCGATTTCAAGCTAACAGAAAGAGGCCGAAAGCAAGAGGAGGCAAAACCTGAAGAAAGGCACTACTGATGGCTTTTTTAAGCCCGCTTAGTGTAATGTAGTGACAAGTTTCACAGTTTTCGCCATGTTTAGCAGACTTTATATTGCCGGTTGCCAACCTTGTTATACGTATTATCAAAAAAGCAAAGTAAAACCTACCAGTCAGGACAAAGACAGCTATGTGTCCTGCTTATGTCATTAGGCCTGGCGACGAGAAACCAAGCCTAATCAACTGCGATGTCAGTTAGAAGACAAAGAAAGACCCACGTCGGCAGAAGTGGCCACAGCGGCAGCATGACAACCAACGGGAGAGAATACCAGCTCGGAACAGAGAGCGCGTGGGAAGAGTATATGTCGAGCGTTTGGAGATGTACTGCGTGTGTCACAAGCTGGCCAGTGAAGAACAAAAGCGCGCGGTTTTACTCAGCCGCTGTGGTGCCGAAACATACTCGCTCATAGTTACACTGGTAAAGCCTAGTCGTCGGACAACAGCGAACCATGCAGGCACTGTGGCAGCAGTGAAGTCGCACATGCACCTACGTCCTTCCGAGCTTACCGAGTTTTACAAACGGAATCAAGCGGCGGGGGAAAAGCATCGCCGACTACATGACTGAGTTCGGGGACAAACAGTTGCCGCTCAATGTCATGCTCCGTGACCGTTTTGTGTGTGGAATTCGCAGAGAGGTGATACAACAGAGGCTGCTCGCTGAACACAAGCTGACGTTTGACGTGGCGTATGACTTGGCGCTCACGACGGAAGCTGTAGCCAGGCAGCTGAAGGACATCAACAAGGATCAAAAGACAGTCGCGGACGGCGATGCCAGCGTGCACGCAACCGCAGAGAAGAGCTTGCCTCACTAAAAGGAAGAGAGTTGCTACCATCGTAAAGATAAGCATCTTCCAACTTCATGAGAGTTCAAAACTTTGACATGTCAGAAGTTAGGGCACATTGCGGCAGCGTGCCGTTCGAAAAAAACAGGCGGTGAAGCCAGCGACGGAAAACAAGCCTGGAAACGCAAAACAGGTGCATGAAGTGGATGAGTTATTCTCCATCTTTGAGCTAATCTAGGCACCAAAGAAGTACATAGTCGAGGTTGCCATTGCAAATGAGCAAGTCACCATGGAAGTGGACTCTCGTGCATCCTGTTCGATAGTCAGCGAAGACGCGTTCAAGAAAATTTAAGCAAGCTCAAGAAAAAAGATCCCCATCATGGAATCAAGCACCAAGCTGGTCACATGGTCCAGTGAAATGCTGCCGACCCTCAGTAAAACGATGGTGGATGACGTGTTCAGAGATCACGTCACAACGTTAACATTGCTAGTGGTCAGGAAGAAAGGCAACCGTTTGCTGGGCAAGAACTGGTTTCTAGCGCTGGGGATTAGAATGCAAGGCATCCAAAAGCTGAGCAGCTCCGAAGAGGATCTAACGGAAACTTTTCAAGAGATTTTCGGCAGCGACTTGCCAGGATTTATGGGAGCACCGCTTCCGATTGAACTGAAAGACACTGCCGAGCCGAAGTTCCTCAAGTGTCGTCCGGCTCTTGGTGAAGACGTCCACAATGAGCTGGACCGCCTCCAGAAGCAAGGCATGTTGGAGCCTATCCAGTATGCCAGCTGGGCAACACCACTGGTAGTGGCAAGAAAAAAAGATGGGTCCCTGAGGCTGTGTGGGGATTGTCCAAGTACAGTGAACAAGGCAGTGAAAAACAATGTTTACCCTCTACCGACCACCACCGAAGTGTTTGCGGTGATAGGCACCAGTTGCACCTTCACGAAACACGACCTCGCGCAGTCCTACCAGCAGCTGACGCTGGACGATGAGTCTACAGGGCTCCTCACAATCAACACCTTGAAAGGACTGTACCGAGTCCAGCGACTTTCCATCGGTGTTTCGGCAGCACCAGGACTGTTTCAGCGTGTCGTCGACAGTCTGATCTCTGGGATCCCTGGTGCTGTGGCATAGCTGGACCATATCATCATCTCTGGAAAGACGGAACAAGAGCACAACGAGCGTATGAAGCGACCTTCGATTCGCTTCTGGTGAAGTATGACACTAGCCGTCCTCTGGTGCTATTCTGTGACGCCTCATCAGGGGGGTTGGAGCAGTGTTGGCACACCAAGACAACAGTTTCCCAGAGCATATGCTTTACATACTCTTGGCAAGAGCGAGTGGAATTATGCACAAGTCGACCGAGAAGGTCTTGCTGTTGTCTACTGGGTTAGACGCTTCCAACAGTATCTGGCAGAAAGAAGTTTTACAATCCTGACAGATCATAAGCCGCTACAGGGATTGTTTCGGCACAGACAAGCGCATGCCTGAGGTCCTTTCATCTCAAATGCTATGGTGGACACTCCTGTTGAGTGCCTGCAACTACCAGATCAAGTACCAGAAGGACCAAGACAACTCTAACACGGATGGTCTATGCCGGTTGCCAGTACCTAGAGATGTCGACGAACCAGCACCACCCGGTGACATCCTGTTGCTTGAATCCATCCAGTACCCCCCCCCCCCCCCCTTCTTCTTGCTACTGACATTGCAGGCTTGACCGGAAAGGACACCGTGCTCTCAAGGGTGAAGCAGTGGGCGCTCAGTGGATGGCCCAATGACAGTTTTGGTGGAGACTTCACACCATTCGAAGGGAGACAAGCAGAGCTGTCAGAGCATCCAGACTGTTTGTTGTGGGGTAACCGTGTGGTGATCCCAAAGGCAGCAAAGAGCCAGGTCCTACAAATCTTGCACGCAAATCATTCTGGGATGACGACGATGAAGGCAATGGCTCGTAGCCTAATCTGGTAGCTGAAACTCTATCAAGAGACAGAGGAGTTTGTGCGTAACTGCGACAAGTGCCAAACCAGACGTCAGAACGACCCCGAGGCACCGGTACACTTCTAAATTAAACCAGAGCAGTCTGGAGCAGGTTGCACGTCGATTTCGCAGGTCCAGTCAAAGGCGAGGTTTTCTTGGTAATCGTCGATGCATATTCCAAATGGGTGGAAGTGGAGATCATGCCATCGATGACTTTGACTACCGTAATGAGGAGCGTGCGCAAGGGTTTTGCAACACAAGGTTTGCCGGACGTCATTGTGTCTGATAACGGAACTGCATTCACCAGGCAAGAGATGCAAGACTTTCTCAGGCTGAATGCTATCAGCTTTGTGTACTGTTCGAGGCGGGGCTTAGGCCGCACGTCCGGGAGCTTCCTGGCTCGTGACGACGACCATTCCCCGAAGTGAAGAATTCAGGGGTCCAGTGGAGGTGGGAGAATTGGTAACGTAACGAACGGTTTAATTACATGGTAGCGATACAGTCGTCAAATCCGAGAGAACAACTGGAGCCCTCACGCCCCGCCTTATATAGGGGTCCGTTTTCTCCCTCTCTCTCCGCCAGGGCAGCAGGTGCGACCGCCACGTGCTTTGCAGCTGGGTCCGCCGCGACGTAGTCAGAAATGAGTCATAGCCAAGGTTCTCCGCAGTTAGGCCAGGCCTCTCTCCCCTTCCGGAGCGCACGAACCCACACGCACACACACACACGTCCTGTTGACGTCACGGACGCGTTGAGACACGTTTTGGGCAGCCTTCGACAGGTGGGCGTCAGTCCGGAACACGTCGGGACTCGTTTCGGGACTCGTTTCCGCAGCGTTGAAACTCGGAAGAAGGTTGCCGAAGGTTCCATTCTTAACAGCCCCTCCGGGGCCAGGGAAACCTCGAATGGCCGGTGGTACAATCGCTGGCCTGAAGAGGTGGGCTTGGAGTAGGCCTTGAGAAGACGCTGCAAGCACCAAACAAACTCCCAAACCTCTCAACGGAGGCATCAGCGGAAACGTCCCCCACAACACCACGCCACACCGCAGTCAAACGCTCGGAATTCGCCAAAGACCCGCCAGACTGGATTACGGATTACCAAAATTTGGTACAATTCCGGGTATCGAGACCCCCTGTCGCCAAAAAAAAACTCATTTTTCCAACGAGGTCACTAAGAACAAAATACAAAAGACAAAACCCTTCGCAATTTGTGAGGTCATTTTGGGCAAAGTGCCCCCACTTCGATCCTCATTCCCGTGGATGACGAAAACCTCTGAGATCATCCCTACTGTTTTGGTAATATCAGAAAAATCTGCTTAACCCATCGGCATTGCCGTTAAATTTGCCTTTCCTTTTTCTTACGCTGAAGTCATAGTGATTGATTTTCACGTGATTTCTAGACGTGAAAATGCGGTCCTTATAGCGCCGATAAAACAATCCGCCTTTTTCATGCCCCGCCACATTGGTCCTAGCAATCTCCTGAGCTGTACCGCGAAACCCTGACACACTAGGGTCGCTCTTCTGCTCGACTGTGTCTGCTCGTAGCAGAGGACCAAAGTTACGTGACGCCGGAGCTACGAAAGATCTTTCCCTGATCCCGTCTTCCTCCGCCTTTTTCGCGGGCGCGTTGGGACGGCGTACGCTTCCTAGTGCTACGAGATCAGGCTGTTCTACAACCTGGTCCTTCTCATCCCGGTTTTCTGCCTCCAACTCTGGGAGTGCTTGCTCCCCGTCAGCTGCCTCTGGCTCTCGATCACTCGTCAACAAAGGGGCGACCTGACGCGATTTGGACCTCGTACATGACTGAACTAGCCCTTCTCCCAGTTGTTGACCCCTTTCGCGCAGCAGGAAATCTGACCGGTTAGAAAACAAATAAGGATACTCCAACGGGACTGTCTGCGAGACAGCCGCCTCTGTCACTAGCTCTCCGAACGGGCCAGTTATCCTTACTGTCGCCATAGGCAGACAGACACTGTGCTTTTCGAGCAGCTGCTTGATCCAAACTACCTTTCCCGTAAAATCGGATGGCGTTACATACGACGGATGGACAACGTCCATCGTCGCTGCACTGTCACGAAGCACCCTGCACGGCTTTTCGTTTACCTGGAGCTCGTGAAGATAGGGACGAAGGAGCTTCAGGTCCTCGTCACTACCGTTCACGCACGAGAACACCACCCGCGGTTTCTTACATCTGGCCGCTGTGTGTCCCGGCTCCTGACAGTTGTAGCACAGGAACGGCTTCCTTGCCTCGAACTGCCCTGTTGGGCTTTTCCGCGCCTCGTCTCCGTTCGAGTGTTCTGCGCTCTTTTCTGGGACCTTTTGTCCTGCTTCGGGCTTCTCGGGCCCGTTTTCTCGCAAGCCGTTACCCTGTCGGAAGGTCTTGCGCTGATCGCTTCGGCCGGATTCGCTTTCCTCTCCGCTCAGCTTTCTACGCGTTGCGTACTCTTCGGCTAGCTCAGCGGCCCTTTCGACAGAGTCGACTCCCACCCTGTCCTGCACCCAGAGCTTGACTGACTGCGGAATGCTACGAAAGAACTGTTCGAGGCACACACACTCGACTACCTTGTCTCGGCTTTCGTACACTTCCTCGCTCTTCAACCATTCTATCAGGTTGGTTTTAAGCCCGTACGCGAATTCCGAGTAGCCCTCGCTGCTCTTTTTGGATGCGTTTCTAAACCTTTGACGGAACGCCTCGGCAGAAAGGCGGTACCGCTTCAAAAGGCTGGACTTCACCTTGTCGTAGTCGTCCGCGTCTCCAGCACTAAGGCGCGCGACAACCTCTGCAGCCTCACAGGGCAACAGAGTCAAAAGCCGTTGCGGCCACGTTTCTGGGGCGAAGCTCCACTTCTCACATGTCCTCTCAAAGTTAACTAAGAATAGGCCCACGTCTTCCCCAACTTTAAACGGCTGCATGAGCTTCTTCATTTGATACGACTCGGTCTCACTTGCTCGTACCGGAGCCCCAACTCTACTGTTCTGCGAGTTTAATCGCTGTTGTTCAATTTCGAGCTCTAGCCTTTTCAGCGCTCGCTCCTGGTCTCGTTCCTCTTTCGCTGCAGTCTGTGCTCGTTCCTCTCTAGCTGCAGCTTGCTCTCGTTCCTCTTTCGCTGCAGCCTGTTCCTCTTTCGCTGCAGCCTGTTCTCGCTCTCGTTCCTCTTTCGCTGCAGCCTGTTCCTCTTTCGCTGCAGCCTGTTCTCGCTCTCGTTCCTCTCTAGCTGCAGCCTGTTCCTCTTTCGCTGCAGCCTGTTCTCGCTCTCGTTCCTCTCTTGCTGCAGCTTCACTCTTAGCGTTCTGAAGCAGTTCCCACGCAATTTTAATTTCCTCTGCTTCCGCGCTCTCTGAAATCGCTTTACTGATCTCAGATTTCTTCATCTTTTGCTCCACCTCCACACCCAATTCTTCACATAAACAGAATAAATCTGTTCTCAGTAACCTCATTAGATCCATGATCGCTGCTCTTTAGGTTTGGCTTTGTTCTAAAACTTGTCGCGAGGTTGTACACAAACCTAGCGCACGAGTCAAACACTAAGGATTCCCAGCAGTTCAAAATTAATTACCCATAATCTGAAGCCTGGCGAATCTCAAACCAAAGTCCAAACGCTCACCCGCAGATGTAGCACGATGTCGCATGGTCCGATCCCAACCGCTGCCAACCAGTTGTTCGAGGCGGGGCTTAGGCCGCACGTCCGGGAGCTTCCTGGCTCGTGACGACGACCATTCCCCGAAGTGAAGAATTCAGGGGTCCAGTGGAGGTGGGAGAATTGGTAATGTAACGAACGGTTTAATTACATGGTAGCGATACAGTCGTCAAATCCGAGAGAACAACTGGAGCCCTCACGCCCCGCCTTATATAGGGGTCCGTTTTCTCCCTCTCTCTCCGCCAGGGCAGCAGGTGCGACCGCCACGTGCTTTGCAGCTGGGTCCGCCGCGACGTAGTCAGAAATGAGTCATAGCCAAGGTTCTCCGCAGTTAGGCCAGGCCTCTCTCCCCTTCCGGAGCGCACGAACCCACACGCACACACACACACGTCCCGTTGACGTCACGGACGCGTTGAGACACATTTTGGGCAGCCTTCGACAGGTGGGCGTCAGTCCGGAACACGTCGGGACTCGTTTCGGGACTCGTTTCCGCAGCGTTGAAACTCGGAAGAAGGTTGCCGAAGGTTCCATTCTTAACAGTACACAGCTCCATAGCACCCTTTAAGCAATGCCAAGGCAGAGCAGATGGTGAGGGAGGTGAAGGAGAAACTCAAGAAGCAATTGCAAGGAGATACTCAGTGCAGAATCTCGAGATTTCTGTTCAAACAGCACACCACCCCCCACTCAATGACCGGCAAGACACCAGCTGAGCTCATGATGGGACGAAAGTTGCGTTCCCCACTGAACAGTATTCATCCGGATCGGATTAGAGAACCGGAGAGATCAGAACCAAAGGTGAAGAAGTTTCAACTAAGGGATTTCTGATGCACAGAGTGCAGCAGGAGAACGGCGAGATTCATTGATGCCACCGTGACCAGCTGCGCAAGGCTTAGCTGGACGTGAGCATCAGTCCAACTAGCCGGGACAATGCTGTTAAACTTCCACCCGTCACCTGTCATCGAGAGCCAATGGAACAAGTGCCTTCACAAGAAGCAGAGGTTCATGACCAGCCGACAAGTCCTCCCCCTCGAAGGTCGTCAAGACTGCGTTGACCAGTCTCCCAATTGGGACCTTACATTTATTACCTAATGAGACTGTGCATCTTACTAAGAGGGGAAGGTTGTAATGTAGTGACAAGTTTCACTGTTTTTGCTATGTTTAGCGGACTTCATGTTTTCGGTTGTCAACGTTGTTATACATATGTTATCGGAA
This sequence comes from Ixodes persulcatus, assembly GCA_013358835.2. Classification (NCBI taxonomy): domain Eukaryota; kingdom Metazoa; phylum Arthropoda; class Arachnida; order Ixodida; family Ixodidae; genus Ixodes; species Ixodes persulcatus. The sequence goes on from JABSTQ010011034.1 coordinate 166,052, forward strand.
AAGCAAAGCAAAACCTACCAGTCGTGACCAAGACAGTGATGTGTCCGGCTCATGTCATTACACTTAGACGTAATAAAGGCAAGTTGTTTGATCTGCTGATTTTTCGGACTGCTCTTTTATTGGGACGTTTCTTCGATCCCTGCGAAGTCTGAAAAATCGATCGGCGACTGTAACTGCACACTTAATGTAAAATCGAGACAATTGGGACAATATTGAATTTTTAGAGACACTCAACTTAAAGTCGGGACAACAAAGTTGATGAAGACCAAATGGTAATTGCTTGATAGATGTGTACTGGTAGCTGACACTGTTATCAGGACATGTCCCGGAAATTCAGTTCTAGTAATGCGCTATGCTAGGGCCTTCGAGGTATTAATAAATAACAAATAAATGAATGCTCTTGCAGTTATGTTTTGTAGAGCAGAGACTTTTCTAACTTGAACATTAGCTATTTTTCTCGACTGACAGCCAAGAAAGTTGAAACCTCTCCTGGTTTCAGCATTGATGCAATAAAGCATTGCTGAAGCGTACAGACCTTGTGAACAATGCATACACCAGGACCATTTGGCACATAGTCATGTGACAATGGAGGGCTTAGATCTTCTAGAATAGTACTTAAAGTAGGAGAACACTTTACTTAGGGGCAAGAATGGCCGAGAAAATTTGGGGCTTGGAGAACACCTTAGAGTATCCTAGGGAACCCAGTCTGCAGAATGTCTACCAAACTGCCTCTCTCAAGTTTTCTGACTTTTCCAGATTATCCCCGAATGTTATGATATCCCCTGACCATTACAATAGAAGAGAATGCAGAGGACGGGGTTAGAGCGGCTGTTTAGGCAGTTCCCGCTCAATCCAGTGAGTCAGGTGGTGGCTGATGCCTTCTAGCGACGCCTCGGACAGTTGCTACAGAGCTTTAAGGTGCCACCGCACGCCACATTCTCCCGTTTCATTGCGTGTCACTACACCATCCACATCCGCCATTCTCCCTGACTTAACCCATTTTTGTTATGATTTCCCTGACAATCACTTGACTTTTCTAGATGCTTTGAAATCCCCTAAAAATTCCAGGTTGGTAGACACCCTAAATTTGAGAAGTTGCCAGCAGCCAATTCCTTGTGCAATGAATGATCAGTCAAAACTCAGTTTCATAGTAGCAGCCGATTTTCTTCATACAGGCAGCAATTCACGACAAACAACTTGTCTGCAAAGAATGACCTGCATATTTCCCCGACTCCTTTCCTTAAAGGGGCCCTGCAAGGACTTTTTTACTGGTTTTTAATTTGCACCAAACCTGAGCGCACTGAACGTAGTAACTTAGTAAAACTTTTCTTTTCTCGAAATTCGCCTTATTTTAAAAGTTATAGGCAAATTATAATTACAAAAACAAGCAAAAAATAACCTCCCTCATGCCGTCCTTGGTTGCTTGAGTGGCCGTGAACTAGAGGAGGGGTAGTGGGCTCATCGCGAGCGCTCACGGCTGCCGCACTCCGTGTCGACGGCGCGAGAGGGCGCCACTAAAGCATATTTTGGATAGGCTGTATGCAGCGGGCAGCCGGGGCGGCTCTCATTGCATTTGCTGCGCGATTAAACACTAATTCGGCATGACACTTCATTGGCCACAAACGACAGCAAACACGGGGTAAAGATCAGTTCAGAATGGGAGCCACTTCGCGCTGCCATACCGCGAAACGGCCAAACCCCAAGACAAAGCTTCTCGCCGAAGGCCTTCGGAACGCTCGGAGCTGGTCGGATCATCCTGTCCATACGACCGCAGCGCCGCCGCGTACATCCGGGACCTTTCCGTGTCGGCGCGTGATCCCACTACTCCTTTCTAGTGTGCGCCGCCTTTTCCACCGCTCGGTGGCGGGTATGTCGACGGGTCATTTCTCGTTTCCGTACTTTATAAACTGCATTCGTTTCTTTTCTGATCTAAAATACTGAACAAAAAGTACTTTTATAAATAATTGAAACGGTTCGCGCAACTTATATTTTGTAGTTCGACTAAAAAGAAGCTTTTAGAGGCTCCGACCAGTAGTAAGCCCAGGACCAAAGACGTCACATTTTGCGCGCTTTCGGTACCGCGGGTCGCCCTCGTCGGTGGAGGAGGTTTCCGCGTCGCCCGGTTAAAATAGGACGCACTGATATTTTGTTACTCTCTCCTTGCCCGCTGGCTTGCCCGAACTTCAAGAGACGTGGAAACCGCAAAAAAGGTAGACGCTTAAATATGATTGCAGGGCCCCTTTAATACAATACCAGTATGAAGAGCAAATATGACTGCAATGTAGCCGAGCTTTCTTGAGTCATTTCCCAATTGCACTACCCATATGAATGAGTTACTGTCGAGACCGGTTATAACGAAGTCGACGGGACTCTGAAATCACTTCGCTATATCCGCTATTTCGTTGTAACCGACTTCGGTTCTAACGAAGTGCAAAAGGGAATGGGAAATTGTGATCGCTTCGCTGCAGCCGCTAGGGTATTTCGTTATAACCGGTCTCGACAGTATTGTAAGTGTTACCTGGGAACAAACTATAGCATTTCATATACCAGCATCCTTCCTGAAGTGTTATTCAATGAGAGGAATAAATTCAGGTCAACAGAAAGCCGTTAGACCGTACAAAATGTGCGGCTGCAAGAAAGCGCACTCACCATAGAGAAGGTCAGCAATGTTCAGGACGCTGCAGTCAGACGTAATGTCTACCCTCGAGGTAGCCTGGCACAGTTCCACAAGCAGAAGGGAATAATCCTCCTGTTTGGGACAGGGAGAATGCACCATTACAAGAGCCCCTCATACCTGCTGGTTATCTGCAGGTTAGTTGCAATATCTAATGTTTGTGCATTGAATGTTAAGGGCAGGCAGTTTGTGACAGCACGTGAACTGCAAGAGGAGCACAGCCTCTGAATTCCCAGCAGGAAATCGTGCCACTGTGCCTCCCGATACAATCATGTCTCATTAATATAGACACCTCCATTCCCACAAAAAATTGTCCATAAAGTAAAAACCAAGACAAAAATGCACATACTTAACAAGTATGTGCCCGAACATTTCGCTATACATTGGCACATCCGCCATGGCTGACATCATGGAGAGCAAGAAATGCACTTGCTTCAATATTGGTGCCCACATAAACAAAGCTTTGCTTTGGCACATCGGCAATTCAGCCAAGTGTAGAATTCTGTGTGTGGAGGCTCTCCTTATGGCTGACGACCCTCCACCGTGGAAGGTTGGCCGGTCCTAACGTACACGGAACCGGTTAATTTCACTTATATTTTGAGCCTGTTCGCCCTTCCCCTGAGATGGAAATGGACTTTTGTGATCAAAGCAAGGAGGCGTGTACAGCTGGCGGCCACTGAGCAATAACGCTTAGGTATTTCCCTGTCCCCACAAAGCTGAAATATTCCCCTTTATCCACAGTGATCAGGAGACCTCCTCAGACAGAAAGAGTGTTGTGGCTTCAAGCTCTCGCACATTGTTGCCATTGCTAAGTTAGCTTTGGTAGAATATCACACTCCGAGGGGAGCTTAGTTACCCAGCATGTGAAACACTGTAAAACTATTCTCTGCATAACCAACAAATCTTGAGCGCATAAAATCAACATGTTTCTAGAGAAAAGAAATGCTGCAGAAAACAAGGGCACTATTTTTGACAGTAGTGTGCATAGGAATACAATGTGGGAGAATGCAGAGCCCACAAGCAACTCACAGGCTCGTCCTTTGCAATCACCCTTAGTATGTGGTGCTGCAACTTTTCAAGCACCAGCTTCCACAGCTGCTTGCTTCTTTGTGCCGGCAGCGCCTGAAGCCTTGTGTCCAGCTTTTCCCGAGACGGTTCTTGACCCTGAACAGAAAGAATTGGAAACTCTTCAGTTACACAAAAAAAATGCAAAGCTACGGTTCCCAGAAGGAAAAGAGTGCAGGCGAGCGAGTTAAACGACATAGTTGAAAACCCTGAAAAAAGGGTAAATAAAAAAACGGACAAGACAACACAACTTGTGTTGACGAAAATAATCCTTGGAGAAGGGGAACAAGGGACAAACAGAAATCTCCAAACAATTCTCCAAACAAACAATTCTCCACGGATTATTTTCGTCATTCTTGTCCAGCTTCTGCATTAATTGCATTACATTCATAACCTTAAAATGCAGGCTGTTCACCATTGTTGGGTGCAGACTGGTGGCAGTTGATAAAACCCATTTGCTCTACTGACATCTAACTCCTGGTTAGCTCAGTTGGTAGAGCGCTCCACTGGAAATGGAGAGGTCCCTGGTTCGATATTAGGACAAGGCAGATTTTTTCGGTCGCGCACCAGTCACCTAGTTGTGTTTGTCCTTTGTCCCCTTCTCCAGGGATTATTTTCATCATTCTTGTCCAGCTTGCTTGCACCTTTGCATTAACTGCATTATATTTACAACTTGTGTTGTCTTGTCCATTGTTTTTTTTTATTTCCCCTTTTCTCAGGGTTTCCAACTATGGTTCCCATTGCTGGAACTGTTGGTTACTTTGTTATAAACATTGTTCTGCTTAAACCTTATGCTAATTAAAATTTTATTATAGAGTGGCTGGAGTTTAGAAAGCATATTTAATAGCCCTGCATATACAGCTGTACTTTGTTATGCTTCAAAAAGATGGCCTGCATCAGGAAAAAAGTTATCATATATAGGCTATGCAAAAACTAAATGAAATAATTATGACAAAAAAAAAATATATATATATATATATATATATTTTGTGTTGCATGCAACCCTTGGGTCTTTTTTATGGGACGTGGGTCGTTCGTCGAAAGACAATTCATAAAAGGACAACTCATAGTAGAGCTATTCGTCATATAGGGCAATTCATCATAGGGCGATTCACCACTGGGACAACTCGTCGAAAAACCGGAGATAATGTTTAAAGATCTTATTGCCCGCGCACTAGCTATTTTAGCGTTCGGTCACTTTTGTTATTCAGTTTTTGTGTAGTGTTCTCTTTCGAAAGTTTAGTCTTTCGTTTCTTTTTTAAGTTGGTAAACATTTTAGTTTACCTTGGAAGCATAGAATGTAAAACTTTCAGGAGCACGACACAGCTATTGCGCATGCGTGACACAGACGGCATATGCTCAACACGGAAAGAATGGTCCACGTGGGGACATCTGAATGCCAAGCTCTGGTTGGAATGATTAGTGGGTAGAAGGCTACCTGCCTTTGTTTCCACTGCACTCGTCGAATGCTGAACGCTGGCATCCAGCATTTGGCTTTCATATTGGAGCACGTTCGACAAGTGCAATGAAAACAAAGGCAGCTTTTGTCACCAGTGCACTTGTTGAACGCGGAATGCCTGGCATCCGATGTTTGTCGCATTTGAATGTGTTCGACGAGCACAGTGAAGACAAAGGCAGCTAGCTTTAGGCGTACCCATTATCAGTCCAACCCGAGTTTGGTATTCTGACGTCCCCGCGCACTCTCTTCTCCTCTCTCCTAGTTTCTCGCCACATAAACATCCGACAGTGTCCAAAATACAAGATTGTTTACCACTTAAAGACAGGCTTCTGGAAATCTTTGCTCTAAGCGAGGACTGTTTTTTCTGAAATACTCCTTTCTTAGATGTTCGTTAGACGCTAACTCTTACCTAGAATCAAGCACCCTGCCAGTCCCGAATCAGTGAAATAGCTGACAAAAACAATGGTGTGAGAGCTTAGCCAGCTACTAGTCGGTCACCACTAAATGCCCCAATGTCTTTGTTCTATTCAGGTCAGAGCTGGACGACAGCGTTTGAAACTACACGAGCAGTCATTATCGGTTGAATCGCACGAAAGAAGCAAAAGCAACTTGCTTTTCTCGTGGATGAAACATTGTGCTTCAGAACAATTCAACCTGTGCTATCACATAGAGCCAAAAGGCAGCAGGATACAAAAAAAACTACAAGCTTCGGATGACTACGCTAAAGAGTACCTGGAATCAGGGGAGGATAGAGGTTCTTTCCGAGGGGGGGTCAGCGTACGAGAGGTTTAAGGAAAATTAACCCTCTAATGCCCCCCATATCATACATGCTAAGATATCTTCCCAATTTAAAAACAGTCTCGATCTGAACCTTTAAACTCTGAACACTAATGTATCATTCACGATACAGATTGCCTAGGTTTTTGCGCCTTTGTAGTTTAAATATGGCCTGCAACGGGATTACACGGAATGTTTCAAACGCAGCAGAACCCAGCAGTAGTGGAATTCGATCACGACACATATGTAATACAAATGTTCCTTTAAAAAAAAAAAAAAAACAATGGAAACATCATTGTTTTGTGTGCTTTGCAAACTACAAGTGTTCCTGAAGCCTCTAAACCAATTTTATTTGCATTGCTTGTATACTGAAGCAGAGATACACGAGTGTTTCTTGCACATCACATGTGCTACTCTGGACATTCCACACAAGGCCCAACGGACGTACTACGTATGGTACGAATTATACTTCGGCGTATCTATATGTGCTGAGAGTGTAATTTCTTCCAGTCGAGTCACTCCGAGACATCCTAAGCTGCATGCCAACGTCTCACTACAGTGACATTGGTGGCTTAAGTGACAATGGGGACAATGAATATGTGCAAGATGGGGAAAGTCACCCTCCTGATCATGATGCTGAGATCAGCTATGAATATTCTGAAGATCAAGGGGACGATAGCAGCGACTCACGACGTGGGACAGGCTCTATTGACAAAATCTAGTGAAAGAAGCATCTGTTGGACTCTGCTCTTTCAACAATCAAGCGAGGCTTCCACTATGCCAGCGACCAATTGCTTCTCCTCTGACCTACTTTCAGAGGTTCATAAGTGGCGTAGTGATCATATTTCTCGTTGAAGAGACAAACCTGCACAGCACATAGTCCACTAGAGATTCACTGAATGTGAAAGAAGCTAAATTAGAAGAGTGTATTGGCATTTACTTGATGATATTACTTGTTGAAGTACCAAGCCTGCAATGTTACTGGGAAAATGTAATAAGGATTCCTGCGGTCGCTGTACAGATTTGAGAAGTTGAGGCTGTTGCTGTCGACTGAAAATTTCAAGCCACAGAGAGCACAAATTGTGACAACTTTTTAGTTCCCTCATCAAGGAGGGAACTAAAAAGTCGGGGGGCCACCTTCACAGACCCCACCTGCAAGAAAGCGGAAACTCGCCAAACGACGTGCGTCCAGATGAAGTTGGTCATATGCCCATTTAGGGCAGCACAGACTGTAATGAAAGTTCCGTCCCACCAATACGAAACAGGTTTTCATATACTGTCAACGACTAAATTTTCGCGAGGACCTAATTTTCGCGAATTTCGCGAATCGCCTACAATCCGCGAAAAATACGTCCCACGAACAATTTGGGGAATATGTGAACGCTACGGAAGCTACACTCGATTCGCGAAATTTAGAGCCCGCGAATAATTTAAAATTTTCAGCGTTGGCCCGATTCGCGAAAATTTGAGCCCGCGAAAATTAAGTCGTTTACAGTATACTTATTGTTGCAAGTGTAATGAAAAGAGTTTCTACAACATAACTCTCAACTACTTTACCATCTAGCACGTGAAGACGTAATTATGTTATAGGCTGTAATGTCCACTGTATCGCAGATGATACAAGCTCTATCATGGTGAAATGATATGCCAATTAAATAAAAATTGCGTTAGATGAACCTGTGGAACCATGTTTGGCAGAAAACCGTCGTTCAATATTTTTCTATGCTTCAGCAGGGTTTGGGCATTAGACGGTTAAACACCTTTAACAACTCCAGTAAATGCGACACATATGGCTAACATTGTAGAACAGCGCTTTGCAAACTTGGAACCTGCAATTGAGTTATGGCTGAGTTCGAAGTCGTTTATCATGGCAATCCCAACTTTACTACTCTTCCAATACATTGATCTCACTAAGCATTCGGCGCATGTGTGACTCTGCCATAATTTTAGTTCACAAGAGGCAGACGGCCGTGCTTGCGAGGGCTCCTGCCATCTCGTGCTCTACACACGCAGAGTTCCAGCGAGGTGCGCTTCACAGCAAGTTTGTACGCCGACAACCTGACACTGATTAAGCCCCTAAACTCCTCTCACTCCTACCTCGAACCTCAAACCGACCTAGAAGCACTCAACGCTACGAAAAGTGTGACAATGACACTCACCATAGGTACAAAGAGCCCAACCCCCCACCCCTTGTTTAGGGATCTGTTCCCCTCCAGCGAGGTGATTGGTCTCCCCCCATTCAAGAGTACTACTCTGCTGGGGGTGAGTTTCGACAACCATTTCAGCTTCGTAGGTCACATAAGGGGCATTGTGACAAGGGCACGTCGGTCACTAGGCTTTGTAACACATGTCACATGTGGTGGCATGCCACCGAGCATGTTCCAACACCTCTACATGGAATTGGTGCTACACCACTTAGAGTTTTGCTCACCTGTGTGGAGCCCCTTCCAGAAATCCCTCAAACAAGACCTGGAGAGTGTGCAGCGCAGGGCTGTTACAGACTCTACAGGCGCAGTGTCCCTCATTCCGCGCTTTCAGCCTACAGGGACATATCTACGACAGCCCTCCTACAGGGAGTTAACTGGCACAGCCTTGCTTACAGAATAGATGTGGCTTCCATCCGTCTCTTCTGCAACCTGATGGGAACCTCAATGAAGCCTTCAGATGCACCTCACTTCAACACCCGCACAGGAAAGATGCAGCCTCTCCTGGCACATATGCTACGCCATCTCGAGTCCTGTTTGATGCGCGCAGAGGAATTGGTGCTCTCTGCCCCCCGAGCTGACTGTAGACATTCCCGTTCACCCCGAGGACATTAGGGTTCTCTGCCGGCAGGCCTCAAGTGTGGTCCCATAGACCTCTACGCTCCCTATCCACCCCCCCCCCCCCCCCCTCCCCCTCCCCCTCTCTGTTTGTATTCATCTACGGTGATTTTCACATTATTACGTCACTGCCATCTGTACAAATTCATGAATCTGTGGAACTTTGCACGATGCGGCGTCGCAGACATCTACGGTATGGGCCATCAGCCTTTCTGCGGCGTCGCGGCTGTCCTGAGCCGGAATAAATATTATTATTATTACATGCAGAAAGACTAAAGTTCCCTCGATGCATTGCAGCTGCGGTGGCGTAGTCACACTGGCTGGTGAGATCGGTCTATTTCAACTCCTATTAATTTGTGGGAGAACTAGCTCCAGCGTAACGAATCTTGCTTTGCAGCATACTTAACCACACTTCCTGCGCGCATCGATGCCGGCAAAGTGCAAGTTCCCGCAGGCACGTTGTATCAAGTTCACATCTCGTACCGTGCATGCCTACTGTTGAAAGGGCGGTGCATGTCTACGCATGTCCGGACGTTTTTGGGCATTCTGAATCCCATCCCCATGAACCTGAGCGTCCAGTTGAAGGCGATCCTCTCACCTCCTTCAATCCGTAGTGCTTAGATTTCGACCTCAGGCTCTTCGGTAAGGTTCACTGGCCAACCGACTCCTGGGGATGCTTTGTGGGTCGCAATTAAGACGCATCAAGAAACTAGAAAAAGTCGAGCGCATTGGTGGACAGTGTGTGACCACACCGCCGAAATTCAGTGGCTAAGCAGTTGAGACGCTTCAGTTGCCCTCAGTGAATTAGTCGGTATGCTTGCTATACAATATCCAAGCACGTAATTCGGCAAAATCAGCATAATTACGAGTCATAAATGTGAAGCCAATGAGTTAGTGGCGCGATTGGATTCAACAGTAATTTGAAAACGGTGCGCTTCTTACCCGAGACGTGAGGGCCAAAAGTTCCTCCAGCGTAGACTCCGTCACCGCTGCCATGCTCCAAAAGTGTTTCGTTAACTTAAAACTAAGAAAAAAATTATCTAGAGGCAAAGCTGCAACATGTAGTGTATGTTAACCGACACAACTTTTAAACTGACGCCGAGACAACTTCAAGTAGAGACGCCAACACGCCAACAGCGTTGGCGGGAGATTTTTTCCGTTTCTGGAACCGGATCCGGAACCTTCCCTGCAAGCTCTTTAATTGGCTCAAGCGAGGCTCAAGCTAGAAACAAGTCATCCAATAGCGTTCTCCTATTGCAGAATTGCCTGCTTTCGCGCGATATTCATCGCAGAATCGGCAGATCATGGCGCCAATCCTGTAGCAAAAAATCTCATAATTTTATCCTCGTTCTTTTAGAATTTGTAATTTCATCCGTTACTTTCCATTTTTTTTACATAACGGGATGGAGCAAGAAGCCAGCACATCTACACCCGTGACAACCAGATCTGCGCTCAGAGAAATCACAAGAACCGGTGAGTACATACGTGTAACCTTAGCGTGCGTCACGTAGCTGTATCTGCACTCAAGGGCTGTGTGATCGTAAAAACAATTTTGCGTATGTTTACGTTCATCTTGTAACTTTGTAGTAAGAACCTTACATGTGCCGAATATATTTTGTTGTTCGGATACTACCTGAACCCATGCCGAAGCTGGTTAAACTTTTTTTCAAGCTTCCCAACCAGCCTTTTTTCTTTTTGATTGGATTGGGCCCTTGTAAACCATGTAGCGGTAAATGCCTAAATCGATCAAAGTAGTGCCCTCAAAATCTGTATAATGGTTTTCAAACAAAATCTCTACATTAAAAAAAAAAAAACATAAAGGCGCCATAAAAATTTAAAAAAAAAAATAAAAAGGCATTTTATCTGTTCTTTGTTTGCCGTTTTATCGACGAAACGACGTGGCTGACGATGGCTACAAACGCAACAACGTAGTGCTTCACTTTATTTTTATTTTTTTAATATGTGGAACACCCTGCATGCATGTTTGCATGCTGGCAAGACACACGTGTTCATGGTAAAAGTCGTGGTTTGCTGTACTCTCGATCGAACGTTCAAATTTATGGTGCTTCTGTTCCCAAATTACGATGGTGTCAAACTTCTAATATCTTGATAGCGTGCAAAATACTCGCCCTTCTGTTCAGACTGTTGCGGCCTGGTATTTGAAGTGTTCATATGTTTGTAATAATAAAGCATCCTGTGTGTGCAAAATAGGGGCCATGAAGTATGCAGATGCTCATGAGCAATACTATCTGCCTCGAAGTAACAGGAACAAGAAAAATTAGAATTCCAAGATCCCTTGGACTGGTTGGTTAGGTGCTGAATGTGTAGTGGTTTGGGACAGCAGTTGTCAATCCAAATATGTTTATATTCTGGCTCCCAACTAGCAAACTCTTTTTCTATCTTCGTGGATATTCTTCAAAAGGCTTTGAAAACTCGAACATGGTCTTTGTTTCCCCAGCTTCAGGCAGCCGGACATCCTTCAGCAATGTGTTGCTCTTCATGGGGACATCACCTACCTCACCTGACGAGGAGGTGGTCCAGAAACGAGGAAAGCGCAACATTCCAGCCGGTGACTGACTTGCTCCATACATTGTCCCTCGCCTTTTCCTGACATGACATTACAGTTTTGTTAACATGATCTCTTTTCTTTTTTTACCCAAAGCTTGAGTCTGTGGCCAATCGCTACACATGTTATCATCTGTGAAACTGTTTGTTCAGTCTTGTAGTGTCAATTCTGCTGCTGCTGCATGGGTGCATGCTAGATGAAACATCAAGGTAGGACATCCCACATGGTATTTGGATTTTTGAAAAAGTGTACAAGAAGGGAAGGCCGACTGACTCTGATGTTTGGGGGCATCATTGTTGTCCGCCTTTCAATGCCACCAGTGGAGTTACACTTTGAGAATGATCAGTGGCGTAGCTAGGCCATCCAGCACCCAGGGCCCTTGTGTCTTTCTTAGCCCCCCCCCCCCCCTTCCCTCCCCCCTCTCCCCCCTCACTCCCCGAGATTGCAACCAACCAGTAAAAAGTGGGGTGTGGGTGCCGGGTGCTGCCAGAGGTGACACCACCCCACGTGACTGGGACGCCTATTACCCGGGGCCCAGGGCTTCTGGTCCCCCCGGTTGCTACGCCACTGGGAATGATCACTGTGCCTGAACAACTGGACACGACTGATATGCCAGTGTTTTGTCAGAACTTCTGTGCTTCTATTGAGAGTAGCGGATAGCACTACCTGTCCATACCTGTCCAATCAGGCCAGAATTCATATAGGGGCAAGAAGCTTGGTTATCCTTGTTTGCTGTGAACTCTCTTTGGTCCCCCCCTTCTGTTTCTACTGCAGCAGGTCAACCAGTAGCAACGCACGCGTCCACTGCATTTACACTGCACACTCGGTTCACTTTACCCCAAAACATTATTGTCACAGCCAGGCACGTAGCCACGATTTTGTTTCGGGGGGGGGGCCCGCCCATGACAAAATGCTGTATGAGGGGGAGGGGGGAGAGGAGGCCCCAGCAAAATGGAAGATTTCGGGGGGGGCCCCATGGGCCCCCCCCCCTGGATACGTGCCTGGTCACAGCCGACACGATGTTAACCCGAGGCCGGTCTGACTGGCGACACCAGCTAATTACACTCTTATCTATGGATCTGAATCAGCTTCAAACTTGAACTGCATGGAAGCCCTGTCAGGTGTTTTTGCGGTTGATGGTGTAAAACGTATCGAGTATGGCCAACCCGGAGGCCATCTCTATGTTTGTGAACAGCTTGACTGGGCTCTTTGAGTTAGCCTAAATATATGTTATCAGGTCCAGGTTTAGTGTTTCAGCAAAAGCATTTTCAATATTGTGAGCTCACAGTCTCAACAACGGTGACCGTCAGTGAATGCCCGATTTAAAGCTAACCAAAAACAGCATGTAATCGTAATGCAGATATAAGTTGAAGATGTTGTAAATGAAGCACCAGAGCCAATTCTTGATGGTTGGCAAAGCTTAGATGTGACATTGAGAATGAAAGTGCTGTCTGGCCCCTCTTTCTTGCCGGGGTTGGTGCAGTTATGGTGCCTGCAATGCGTCTCCGAATGGTCCACTTACCGCATCCTAAAAAGTGGCCCATCGATTTCTGCTGCTGGATGACGTCACAAAAGCGTCGCTGCTGTTGCCATCCACAATCTTGGCGGTGGCACGGCGATGGAGATGGATGCAGCAGGTGCCCATTCTGCTGCTAGACACTCTCCAGCTCGACAACCCACAGAAGCTTTAACAGGCAGGAGTTGTGAACCTGCAACGACACTCGCAGTTGCTCTACGTTTTGCCAGAAATGTAACGACCAACTTTGAGGATTGCAACATCCAACAGTATAATACGCAAGCTCATGCGACGTCGTTTGTTGCCACTTCGGGGCCGCTTTTGATGCATAGGCGGCATGGGATGCTAAACATACCAGCCAAAGACGCTTTGTAGGCTCCGTAGTGCAGCCATTGATAGCCAGGACCTTTGGTGATGCTTTCCCTTCCTCGTTCGGCCCGTGCACAGCGTTCGCAATGACCCCGCCGAAGACGCCCACCAAGAAGTCCCCCAAGAAGCAGCCGGGGACTCCCAGCAAGGGCCTGACCCCACGCAAGGGGGCCCTCAACAGCCCCCTGCGCAGCTCCCCGCGGAAGCGGCTGCTGCTGCCCTCGGACATCTCGGACGCCATCAGCGCCTCCCCGAGCAAGAGGGTATGGGTCGTTTGGACGCCGGTTCCCCGCAGGTGCCCACCAGATAACCGTCCGCATAGACTATAGTCGGTGGCAGGATGAGAACAGCATGGAGCAGTTTCAGTTGTCCCGCCTCTAGTGCGAGCAATCTGGCAGAGCTTCAGCGCAATGACGGATACCTACACCACCTAGACAAAAGGCCTTTGCACTGTTCCCTTTTTTGCAGCAGTAAACGTAACACTGGATCTCCAGACACTGTTACCTGTGTTGACAAGATTGCACGAGTATAATAGCAAATGTGAGAGAGGGAGTGGATTAAGAACTGCGCCACCCGTTGTCGGACACTTTGTGTGACGTCGTGGAAGGAGCGAGGCAGCTTTTGTCGCTGTCTATAGTCTGTTGCAACTCGAGAAGGTAGGGCGAGGGTAAGACGGGCCGGGAAGGAGGAAGCAGAAGAAACGCTGGAGAAGAGAGGGGGAAACCTCCTTCTCTCTTTAGCGTTCCAGTCTGCTTCCTTTTCCCCGGCCCGTCTTACCCTTGCCCTACCTTCTTGAGTTGCAACAGACTATATATGTGGTGTTGCACAGGCGCCGGGAGGCTGCAACACTTGTTTGTCTTCCTTCTTCCACCCGTATCGGGGTGTCTGTTGCCGCGTTGAAAGCGCAGGCATGTTGCCCTAGTTGGACTTGAATCCGGCCCGAGCATGTCCCTCCCTCTTGTTCTGATGCAGCTGTCTTTCGACGTTGGGTGGGAACGAAAAATTTGCGATAGGTAGGTTTCTGCTTCCATCGAAAAACTCAATCCAAGAGATGACAGGATTTTTGTTTGTTTGTTTTTCCCACGAATTCCAGGGTTGGAATTGCACGCTGAGAGCAGGATTATGCACGAATATTGATCTTGCTATCCCTTTGCTTATTTCATGCGTAAGCCCCAAACGTTTGCTGTATGAGCTGGCGACTGCATCGAGGGGGTAAAGCCATCTGCCTCTGCTGTGTGTTCAACAAAGAGTTGGTGGTAGTTGATGTTCTGCCAAAAAAGTGTGCAACGAGAGTGTCATGGTAGACCGGTGGCCTTGTGCAGCTGGTGTCACCAGTGAAGAGGCTCAGGCTGCAGGCCAGGGACCACGAAGTGGATCCAGCAGTGGCGCTCAAGGCGCTCACCAAGACGCAACTTGTGTCCCTGCTTCAGGACGTCATGCAGCGCTCCCCGGGTGCAAAACAGGTCTGCGCATTGTGGTCGGAGGTGTATTCTTAATTACGCCATCTTGCGCACCGGCTGCACACGTGTAACATATTACGCGGGGTGTTCAATCTTAATTAGTATTAATAAAAAGCCACCAAAGGTACACTAATGCGGTCTGCACGGGTGAGTTATGCAGCCACGGGGACACAATATAGGGGGCGAGACTTGACAATAAAAAAGATAAATAACTAAGACTTGTTAATTTCCTTTTTAATTAGGAAAAATAAACACAATTCCAATTGTAAAAAGCTAGACATACATAATTCCAATTCTAGGAAGCGTGGAGACTAGTTTCTTATCTGACTTATCATGAGGGTTAGCTCCCCGTATCATGTCCCTGTGACCGCATAACTCGCCTGCACAGACCGCGTTGGTGTAACTTTACGAGCTTTATTTTGTAATAAATCTGTTCTAACTAAAATCAAACAGCCTGTATAAGTTTTGTCTTGTTCTTAGGCATTTAGCTCAAGGTAGCATGCTTTCTACTGGAGATACTTGCATGCAGAGGTAATAGCTGGTTTTTGGAAAGCTTGGTTGTCGTAGAAAGGACGCCTTTTATTTTAATTGCAGTATTCATTTTTACACAGTTTTGTTTTTTAAGACATGGTCCTCAAACTGGGTTCCTAGGAATCCGGGTTCCCTAACTTCCTCGACCGTCCCTGCCCCTAAGTAAAGTGCATTTCCAACACCGTCTTTAGGAGATCCGATCCACTCATTAGTGCATATCTACGGGCCAGAAAACCTATTTGTGGTATTTTTCTTCCAAGGTCCGTAAAATCCTGCAGTACTTTATTGCATTAGTACTGAGACTGGAAAGGGTTCCTTAGCTGCAGTTCAAGGAAGATAATGGTTTCTCAAGGTCGAAAATTGAGAACCCCTGTTCTCTCATGAATATTGAGTATTTTGGAGACGCGGAAGGTTCACGAGGACTGTTGCTCTGCAGGCAGTGCAGGACCTGTTGCCGGAGCCAGACCTGGTGCAGGCAGAACAGAAGCTGGAGAAGCTTCTGCACAGCATCTACCGCTCATTCCCCAGCAAGCACTGGGGCAATAGCCGCGACGCTTTCTGCTTTCGCAGGGTTCAGGCGCCTCTGGACTCCTTCAAGGTACGATTTCCGAAAACCTTGCAAATGTAACTGGCTTTAATTCATTTGAGAACAATCTTCGTCGAAATACCGAGTAAACACAGCCGAGTCATTTTTCTCAAGTCTTGGTCGCAAAGCTGCAATAGCCATAGTCTCCAAACAAGGCAGAAAGATAACAAAATCTGCTAGGAAGTCTTCACCTCGAGTGTTGAACTGCCACTTCTAATGGAAAGTCGGCGGCCATTTCCAAGGTTTTGTCAGGAGGCTTCTTTTCTCAATTTGGTGGATTGTTCAATAATAAAAAAAGCCTAAAGAACGATTGGGTCGTTTCTTCCCTCCACTTACGCTAACCACCATAAATGCCAAGGTCATCAAATAACGAAGCTTCCTAGCCACGTGCTGGCACCGAGTATCTGTTGCAACAGGTTTACGGTAACCAGAAAGACTCTGGGCGGACGCGATTGTAACACACCAGGTTGTTCTCGTGTTAGGGAGACATTCCTTACGGATAAATCTAACCGTATATGTGCAGGTGAACTCGATATTATGCGAAATGTGGGGTTTCGGGCATATTGCGTGCACGCAACATTTTGCGACTGGGAGTGTTATGCTCAGTATCGAGGGTGATGTATTCACACGAATAATTTTTTTGCAATATTTTTCAGACTGCAACAGTTTATACTGTAAACGACTTAATTTTCGCGGGCTCAAATTTTCTCGAATCGGGCCAAAGACGAAAATTTGCAATTATTCGCGGGTTCTAATTTTCGCAAATCGAGTGTAGCTTCCGTAGCGTTCACATACTGCCCGAATTGTTCGCTGGAACATATTTTTCGGGAATTGTAGGCGATTCGCGAAATTAGGTCCTTTGCGAAAATTTAGTAGTTTACAGTATACATTTACATAGAAACCTGCATCGCCATTCAGCATTATTGGGCAGGAGATCGAACTATAGGGGGCGCTCTGACCTCTTTGTTGTCCCCACCCTCAGTGTTTACTCAACACAAGGCCTGCGCACATGCCCACAGGCCTTATGGGCATGTCCATGTCATCTTCTACAATAGAGCGCGGGGCACAGTTTAATGTAAAAAATACTAACAATCGACGAAACAACGTTAAGTGCCGGATCTATCCTCAGAGAATGCGAGCTTGACCCACTTCGGCTTTTATGCTGAGCTGGGACCGTGCATGCTGCATTGTTCATAGAGGCCGAAGGGGAAACAAAAGAGCCCCTCCTCCCCCTCACCGGAGAACACGGAACTCCAGCCGAACGCTGACGCCGCGTTCGGTTATGTCGGCCGAGCCCTGAATCATTGTATTTGTTGTCCCCATCCGTGTAGTTCTAAAGTTAACCGCTTGGGGCGTCACGGTCGCTCCTCCTCCCCAATATCGGGTGAGTACACGAAGCACATATTTTTAACAAAAACATCAAAACACAAACAAACTTGTATAAACGTCAAACACATCCTTAATAGCCAACCTGTTCCAGTCTTCTATCATTTTCGGAAAACAGAAAACGCAAAAACATTGGTACGGCAAAAGTAGGGTCGGATTTTGTTCTGGTGGTCTGCCCACCCTGATATATAAAAAGTGTTGCGGTTGGGCAGTGAGCAGATAGAGACCAGCCTGTGAGTGAGTCAGTACCGTCTGGCGAGTCCGCGTTTATTGTTCTCCGGACAGCCCCCGTCTCCTGTGCGGTGGCGACCTCTCTCGGCCACTCGCCTAACCCTCCGACACCCCCCTTTCTTCAGCTTGAAGTCTTACAAGTCCAGGCGCGCTGGTCATCTCACTTGTTGTCCCCTGCGCGTCTGCTTCGGTTTGGGTGTCGCGTAACTTGGCCCATTGATGCTTGGCTCGTCAACAGAGGCTGGTTGCCGAGCTGCTTGTTCCCCTGTAGGCTGTCCTGCCGGCTGTAGGTGCCTCTGCGTGCGTCTTGTAGTGCCGGACGCTGTCTCCACCACATAAGATCGAGGTTCTGCGGCAGCGTGCACTACTCTCCCATGTGTGGCTGCTCCGGTAAAAATCTTGACTCTGGTGTCTGGCTCTATGGGCTCGTAGTTGGCTGCTCGGTGACGCTTGTTGTACTGTTGTGCTTGGAGCCTCCTATATACTGTGCGTTGCATGTTCTAACGTCCTCGCAGCTCCAGTGCGGCCGTAGTGACCCTGGGGCTGCAGGGACACTCGTCTTTACCTTGTGCCCCATGATGAGTTCAGCTGGGCTGTACTACCCCTCCCTCCCTGGAGTCGCTCGATGTGCAAGAAGTGCTTGCTCTACGTCGGGAGACTTCCGAAGGAGTTGCTTTGCTGTCTGCACTGTTCTCTCTGCCGCTCCGTTGCTCTGTGGATAGTAGGGGCTGGAAGTGATGTGTTTGATGCTCCAGTCCCTGGTAAAAGATTTGAATTTAACAGATGCAAACTGTGGTCCGTTGTCGGATCGGATGACATCAGGCGTTCCGAAACGAGCAAACATTGGTCGCAGAGCCTCGGTGACGTCTTTTGTAGTCATTGTCCTCAACTTGACCAACTCGAAGAATCGAGAAAAGTAGTCAACGACCAGGTAGTTGTCGCCTTCAAGTGAGAAGAGATCCATGCCGATCACTTCCCATGGCCTTTCGGGAAGGGGCGTCTGCAGGAGAGGGGCTGCTTCTGGTTTGCGCTCCTCTCGACAAGTGGGGCATTGGCGAACAAAGTTCTCAATGTGAACACCAATGTTTGGCCACCACACCACTTCTCTGGCTCTACACCTGGCTACGCCTTCATGCCCGGTGTGGATGTTGTCTAGGACTTCGTTGTGAAGGACGGGGGGTACAACTAGTCGGTTGCCCTTGAACAGAAGTCCTTGCACTATTGAGAGTTCGCCTGCTACTTCGCAGTATCGCCACTTTTTTGGTGGTAGAGTTCTCATGCTCGGCCAGCCCGTCGAGCAGTACTCCATGACTCGAGATCCGACTGGACCCTTCCCGATCTCATCTTTGATCCGTGAGAGCATGTCTGTTGATGCAGCTAACAGTTCCACTGTGAGAACTTCATACTCCCGGACGGCTTCCTCCAGGTCGGCAGCTTCCTTTTCTCCTGCCCCAGTTAGTGGCTTACGTGACAGCATATCTGCCGTGTGGTTCTCCTTTCCCGGGATGTGGGAGATTTCGTGAAGTCATACTTGAGTAGTCGCATGCGGAAGCGTTGCAGACGAGGACTGAGTTCGTCTAGACGCTTCGTGGTGAGAAGTGGCACAAAGGGCTTGTGGTCGGTCTCAATATGAAATTGGAGCCCTGGGAGGTACGTGCGGTAGTGGCCACTAGCCCCTGTGATGGCTAGTGCCTCCTTCTCAATCTGGGCATAGCGTTGCTCAGTTTCCGTTAGTGCCCTCGATGCATAGGCAACTGGTCGGCGCTCACCTTGGGACTCCTGCAGGAGCACAGCCCCCAATCCATAGGATGAGGCATCGACCGAGAGTGTCAAGTGCTCTCTTGGGTTGTACATTGCCAATGCCAGGTTGTGACGAGAGCTGCCTTGGTCTGCTCGAAGGCTTGCTGCTGAGCCTCTCCCCAGTACCAGACTGCATCATGACGAAGGAGGTCGCTCAGTGGCTTAGTTTGTCGCAAGTCCGGTAGAACTTCGCCAAATGGTTGATCATTCCCAAGTAAGACCTGACTTCTGCAACGCCCATCCAACATGGCGGACCAACAAGCAGCGGTTCAGGCGGGAAGCAGCTAATTCAATCCGATTTCAACACAGCTGCCGGAAAAGTTAGACTTTCGCCAGCCGCACACGTGGAAGACGTAGTTCACGTGATTGCAACACCACAGGATAATTACCGAGTTGCATCTCCACTCTCAAAAAACACAAGTAAACACATTTCTCTACGCCATGAGCCGCGAAGGGGAGGACGTCTTTGTTCTTTGAAGCTGACTGAGAACAAAGGCAAGAACTACGAAAAGGCCACCATGTCGCGGTTGGGCAGTGAACAGACAGAGACCAGCCTGTGAGTGGGTCAGTACCGTCCGCCGAGTCCGCGTTTACTGTTTTTTTCCGTGCGGTGGCGACCTCTCTCGGCCACTCGCCTAACCCTCCGACAGTTAGAATAACAAGCATCCATTCATTGACGTGCTGTAACACACTGGATTGTTTGAAAAATATATTAACTTATTGGTGGTTCCCAGAACTGATGAAAAAACTGGTTCTTTTGCTAAAGAAATTATATGGGAGTGATAGATACAGACAAGGCTATAACACGTGGGTGCCGATGTCTAATGTACTACAAATAGAAATGCCAACGTGCCTAATTGTTTTTTTTTTTTCTGTGTTCTATGTGCCTGCTTAAGTACCATTCATTTTATTTTGTATGCAGCACATTATGAAGGACAGTAGTTGCGCAGGCATGTAGAACACAAAAAAAGCATCTCAATTTCGTGTCACTGGTGAAAGGCATTTAAATTTCGTGTCACTAGCGAAAAGCAATCGTGATGTTGCAGTCAAGAGGAAATTGCGTCATTTTGTGTTTGTTTTTAATAAGACGTCACTTCCCGTACGTCGCAGGCGAGTATGACTAACGACCATGCCGCACACCTCACAGATGGCACTGCGCCCAATTAGCCGCCATATTCGCGCCTTATGAGCTTCCATGGAAGCTTTGCTACCATTTATAGATACACCTTCGATTAGTGATGTGTGAAATATTTACGTTGGTGGGACACGACAGCGGTTGTCCCTAGATAAAATATAAAAGACTTCTGCCCCGTTACGTGCGAGGATTTCAACCCAGACTTTTTGTACCACGTCTTCTGGAGTGGCAACATAACAACCAGGGGGGCTACTACCACGCGCAGACTGTCGACGTGTCAGGTATGTGGCAAATTCCCCCCCCCCTGGCATTCCTCTTTTTATAAGTAACTAGTTGATCATAGCGCATATCTATACCAAATACACCTTAATTCAACAATTGCAGAATCTGAAGAACTGTGCGATGTAGTGAGACAAACGAGGAAAAGGCCGCTCTCTAGCGAAAAGTCAACAGAGTTCCCCGAAATCCGCAAGAAGCCTGGAGTGGTGAATGTTAGAGGCAGCTTGCCCTTGTATCTGGCTTCAGTGCGCGCCCTGCGGAGCTGCAGACGACGGGCCCCTGTCCCGAAGCAATGAGCCGCGAGGCTGAGGCTTGTGAGGTGGAGGCTAAAGAGAGGTGGCCTCCCAACAGCCCGAAAAAGAAGGCTTGCATGACCCAGTCAGTCCTATGCCGCTTTAAAAAGAGCCTTGAGACTTGGACAGACAAGCTCGAACAGTTTCCTAAATACATCTTTACCCGCTGTCCTTCGACAGACATACACAAGCTTACGAGTGGCAACACCCCCTGGCTACTCTTGCCACGTGGCGCTGCAGCCTTAGGCCACAGTCACACAGTAAGAATAAAAACACCGAAAAAAGACGAGGGACAGACACATTTCTTCCTGCGTGAACTGTAGTCTGTCCAACGCGCTCTGCTAGAAGTACCTAGCCTCCTTAGGCCATTCGTCGTCGCTTGCGGTTTGTGTTTTCTCCAAGACTTCAACACGTACAGCTGTTATTGGCCTCTTCGCCAAGCTGCCCGCCACGGCCAAGTACGTATTGAGCGCCCCAGGCTCCGCCTCGTGCGAAACTGGTGTGACGACGATGATGTCGAGGCCAATCCAGGTCCGGTTCGCACCCCGTTGAGCATGTCTGAGGTCGCTGCCGGCCGTGGCTACTCCAACTGCTTTCTTCAGAATTTCCAGCAGCGGTCGCATGCACAATTTAATTCGGAGGAAGTGTGGTGTGTCAACATCAAGAAACTTTTTTTTGTTAGTGTATTGCAGTGATTTTACCAGTTTACATGTGGTTCCTAGCAAATTCGTTTTTTTTGTGTGTGTTTCCTTGCAACAACGAAATGTTATTAGTTTTGTTTTTGCTAACATGTCCATGTATGAATGTGTGCGCTCTGCACACTGATTATACTCGTCCACTTAAAAAAGCTAGTTTCCCACATAATTCATGCGCTGTGCGATGTAGTTCTGACCATATTCAGTTGCTACAAAACAGAAAAACACGAAAAACACAGTACACTTGCATCAACACCTTCATTACACTGCTCAACAACACCATGCCATATTTTGAAGGTCGATCTGGTAAGTCCTTGCACCAATACCAGACTGCATATTCAATACACGGGCGAATAAACCTCAAGTACAAAGTGTCTTTAATTTTTCATGAACCCTGTCCGGAGTTTGTGCGAAATTGGACATGAACGGAGTTCCAAAGCGCAGTGGCCTCGTTGCAGAGAAAGTGCCTGGAGCGGGGCCAGCAGCTGTGCTCGGCGGAGCAGTGGAGCGCCCTGCTGGAGTACACCCAGCTGGCCTGGAGCTTCGTGCGCAAGCTGCCCGACTGGGACGACGCGGCGCACAACCGGACCAAGCTGCTCTGCTTTCGCGGCCTGGCCGTGCTCTGCATGACCGCCCTCAAGAAGGCGCTCCTCGAGCCTTGCCACCTCGGGGCCCTGATCGCCAGGTGAGAGGCCTCAGCCTGTGTGACTAAACCTTCGCATTCAACTCTCGGTCTAGGGTTGATCTCCATGGGTGTGTCTAGATTACTCTCGGGTGTCTGCAAAAGGCATTGCAAGAGCGACCGAGCAACAAATTCACTCAGGAATTTGAAAGAGAAGAATCCTTTCCATCACGGGGGTTCTTATACCTTCCGACCTCGAGGAACGGCTCTTCCTCGATTATTGGCCAAGGAACCCCTCCCAGCTTTGACGTTGATGCAGTAAACAAACCTACAGACCATGTATACAGTAACATGCATACTGGGTTTGCGAGGTGCCAATTACGATGACAGCAGTTTGCGAAATGGACGCCGCCACTAACGTACCAAAGCCGCATAATGTCAGAAATAATGACTGCTGTCGAAGGGTCCGCTATATAATGGAATGGTGAACTACTTACAAACTCCCTAATAGAGTCCATTATATCCTAATGTATGTTATAACAGCATCTGAAATAAGCGAAGTTGGCTCAATGGCATAGGTAGGAGGACCAACCAAAGTTCCCAAATTGCTACATATGTTGGAACCGAACGTATGCTTTAACCAGATCTGTTGTAACAGGGCTATACTGTAGGAGGGTCGAGGCTGGGGTGTGCAACCGTAAGAGACACAACCTTCTCATTTTACCCCCACATGAAGACGTTTGTGCTGCGGAGCCACAAAATGTGCACCAAGTTCTTTGGTGGAACATCACGGAGCAACACGCTATATATTTTATGATTAGTACTATCATGTCTTTATCTGGGCGGGCCTCGCATGTCACGAGCTGCACTTTTCTTTAAATGTAACGAACGAAATATTTACACCGCAAGAAGCATTTCGAGCTCCTAGCGTTTTTGTCTGCCTGCATGTGCTGGCACGAAAGGGGCTTTGTCAGCCACTTTTGAACCAGCAAAATGACTGAGAAAGTGACTCCATGTAGGGGTCACTTTGTCAGCTTCCCATTGGCCTCAGAAAATGCAGAGAGACACGCCCACTGTGTACTCTGCGTGCCGTGAGAGAGAAAAGTGGAGAGGATGGGCAGGTATGCTCTAGCCATGGCTTCGTCTAAAGTGTCTTTCAAAGTAAATATTGCGTTAACTCATTTTATTGTCGAGTAAAGAAAAATAAACCTTAGAGTGTTGCTACATTTTTGTAAGGTGGCTGCCAGAGTTACTATGCAAGTTTAAAACTTCAAAGTGGTTCCACTTGATTTCCCTTGAGAAGTCCTAATTTTTCCATCTTGTCAAAATGAAAACCTCAGAGAGAAACACCACTCTCAAATTGTCCCTTTTTCTTTGTCCTAGCCAGTCAATCTGTTTGGAAGTCACTAAACAACATAATTTCTGTAACTCGAGCATGCAGAAATTTTGCAACGTCATTGGACACTGCAGCTCGGAGCATGTAAAGGTTCCAACTTCAAACTCCGAGATGTGTCGAGCTCTACAATCTTAGTTTCAATGGGGACAGTTGTTCTGCTGCCATGGCTTTGTGTAATCACTGCAAGTAATGATGGAACAGCGGTGATATAGATAAAGTTTCCTGGCGTAAAACACCAAACATACTACTACCAATACACTTTTTGACATTCAGTAGAACAAAACAAGTCACCAAAAATATGTTGACTATCTGGCTTTTATTTTTACTTAGTATTTCTCGTCTGTCCATTGTTTTTCAATTGGCTGTTGCTTTTGTTGCAGCATGTTTTACCGGCCGCTTGTAATTTTGTATATATGTCGATACTGATGCACTAGTATATCAACATTTTGTATCAAAACAGAGGGGTGAAGAAGTTTAATCAGGATCATGCCAAACAAAAAAAAATTGGCAGAGACCTTTACCTTCAAAGTTCTATAATGCATTATAAGGAATTGGTGTGTCATGCGACGCACATCTTCCAACTAAATTTAGCTGGGAAACGGTATGGTTGTAGTATAGGTGACGCAACACTAATGTCCCCAGCTGCATTTAGCAGGCAAACTGGATTGGTAGCTAGGGCACAAGACGTGAATTTCCTGCTAAATTTAGTGGTGAACTGAATTGGTGTACAGACATGGGGCATCAATTTACCGCTAAACATAGTGGGGCAACTAAATTGATGTTTTGGCCACGACGTGAATTTTCTCGTTAAATTTAGCGGGAAAAACTGAGTTGCAGCATGTTTTTATGTGCTGCAACTCGGTTGCCGTTGAATGTGCCGTCAATCATTCAAGGTGTATAGGTCACGTGACATAAGGTGACTCAGGGTACGTACAGCTCCTTGAATGCCCGGGATTTCGATAAAAGCATTTCAAGGGCCCTTAAATCTCCCTGAAAGTTGCAGTGTTCCTTGTATCCCTTGAACATCCAGGAATGGATGACATGTTTCTTGAGAATCAAGGTGGTTTGAGAAGTTTACTCACTTCTCTAGATTCATCCGAGCCGCGGTGGTGCATGTAGTTGCGCGCATGAAAAGCACTTCCCCTGTTGTGTTGGCAACTGATATACCTAGCAGCATGTTTGTTTGTTTGTTTGTTTGTGTTTTTTTTTTTTGCTATATGCATTGTTGCAAGACACTGGCCACTGGAGAAAGCATAGTTTTTTTCTCCTAAATGTGCCCGCTTCGTCCACGAAAAACATATCCGACACTTTTAACCAGGCTAGTATTGCATTAGTTTTGTTGCAAGGCCGCCAACGCTTACGTAAATTGTCATGATTGCATCATGTGCCCCTTTTTAAAGGAAGCTTCGATTTAATCCTATCCAAGGCACCCCGTGTCGACGCCACTTTTGCTATATGTTGCCTTGAATTTTGCACAAAGAAATTTGTATGAATTCGAGGCGACGTCACGTGGCGCCACTTTCCCCTCTAAATTTAGCGGGAAATGCAAGGACAAACGAACAAAATTTCGGGATAGGGGGGTAGCATTGAGAACCATTTCATGCTTTCCATGCCAAACTTAGCAATCAATTCATGCTGCATGTGGAGGGCAACTGCAGGTTCAGTTATGGTTGTGAGTACATACCCCTATAGTAGGGCCTGTACGTTTAACACACTACTTTGCAGATGAAGTCGTGTAATTGTTTTTTAGCTCTTCAGGTGGCTACCAAGCAAAAAGCTAGGATACGCAGTCACCGAAGAGGTGAGAATGGCGGGGAGGAGAGACATGCCCCATCATTCTCTCGGTGATTCTAGGAAGTGCCTGTGCACATATCTTCCCAGGAGGAGAGACTGCTATTCGCTGGCCTCTTCCGTGGGAGGAGACCGATAAAAAGAATTTTAGAAAACGTTTGGCCTCGAAAATGGAACCTGCCCGAAGACTCGTGAGATCTTGAACATACTAATGCTCGGTTTTTTAAATGAAGTTCATGTTTTTAGGTTTAACCATCATCACTGCACAGTCGCGAGCCACAGTCGTTTCATGGGTCGCCAGACAAGCTGGTAATCGCCAAAGTTACCAGATCCTGGGAAAATAACGCCATTGCCTGATCCGCCTGCCATCAGCAAACCAGGGTGGAAGAGAGAGGTGTTGCAACAAGGCCAGAAGGAGGGTTTATATTCCACTCTGGCTTCATGCATCTGCTGTCACGACACTGTCAGGTTGGGGCTTTGCACGCAGGTGCAGGCACGGAAACGTGTGCGCAAATAAGGACGGTTTCTCGAGCTCCCGTCATCCTGCACCTTCTCACAGCATTAGTCCAGAATGGGAGCGAATGTTTGACACTCTTGTTCTGCGGCGAGGCATCGTCGTTCAGATGTCTCTCTGTTCCACTATTTGCAAATGTTGCCATGGCAGTCGTTACTTTGGTACCTGTGGTGCCTTGAAGCTTCAAGGAGACCATTCTCAGCCAATCGTGCTTGGATAGAAATGACGTATTGTTGCAGTTCAACTTAAGGCCCTTAGTTCAACTATCCCAGCATCTCTGGATCTGTTGACCAAATCAAATTGTGCAGCTGGCCTATCTCTAACAGTCTTTGTATACCTAATTATATAATTCTTCGTGACTTTCAGACAATATTTGTTTTTCAATCAATGAACTCTTTTACAGTTCATAGTGCTTGATCTTATAAATCTGGTGTTAGTTTTAATATACTGTAAACAACTTTTTCGCAGGCTCAATATTTTGCGATTTTGGTAAAGCTGAAGTTTTGGAATAATTCTCAAGCTCTAATTTTCAGGACGCAATGGGATCTCAATACAGATTCTAATGTGTTTACATTTCACCACATTGTTCGCGGGACCCATTTTTGGCGAATCGTAGGCGATTCGCAAAAGTTAAATTGCTTACAGTAGCTCGTTTTTTTTTTTTATTATTATTATTTCCTGGATGAAATGCACATGCAAAAATATTACAGTAATCCCTCATTATAACGAAGTCAACGGGAAGGGGAAAAAAAAAATGATATAGCGGTTCTTCGATAAAAGCAAGAGCAGCCTTTAAGGGGAACACTGGTCTTGGAGCTTTTTTTTCTTACCCTCTGACCGAACCCATTGAAACTGCACAAGCTTGTTCAGCTTTTTGTGCTGATTTCAGATATCTGGTCGTTTTCTCAGTCAGTAGAATTATCCTCAAGCTAATTATAACTTGCCTGCTTTTGTTTAAAGGAACGATAGGAAACAAATTGCTCGACAAAATATCTTTTTTAACACATGGCTAGATACTACTAAGTGTAGAGCATACAATGTTGGAAGTACTTTTAAGATAAACCCCCTATTAGTGATTCTACCACACATTGAAGTTCAGTGCTCAATGCATGGCTAACAAGTAATAAAACAAAAGATCAAATAAAAATTTTTCTAGACTTGTGTATTAGAAAATTTGCTCTCAACATTGTATGCTTCACACATTTAGCTACACATTTCAGGAAAGGTTATATTTTTATCTGCTCTGGATGCTGAGATATCCCTCCTACAAATTTTCAGCGAGTTCAACAATTGTCTTCGTGAAAACAATGTTTTAGAGTCAACTTCAACGCACATTCAGCCCGCATAAACATTATTAATTGATTTATAGGCCAAATAGTCACGCGTGAAATTAGAAGCCTGGTAAATTCAGAACAACAGCTATCACCATTTTCAAAAGAATGCAGTTTTAGGACGTTTCTGGCTCCAAAGACCTATGTCCCCCCTTAAAGGGGTACTCCGCTGTTTTCTTTATAGTCCCAGATTTGCATAAAAACTTGCTAAAAACACCAACAAACATTGCTGAACTAGTAACCCAAATTTTTGGACAAAATAACTTTTTTTTTTGCGAAGTTACAGAATTTACAATTTTGGTCCTCATCATATTTTTCAAAGTGAAAAGCTCTACTCGCAACATTGAAAAAGTGACGTCATGGGTAGGCAGGGGTTCACTCTTTGGGTTCTAGAATTTGTTCCCAACTGATTACGAACAGTTTTATGGTGTCAAATGAATGCTTTGGAAAGTCGCTCCAGCTCCCGCGCAGCAGCACGATACAAATGCCCGGCATAGTTCGTTTTTAGACTACCCTCTCGAACCGCAAGCCGGCCCACCCGTGACGTCACAGCAATGAAAAGCGCGGGTATATTCGAATCTTTGTTTTGGCGTCATTTTCATTTGCCGATTTCACAATAACTATTCTGAATTTCGCGATACTAAACAGCATACCGGAAAGCATACTGGCAATTTTGAAAATGTTGGGGTTTCTCAAAAAATCGCCGGAGTTCCCCTTTAAGGTGGACGGGAACACTGCGGAACACCCCGATCATACATTTAATCAAATAAACCTGGTTATGAACAACTCACGGCAGCTTTACCGAGTAGAAAAATGAATGAAGTAGAGTTTGCCAATAATTTTATTGAGGTATCAGTTCTGCCTGAACTGCTCCAGGCATCGGAAGGACACTGTCACCGCCGCTGCACTCCACTTTGTGTCGAAGCAGCTGTAGGATGTTTTGCGTCTCCGCAGTCACCAGCGTTTCCCGAGGTGCCTCATTGACGTCCCTTCTTGTTTATCCTGGCCGCACGTAAGGTCTACGATCGCAGCATCCGTAGCGGGAGCAACAACAGGAACGCCCGCATCGACAAGTGCGAATGAATCAGTTATCCTCCAGGCCTTCGCCAACATGTTTGCACACACTCTTGTAGGGATCGTTGCAGCTCTGGGAATCGTGTGCCAGCTCGGCAAGCATCCTCGAGAGAGAAAATCCGACGTGCGCAAAGCAGTTGGCAATCTTTCATCTTCGGGTCGCGGGCGCACTTTCTCTGGCATGAGAAATTTACGAAACAGTCCAGTATGCCTTGCTTGTTCTGCAAAATGGTGGAGAGGGTCGAAAAGCTGATGCTGGAATGTCGAATTCTTTGGCGATTTAGGACTTGGAATGGCCACTTTTCTGAACCTCGCAGATCTAAGCGACTTTCCGTAAACACTCCAGCAATACGACTCCCGAAGCAATGATCTCCTTCGGGCCCTGTCGGGTCATGGGAGCGATGGTCCATCCGCTCCATCGCTCCCATGACCCGATTCCGACAGGAGTTGGGCAGCGTCGGTCGCAGGCGCCGTGATAGCATCGGAACCTGGACGCTGCTCCCTGGCCGCGTCGGTGCATCGGCATCGCTCCGCACACTCTGCCCTCCGTCACCCATTTGCTTGGCGGAGAAGGGGGATGGGATGCAAGGGTCCCCCGTGCACCTCTGTAGTCTTGCATGCTTCCGGCACCTTGGCTTTCGTAATAAGCATGGTGGGTTGCCAATACACTTTGAATAACTCGGTTCAAAATGCGTGCATTTTGGTCGGGACCACTGTCACACTTTGATAAAAAGTGGTAATTCGAAAAAAGCAATTTCGTTATAATGAGGGATTACTGTACAGATTCTTATGCACATGTAAGACATGGCAACAAACCTAAAATAGCCTAGTATAAGCTAATTCGCTCCTTTTTAACCACAGAGTGCAATACACAACAAAAATAATGTATGAGAGACCCCTTTTATTTTAAAATAAATGAAACCAAATGCAAACCAATGTGTCGATTACAAGAAAAGTTTTCTAGGAAACAATCTGCCACCACAATTTTGAGTCCAGCTTAGACAGACGAGCTCCACAGGCCGAAATGGCCAACCTTGTTGCTACTTTCCCAGGTTTCAGTGACCTTGCTAGCGGTGCAGCTACTTTTGGCAGCACCAGCACAGAGCTCACCTGATAGGTGCCAGGGAGACAGTGCCACTGAGAAAGAAACTGTTCCCTTTTTATTTGTTGCAGACTGCGGGAGATGCAAGAGGACAGCACCGGCATTGCCTCCTGCATCAAGTTTGTTGAAGCCCGGCTCGAGAAGCTTCAGCAGTAGAGGAACCACGAGACACTGCATGCTTTCCTTTCTTTTTTTATTCTCGTCATCATTATCGTTATTTCTCTTTTATGTATGTACACAATAAAAATCATGGGCCTTTTTGGTCACTTTCCGTCTTCCGCGGTCGGTCACTTTTGAAAGTGTGTGAGCTTGCCGTCGTGTGCGCGCGGTCAGAAACGCGCACGCCCCCCACCCCCTCTCAAAGGAAAAAAGACATTCTCTCGAGTTACTTCTGCCAAAAGTCCCCCTCTACCCTGCCTCAAGACATAAAAAAAGGTTAAAAGAAATCAAGACTTCACTCGACTAGATTCTCCTTTTACTGGAGCCAAAGGGGACAAAAAAAAAAAGAAGCAAGGTGTAATGAAATCATTCTGAATATGCGTAGAAACTACGGTTCTTGGTGAGGTGGAAACTCGTGCTTCCGACGACTTTCGGCAAATATTTCCTCTTCTCTCACATTTCGTGGGGAACGAATGCTACTACCTTTAAAATCTGAAAGCATGCTACGAGCCTTGGTGCTTTGTCCACAGTCTAAAAAAAAGAGGGAGGGAGGAAGACGCTGAACCACATTGACCTCCCCCCCCCCCCCCCCCCCACACCCAGAGTTTACATGACGCGTTTCCCCTTTGTGGTGAAACATGGCAGTGGGTCGTCCAGCTCCTGTCTCGTCTCAAAGAAAAAAAAAATGATAGACTCTGGAAACTACAATTCCTGCGCATTAAAAATAAAATAAAAAAAAATGGAAGAAAGGTTGGTAAGAAAAGTCTGCAACACTCTCCTGTCCCCTATAACGCTAGTCTCCTCCGAGGAGCAGCTTTTACAAAAACCACTTGCACTCTTCAATCCACGATCATCAGTCCCCAGTCATCTGCAATGTGTGTGTTTGTGTGTGTGTGTATGTATATGGATATATCAATGACCCTATTTACACTGCATGAAATCAGGGAAGGAAGGAGAGAGAGAGAGAAAGAGATGTGCTGCTATTGGCAAAGAGACTAAGAGAGCGAGACGACTCGAGGGGGAAGTTAATTTTTGCGCTGCCCAGAACGGCGGGAGAACTAGCGGGGAAACAAGGGCACGATAAACAGAGGTGGGCCGAGGAAACAAACCCAAATGAAAGAGAGAGAGAGAGAGCTTGTATGCCTGTAAGTAGAGAAACGGTGAGAGGAAAGCAAATAAATATCGGTCCCGGTTCAAACTCGCTTGCCGCCCCGCACACTCCACCACAGATGGGGATGCGAGGGAGTGCCGCGTATATATTTATAATATTTATATTGTATGTATATATTTATAGTTATGTACATAAGATACAGTGCCCCGACCCCTCCCAATGGCCCGCGCAAGCGTCGGGAGCGGCACACACACGCATGTACAGGTATAAATTACTCGGCCCTCCTCCCAGTTGGGGCAGGCTCCCTATGTACACGCCGCCCTCCTATGTACACCGCCGCTACACACCGCCTCCCCGCCAACGGGGCTTCCTGCGGCCTCTGCTCGGCGCAGTCCCAGTGTCCCAGAGTCTGCGGCCACAGGACCCACCCGACGGGAGGCCCCACGCAACAACAAGCGCCCCACTGGTGCACCACTCCTAGGCAGGGGCCACATCAATGGGAGACGACCGGTGCCGAATCCACGCACACTCCCAGCATGGGCGAGTCGTCCCCGTCGGCGGGGCCCGCCCCCCGCGGGAAGGCCCCGCCCCCGACGTAACCCACGTGGTGGTAGCCCAGCGTGTCCATGGGGCTGAGTCGGTCGGGCAGCGGCCGGGGCCCGTGAGGGTGGGGGCGGGGCTTGGCCCCTCGGTAGGCGGGGCTTTCGCAGTCCATGGAGGGCCCTCCGATGATGACGGAGGCCTTGGAGGAGGCACAGTTGTGCAACGGATGAGGGGCCGTGGGCGCGGTGCCCGTAGTCGTCGTCGTGGGGTCGCACCGGGTACGGCCGCCCGAAGAGGAGGCTGCGAGCGCCAGGTACGTGTCAGTCCCCGGGGAAAGCAGCACCGACAACGGGTAGCGAGAGGGTGCGCTTTTCAAACGAGTTCTCGCTAGTGCTGGTCCAGTCCAGCACTGAAAGCAGGATCCTAAGTGGCATTTTACATCAATTTCTGGCTCGTGTTCGTAGCTGGGACCTCCACAAGTACTCCATAAAACTCTGCTGCTGGTTTGTTTTCCCCAATAGTACCGAGACTCCCGTAGGAAATGTTGGAGAAAATAAAAATAACACTAAAGACAGCTTGCCGGCAGGCTTCCGAACATCTCCTATATTCCGTCTCATCCTACGATGGACTAAAGCCCAATGCTACAGGCTACCGTGTCCAATCACAAACATGTTAGAAACCATGTGGTAT
The DNA here is from genome assembly GCA_013358835.2 of Ixodes persulcatus. Classification (NCBI taxonomy): domain Eukaryota; kingdom Metazoa; phylum Arthropoda; class Arachnida; order Ixodida; family Ixodidae; genus Ixodes; species Ixodes persulcatus. The sequence continues at coordinate 198,029 of JABSTQ010011034.1, forward strand.
ATTTGCTCCGTCATACGTATCAGTGCGCCAAGACGCGTCATGCGGAGGAGAGTTTTTCGTCTGCTTATCGAACCCTCGATAAGCAGACCGTCATGCTATCGAACCCTTGCTACTACTGAAGACTACAGAAGGCATTAAATACCGTCTGGAAGCGAAGGGGCGAAGATAACCCGGGATCAGACCCACTGGAAGAAATGAAGATGAATCGGATAGAGTGTTTGACACGGGAGCGTATGTACGGACCGCGTGCGGAAGGGAGATGCGGGTCAGGGTACGTTTTACGTACTCCTAAAGTTGGATTGAGTTGGCTTGTTATGGCTAAGGCGAAACGACTTTATGTCAGTGTTGCCTGCGCGCTGTCCAACTTCTCCAAACAGCTGACATGTGTGCAACGTATGGCAAGAATATTTGTGAAACTAAATACCATGTACCTTTACTTCATCAATATAAAATAGCACGCTATGATAACAGAGAAACCATATGCGTGATATTAGTGCTCTTCATACTGTGCGTATCGGTATTTCTCTCGCGCACTCTTTTGCAATGCGGATGCAAGCTTTTCTGAGGCAGTGCTCCCCCCGCAAGCCTTCGGGCCCTAGTCCATCGTAGGGTGAGACGAAGTATAGTCTCATATCTTCACTACATCCCATCATGTTTTAATATGCACCAAACATTGGTACACATTTTTTATCAACTGGCCTTGCCAGTAGAGAAAACCTATTCACTTGCTCTTGTTGCTTAAAAGGCAACTCCGCTTCATTTTTGTTTTTGAAAAATCAATACAGTCCTCTTCAGTGTCGCCTAGGAAGACCACACGTCAAATATTACGACCTAGCTCTGCCTAAATGTTTCTTAAACGGTCTGGCAAATTTTGCAACTTGCCAAGTTGCCAAAATCGGCATAATTGGGGCGAACCAACAACGCAGTCAAGGCTACGTCGTGGGCGTAGCCAACATTGAGCTAGACGTCATCACCATTGCCTCTTTTTGCTTGTTTTTACTTCTCCGGGCAAGTGTAACGGGTGACGTCAGCAACGTTTCCTTTCAGCGCTCAGCGGTGCCCACGCTTCCTGGGAGCCGTCTCGCCGTGGTCCCACCGTTGCCGCCGTCTCCCACATCACAAGTGCCCTCATCGTCTCACCGTTTGTGAGTATTGTTTTCGGAGTTTCGTTCACACTACAAACACTATTTTTTTTTTTTTATTTATACGTACTGCAGCCCCAGTGGGGCTATGGCAGGAGTAGGAGTTATACACAGACGGTCCAGACATCACTATGGACGTCGTCGAATGTCATGGACACCAAAACATCCTGAAGAGTGCAGTGCAGACGACTTGCACCTCGCACACACCCGCCCCAACCCCACCTCTCGTTGCGTAGAGGATCACGTGACATCTCGTACCACGTGATAGCCATGTCCTTGGTGGCCCGAGGCCAATGTTGCCGAACGAAGCCGAAGTTTCTAAGTTTCTTTTAGATTTCTACTCGTGTTTAAAATTAGATTTAACAATATACAGTAGACTCCCGTTAAGGCAAACTCGCTTAAACGGAATTCTCGGATATTCCGAACAATGTAAGAACATCTGGTTGGTTTCCCATAGACGCAATGCAAAAAAAAAAAATTGTTTAACACGAACCGCTTTGCGCGAGCATTTTGGTTAACTCGAACTTCCATAGGTCCCCTTCGCGATGGCACTGCACCGACGGCGACGTCGCGCATTGCGCCGGCCGAGGTGTATGTCAGATGTACCGTAAAAACCCGCATATAATACAAGGTTTTTTACAAATTTTCAGCTTCGATGAGGCGTGATCTAATGCTGTTTGACGTAGTTTCGGTTTCGAAGCAATATGACGCTCAAAACAGCTATCATCATCATTAAAATCGCAATGTCCGAGGCGCCACCATTCGTACACGGTCAGGCTCAGCAATGGCGTCGGCGCGAAAACAATCATCAGTCGCCTACAAAAGAAAAGTTATTTTGGTTGCGGAAGACATCGGTAACAGTGCTGCCGGACGACAATTCGCCGTAAATGAGGGCAGCATCCGCGGATGGAGACGACAAAAGCAAGCTCTGTTCGCATGCAACGGAACGTTAGGAGCCCAAAAAATGGCGTGTTCGCCGACGTCAAGGCAAGTCTCAGCGACTTTGTAAAAGTGCAATGTGAACGGCACCTCGCCGTAAACATCGAGCTGTTGCATGAAAACTTTGGCGAGCTGACATTGGGTTACTCGCTTTATGTGCTGCGCCGGGTTTTCACTGCGTCGGCGCATGCTCGTCGCTCGCTCTTTCAAGAAGTGCGGGATTTCAAATGCGCTCGACGGCACTGAAGACTACTGCCTTTGGGAGGAGGCGTCGGACAAGGAGTCTGATGGACGTGATGACGGTGATTAAGGTTCAATTATGACATGTGGCCCATGTTTTCTCAGGAACATGGGCCACATGTCGACTTTCATCACTAGACACCGATTTGCACAGAGGAGGAGGCAGTCAAAAATCACCGAATGGATCGGTTCCCCCATCAGTGGTGTGTGAAACATTATTTCTTTTTCTTCTTTTGGCATGGTAAGCCAAATAAATGTCGCTCTTTAAGTATCTCTTCATTGTAGGCCTTTTCATTCTGCGTTTATTGGTCAACAGCAATTAGACATGCCCAGCATGATAATTAGGGCACTTCTCTTAAGGCAATCATCTGATAAGTCGAACAAATTTTCAGGGTCCCTTCATGTTCGTCTTAAAGGGAGTCTACTGTATATTCCATTTTTTGCAAAGGAAATGACGGAGTGTCTTTTACTAGTGCTTTTTAATGTGAAATCACTCATTATCCTGAAATCTTCGGATTTGAACGGAGTTGCCCTTTAAGGCATGCCTCGGTAAAAATGCTTTCAGCATTAACATTGTTCTCATCGAATGAAGCAATTCTAAAGTACCGAGCCTACCATATTACGAAACTGACTAATTACTTGTGCATCTAAATAGTTGACGCATGATATTAAGCCCATAATGCTTACTGCGATGACGACCAGTGGGGCTGCCGTCAGTCACTCGCAGAATGAACACAGTCTCCCAAGAGGTAAAAAAAATTAATCTTAGTAATCCTACGGATTAAGGGGGGACACTACCCAGAAAAAAAAAAAGTTCTGCAAAAAACATTGATTTTGAAAAATTACATATTTACATCCACCAACATCTAGAGAGTATTCCCAGAAATTTTCACTAGTTTACACTGTACAGTTAATTTTTTATAAATTATTTTCTGTCCACTGAAGCTAAAGAAAAGGTAGGGTTCAGAGGGAAGCACCGCATTTTTCTCCGTTCCACTTTTTGATATAAATTCCATTTTAGTCAATCTATCGTTTCATAATGGCAATACAGGGAAGGCTCCTTCTTCACTTTTCCTGACTGAAATTTAATAAGGAATGCGGCTATGGAATTATTTTGTCACTTTACATATATCTTTATAAAAAATGTTGACATTTTGTCGAAGACACAGAAGACCAAAAAGTTGACCAATTTTGCTGATGAGAAAATTGATAGAAATAAATGAATTTTTACAAAAAACTTTCCATTGCCGCATATTGTGGCAATGAATATATTGTGATAGTTTTCCGACGATAGATTAACTAAACAATGTAGGCGTGTTGCTGATAGAAGCTGCCCTAATTTCCCTCCCGCTTAACCAACAGACCTGAAATTTTGTTACGCACCCTCTAGCATGACCACCAGCCTACCCCGTAAATTTCATTAATTTTAAGCCAAGGGTTCAAAAGTTGACCCTCCCAGGGAGTGTGTCCCCTTAAATGGGGGGGAGGGGGGGGGGGGGGGGGCAGAATGTGCAGTGTTTTGAGGTTTTGAGTTCCTGCCCGCAACGAGCGAAAGATGCGGTCGTTCGCGAAGTGCAGCATTTCGTAGGACGATGACGGGAATGATGGCACCAGTGCCACCAGCGAGGATGGCGGCATCACCGGTAAAGACGAGTAACAATCCAGCAATTCATATACATTGCCCATAGGATGCACCCCAAAAGTATGATTCTTTTTTTCCGTTCATGGGGGGGGGGGGGGGGGGGGTCAACTTACAATCGTGTAAATACGGTATGTACAAGAAACAAACATAAAACACAACAGATGCACTCAACCTCCAACAGCTTTTGACCAACAAGCTCCCCTGCCTCTGTCTGAAAATTTTTAAGGTTGACGTGCCAGACCAAAGAGGGCCACCTGGCACACCTCATTCGAGGGCCGTAGATTGATGAGTAATTTAGACCATGCAAGCGTCTTTCGGTGCCTCGCAGCGTTACCAAAGATGCGGTTGCAAGAGCCTAATACAATCAATAGAGAAGAAGGAACTCCCCTCTTGCCCGTAGCCTTCTTTACATACCCCAGACGTCGCTTTTATGCCCACCAGAGATTAGCCTGTCACTTAAAATTTGCACGGAAGAGGCCTTTCTCACGCTCCCACCCGCGACTTCATGAGCACTGTGTGCAACTAGTGAGATAAGAGTATGCAGAGCGCAAGTTTGTCTGCTTTTGTAGCGTGAGCTACACTGGCCAAGGTTGAGCAGTTTCGCGTGGCTCCTCGAGAGCCGTGCTGCGCATGCGCGAGGAGCGTTGACGTCACACGGCGCACAGCTGGCGCGCCGGAGCCGCCGCCGCCACGCGCACCTCGCCGGTCTGCGCATTCCAGAGGAGTGACGTCATAGCCGCGGCAGACGCACTGGCGCCGCCGTGTGCCCAGCTGTGCGCCTCCGTTGCGCAGTAGCCAAGTCTGACGCTGCACCGGAGCCGCTTGATAGCGCCTCTCATTTTGTGCGCATAAGCTCACGCTACGTATATCCTGGCATAGCCAAGCTAAGCCACCGCAATATTTTTTTTTTTTTTTTGCAGGGGTTGTGGCGACGTCAGAACGCCGAGCTCCGATTGGCTCCGGTTGAAGGATGGTCGGTAGACCTCAAAGCAAGCTGCCTTGAGGTCTACCCACTATCCTCCACTCGGATAGTGGGTAGCTCAGGGTTCCGACGTCATCACAACCCCTGCAAAAAAAGCGGACTAACTTGGGCTCCGCACAGGCCGGTCCACACTCTTGCCGTCGGTCGCCACTTTGTGCTCTCTCGAGATCGCGCACGACAGGAGAACACGCAGGTAACCTGGCGCCATCTATGAGGTGACTCCAGAACTGTGTTTCACTAGAGCTAAGGTTTTGCGGTATTCGCAAGATCAAATGTGCATACTGTCCATGAGAAATGATAGTTCATAACACTGTCATAAAAGTTTTCAGCCGAAAAAAAAAAAAAAAATTAGAAATGCCAGGTGTTCCACAGATGCCTGACAGATGGCACCAGTGTTCTCTCTCGTGGCAGGAGATCCCAAGAGATTTTAAGGCACCTGGCCGGCAGCAGCCGCAAGTGCATGAGCCGTCCCCACACGCCGATCTCTAGGGGAAACGCACGACACGAGCCAGGCGTCTACTCACAGGAACTGGCGCCTGAGGAGGCCGAGGAGGAGGAGGCCCCGTTGTTGCTGTGGGGGGGCAAGGAGGGCCCCTGGGAGGGGTGGGGTGCGCCCTGGAGCAGGGCCAGGGGCACCGTCCGCGCCGGAACCGTCCAGGGCCGCCGGAGAGGTCGACGTGTTCGTGCCCTCGTCCGCGGTGCGACGGAAGAATGAATGCTGCAACGCGTGGTGCGGCGTGATCCGGCCCTGCACAGTCACGTAAATATGCGAGTGAGACATAAATGTGTGAGCCAGGCGTGCGTCTTGCCCACGAAAATGCACCGTCTCGCAGAGTTATGCGGCGTGACGAAACAAACAGCCTAAGTGCACGACCGGTGCCGACTCGCCCGCATAACATGGCATCGGTCTGCCGTAACATCTGTGTCTAGAGCCCACATGCATGCCACATCACCCAAAATGCCTCTTAGGCATCTGAGAAAAGCATCGTAAGTAACCCTTGACCAAGAGGCCGATGTCGGGGATAAAGGGTGTTTCTCCAAAAAGCTCTCCCCTTTCGAGTTGCCCACTTGCGAGCCACTGGGAATGGATGTTGTGTGGTACCAAACAATTGGATGTCGCAGAAACTACTATCCTTCCCAGACCACACAAATAAGTGGGAGCATAAAATATAGTACAAAGGTTTGTTCACACAATGTGGGTCGAGTGATCACCGCACGGACCAACTTGTCATACATGTGAGAATAGGTGTCGTGAGTTTCTCTTTTTCTAGTTTCAAAGTAAAAGTAATGGTGTACGTAGCCCCTGGACGGCGAGAGCCTAAACTCCCGTTTCCTATGTCTAAGAAGTAGTTTCCCTTTTTCAAGGGGTGGTGCAAACGTTTTTGTACTTTGTGCAAATACTGCTTAGAAAGAATCTTTGACATTTATGACCAATGAAACACACATTCATTTTTCTCCCTACACAATAACACCGCAGAAAAAAATTAAAAAAAAAACAAGCAGTGTTCACCCCCTCAATTCGCAGCCAGAACAAGCGGCCACGTGATCTGGAGCCAATTATATGCCGCCAATGTTGATCATAGCCACGAGCTGAGGTTGGCAAAACACAGGACACGCGCCGAGTTTCAGACTGCCACGATTGGACACGGGCCACTAGCCGAATGCTTGTTGAACTATTGACTATCACGAGCCCAAATCGAGTGCTCACGCAATGCTAGGGTCCAATCTATGAGCCGCATTCAAATATCGTCACTGGGGGATACTGCGACCCGCACGCTATGTCATCAAGTTTTGAGAAGGAGAGATTGAAAGAAAACGCTCGCTCTTATCCTTGAAATTACATCACAACAAAGAGGTTTCTTGGTCAATGACGTTGCATGCAAGTATACTTGGGTCCCACTAATGCCAGTACACTAGTGTAAAGTGAAAAACATTCCTATTAATATTGTTGCACGGCTCCTTTAAATGGAACTAGCAGTGGCAGAAAAGAAACTGAAAGAATTTGCTGCCTTTGCAGGTACGCTTTCGATGGCACCACAATACAACTCCTTGTCGGCGTACAGTCCTCCTAAGGGCTCGTCAGTGCGTCGTCCCAATCTCTCTCCCTATCAAAGATCAGGTCATCCTTCGTAGCACCTAATCTGTTTGAAATCCCCATCACCTTGAAGCTTTTTGCCATCATCTGGAAGGATCACCTTTGAGTATTCAGCCGTTCATGTCAACCAGAGATGCCCCATTTTGGCCAAACAGGTGGCCTTTTCTGGCAGACGGTTGCAGCAGCCATCCATTCGGCTTTTGTGTGGCGAAACTGGCAATTCAACAGCTTGTTCGTGAAATGCTTGCTTTGCAAAGCGTCTTTAATTCCTTCCGTCGTCCTTGGTGGATTGCCTTGGGATTATCAATGGCATACAAATGTTTTCATCGATGCCATGCATTTGTCCAGCTGCTTTTTTGCCATTCTTTTTTACTAAAGTTACAACTATCAGTTTAAACTGACACTGACAAACGGTAGGCTGGAGAGCCACATTCACATTGGTGCATTCATTTATTTATGTATTTTACCCTGAGGGCATAAACATTACAGGGGGGGGGGGGGGGGGGGGAAGTGGGTACATGTAAATTGGAATGAAATAAAACAGACGGGGAAAACATAATAAGCATTGGTCAGATGATAGGACAACCTCTTTTAAAAAGAACAGGATCTGTTCTTGAGACTATGGAAGCATGAAGGTGGTTCCAGTCACAGGCTGTAGATGGTATGAAGGAGTGTTGAAAGAGATTCATGTGAGCATATGGGATGCCAACTTTGTGTTGGCGGTCAAGCCTGGGTAAAGCATAAAGATAAGATGCCATAAAATGTCAAACATGGCAAGATAAATTGCGATAAAATTACAAAGAAGGCAAAGGTCCAGAATCAACTTTTCCTGTTGATGGGGAGTGTAATGAGAAAGGTGGCATCTTGATGACGCAGAAAAAAAAATCCAGAAGCAGCCGTCATCAAAAGAATCCCGAAAACTTTGATCTCACATTTGTTGGATGATACAGAAGACGATGTCATCTCGCATGACAAGAACTGCTTAGGCAATAGAGTGAAATCATAGTGACTCCACACATGGATTCTGAACCACCACAGCGGCTTAGCAAAATGACAAATAAGTCATTGCTGCCAGATTTTTTAGGTACCACAACCTGCTCGTAGCTATGCAATAGTAACAATGCCCTCTTTTTAAGGCGAAAGCTTAAGTTACTTGTCCCATTATGCGAAAAAGCTGGTGGCGTTGTGCCCAAAAGGTGGTCACACCAATACATCATCAAGCATGTGCCTCAGAAATAAAACCCAAAGAAAAGCAGAGCAACGCCGATGCTTCGTCACGGAAGCCTGCGGGGGCGCTCAAGGTCAAAGCGGACGCGCCTCAGAAATAAAACACAAAGAAAAGAGCAGCAACGCGGATGCTTCGTAACGGAAGCCTGCGCGAAGCCGGCAGGGTTCGCCGCACCTGCGCAGTTGGGGAGCGTGATGTCACTGCCAGAGAGCCACGTGAAAAAGGAAGATGTGGCACGCTGCTTGTAGGAATGCACTGCATGTAGAAATGCTCTCCCATTCCAACACATAAGCAGTTTTAGGTGTCTGTGCTGAATACTTTTTAATTATAAAGCACCGATTTCCATATTTATCTGCAGTATTCCTAACACAAAAGAAAAAAACTGTCCTCCGCAGAAGCTACCAAAAAGAGCATGAGATCTGGAAGTGGGTTTTGAGGCATTCTATTCGAGATCCCCCTCTGCCCCGTTTCCCACAGGCATCTGAATTCCCTCGGCACTCTTCAGCCCCAATCGAGATGTTAGTCCAGCCTCTGCACCATTTCACCATTCCCGAGCAGTGCATCTGTGAGTCACTACGAATCACAAGTTCTCACTTTTTCCCCGAACATACTGTATTTTCTCGCACATTACCCGCATCAAAATTTATTTTAAAATCAAAGGCACAGGAGAGGTGCAGGTTATAAGCAAATTTTGGCAAACAGAGCGGCTTCGCAGCAACGCGCGCAAAGTCGTAGGGATAATCCCTCTTCCCCCCACATTCTCCTTCCTTTTTCTGGAAGCTCATCTTCGCCTCGTTTTTGCGTGCTGAGCAGCCAAGCCGAGCCGAGCCGAGCCCGAACTATGACTGGTACGACGTCGACGAGTCGTGCATGCGAGGACAAAGGAAGGAGAGCCTGCAAGCTGCAAGCTGCGACCGAAGATTATTTTACGGTCCAAAGACCGGCGCATACCCCGAATTTGAAAAAGCGCCCGCAAAGTTTGTCAAGGAAAAAAGAGGTCGCGGTCACGCCGCATCGACAGAGATCCGGCGACCTTTCCGGACAAGAAGGTGCGTAATTTTTAAAAAGCAAAGCATCGACAATCACCTCGACAGCACGCACCACGACGTTATCTACGACAGTGAAGATACCTCGGACAACACCCGAGACGACTGTGGCAACGAGCGTATTCAAAATAAAGGTATGTTTCTAGCGAGATCTGGAGATCGCTTGGTGCGGTTAGTATGGATAACATGCGGGGTAGTTTTTCGTTTTTCCCAAGTAGTAAATCGGGGGTGCGGGCTATGTGCGGGGGCGGGTAATACGCGCAAAGATACGGTACACTCCGAAGGAAGAACCGGTCTCTACCCGAGGGCGGGCAGGGCATTCCGTACCTTTGGGTCGTAGTCCAGCATGCGTAAAACCAGGTCTCGGAACTTGAGGTAGTCGGCCACGGAGTGCCCCGGCTCGGACTGCCGGCGGCCCCCGGGGCCACCCGTTTCCACCCCGAGCACCTCGTGCAGCCGGCGCGTCCCCGCTCCACGATACTGCTGCGGGAACGACAGGCGGAGGATGCCTCTCAACGACAGTCTTCTCGAGACAAGAGGCACGCCGGAAGAAAGCGAACCGCAGTTCAGTTCGTTGTGAGGAATTCTTACATTTCCGGGGAGGCCCAGGAATTGTACCCGCGATTTGAAACACCTAGACAATAAAACTCTCTTCGACACTAGGTCATTCTGGGGCTCCCATGGTCCACAGAGTGTCAGTTCAGCCCCTTCATTCTGTCCAATTTCGTGTTGCAAAACAATTATACGAGGGCAACCACTTACCTATCCGTTGATTACGGCTCTAATTTTATAGTTAGATATTGACATACCAATTAGACATATTTTTAACCCTACTACGAATATGTACAAACTCCTCTAAGATGGAGAGCTAAAAAAATATGTAGCTAAAATGCAAGCTGGTAGCTACTAAGACTTGAAAATCTGTAACTGACACAAACAAAAACAAAATGACAGAAAGACCTCTTTCAAAAAAAAATCTTGAAAGCAAAAAACAACACAAAAAAAAGTCCTAAAATTATGAATAATTGATTCGACCTGTAACTAACCTTTAGTGCCTCCATACTTGGATAATTATATTTTCTTGACTCCATACTTGAATAATTATGTTTCCTGTCTCATTGCCACTGTGCATCATTTTTGGGTCTAGTGCCCTAATAGTTTTGAAAGGTGGTCGCAGCGCAAATCTTGCAACGTAAATGCGGCAAAGATGCCGAGGCCCACCTTTTTGCCGTCCTTGGCCTTCTTGAGCATGTAGCTGCCGTCGGGAAGCTTTTCGAAGTACTTGCGCGCCTTGTGTGCTTTGTCCAGCAGGGCTTTGGGAGGAAGACCCAGCACCTCGACTATTTTGTTCATCTGGTCCACCTGCGAGGACAGGGAGGAAGCAGACGTCAAGCAAGCGAGCTAACCAACATGGAAGACTTAAATAGACATTGATGCTGAACCTCACGCCAAGCCATAGAAAGAGCCACCAAGCCACAAATGTACCAACATACTACTTAACCAGATTAAAGCTCAAAAAAAGCAAGCAGGAAGAAGGAAACAGATCCTCCTCCTTTCTGCGGGGTTAAGTTTGCTCAGAATTTTTTCGGGAATGGAGAAGAGCACGAAAGGGAATGAAGAGAATGTCATTGGGAAAGGCCAATGATAGGAAGCGTCGCTTGAACGCCGGCTGCCGATTGCAAAACAGAACCTCGAGAAAACATGAAATCGCTTATTTTTGCATTCCCATCATTGGCAAGCTGACGATAGAGAATGCATCCCGTCCTTAAACTTCGAAAATATTGGTGCATTCTCAAGCTTGCTAGTTAGTCAAAAAGCTTCTCTTTTTTCGGGGGGGTTGCACAGAAGTTAATGGTTGTTCTACCTTCACACATCACAGAAGGGCATGAACTCTCAAACTGGATTTCTCGGAATTCGGAGGTTCCTCGAAGTACCCTTGGGGGGTTCTTCGGCTAGTACCCAAATTCCCTCGGTTACCCCTTCCCCCAAGAACAACGTTTTCCAAGCTCGAGCACTATTTTAGCACATCTAAGCCACGCACCGATGAACAACTGCAAGCCAGACGTTCTCTAGCATGTTTGCGAGGCACACTAAAGACCCTAGGTAGGCAGTCATACTGCACTGACCAAGTTGCCCACTTACAGGAGAGACACCGGGCTCCATCTTAAAGCAGACGATGTTCCTGCTATCTAAGCCTCTATACAATGAATTTCACAGTACTGCGAACGAAGTGACAATGCCGGGCAGCAGAGAGAAAAAATTCTCGAGGTCAAAGAGTTCGAAAACCCCTAAACTGCGTCCGAAAATTTCCCAGTGTGCGGCACACGTGTAGACAAGGAAGGGGCTGACCTCGTTGGCTCCACTGAAGAGCGGTTCTCCCGTGTGCATTTCCACCAGGATGCACCCTAAGCTCCACATGTCGATGGCCATGTCGTACGGAATGCCTAGCAAGACCTCGGGAGACCGGTAGAACCGACTCTGGATGTACTGGTAGATCTGCAGTGGGAGCGGAGCGGGTGAGGACAGCAGTCACACATGAGGACAGCACTCGCGCAAGGCAGCATTACTCACACATTCTAAAGTCTCCACACCCACATATCCCTCTGCTGACAGGAAGCATGCATTGGGAGCACTACGGGACAGTGTGGTACGGTCCAGATTATGACTAAGAACAGAAATTATTAAAGTCAGCAACTAGTAGGACTTCTTATTCCCAAATGCAAATGTCTGTAGCTTCAGCTTCTCTCTTTAGAGTAGGGCATCTTTCAAAGCACCACACCATTCACAGTGATGTGATTGGCCTAAGCCATTTTGGAGTACCTCTTGGAGCAGCCAAAACAGTGTTTCGGAGCAGCAAAAGTGGCTTTTAAAACAAAAATTCTTAGAGAAAAAATAATTTTTTTGTTTTAAGTGCTGGACAAACAAAGGGCACTTTGTGCTGTGTTGTGACGGAACTCGCTTTTTGTGTTTTTACTGCTGAGACATCCCACAAGTGTACAGTGTTGTAGGCGTTGCCGAGCGACTCCGAAAAGAACGCTTGCCACCGTTCTACTGGTTCCCGACGTGCCAGATTTTCGTCAAAAGTAAGCAAACGTAAAACAATGAATTGCAAGAGTCCCGGCTGGTGCCTCAGTCGTGCACTCATGTTCGCATGCACGTGAGGGCAACATCAGCAGGCTTGCAGTGGTACATGCTTCGTCGCGCAAGCGGAGGCAACGGCTGTTCAATCGAAATCGGAACAATGCCACTCCGCTCCGTCGCCAACTGGTTCCCAAAATAGTATGCAAAATGTAACTGTCCAGCATACAACAAAACAACACCCCAGCAGCGCGTGCTTGCCAGACCGGCAGGTGAGGTACAAGCTAAACACACAGGTGAAAAGAACTTGAGCGCATCGATGCAAGACATCGCGAGCCAGGGTCAGAAATTTCTTGGAGCGCTTTGTGCAACGACTGAACTCGAGAGAAACAAGCGCGATGTGCAAGTTCAGCGTGCAGACATTGCCTTCTTTGCTTTAGCTCACTTCTATTCATCAACTTTCTTTTGCAGCAAATTTTTCACGTACCGGGGTCCCTTTCGAAAGGAAACCCACCGAGAGAAACCTAGGTAATCATTATTTTGACAAGCAGTCTTTGAATTAAAGGGACACTTCAACGAAATTTGAAAAACACCCGTCGTGTTCAGAAATAGGTTGAATATGATCCCCAATATCCGTAAATGATAATTTCACGTTTGTATTTTGAGCCTGATCGCTGTATTTTTGGTTATAAACGGCCCACTCTGGCAAGCGCTCAGAAGAGCAGCCAGCGGAGAGCACATGACATTCGCCACAATCGTGACGTAGTTCGTCTCGGAACGAGCAAAGCTTCGGCGAGGCTGATGTCGAGAAGATGTCCTAACGGTTCCAGCCACCGAAACGGCTGCTTTTGTACGAATTTTGAGTGACGGGTTAATCTTCTATAATCTTGTAGAGGGACAATAGCGACTTCTGGGAGACACACAGGATATTCTCGGGGGGAGGGAAGCTCCTCCTTCCCCTTTTCTCTTGTGGTGGCCGGAGGCAAGACAGGTTTCGTCACTACCTGTCAAAGTTCCTAGACGGGCATTACAAACGGGGCGTTAGCGACAACCACCAGGTGCTCTTTGCTAATCGTTTAATTCATTTTAAAATTCCTTTTCGTGCCTTTTTCAACAAGAGATTGATGTGTCTGATGTGATAGGGCTCCCTTGAGCATGAATAGACCAAAAGATAGGCGCCGAAATTTCGTTGTTGTATCCCTTTAAAGAGGAATTTTTGTAGTAGAGTATGATTTAAACAAGGACAGGAATGTCGATGAACATGTTTAGAAAGCACAATATCTGCAGCGACGTGGGGACGGCAACAGCCGACGTCGCGCGACCAGCGTTTCAGCTCACAAAGAAACTCTCGTCGCGCAAAAACGTGGTTTTGTTTTACAGCATGACGGCATGTCTGGCACCCGGCACACTAGCGTCGGAGCGTCCGCACACGCCCGCGTCTATCGTTGAAAAAGTTTAAAAAAGACGCGAGATGAGATTCCGGAGACGACGAGGCGCGAAATGCGAGACGGCGGCAAAAACCATGCAAGATTGGATGGAAGCAGGGTACTTTGTGTCGGGCGGCCGCTTGCGCCACCTAGCTCACGCATGCTCAATTACGTTCTTAGTTTAGTTTCGGTTTTGAAAGGCGACCGAAATTGGTCCTTTGGCGCAGGCTTGACGCAGATTACCCATATTTTGGCAAAATGTAGTAGGATGTAGCAGGGTTAGCCCCTTGGCGCAGTTTGGCGGAATTGGCGCAGCAATGACATCACTGCATTCATAATAACGGTTGTGCTGAAGGAAGTGTGTGTGGAGTTCGCATTATTTTAACATACTGCAATAAAACTGAACCTCTACAGAGCATCAGAATAGCAGTCAACACTTTTCTAAGAGACCACTTCTTCGAGGACTCCCATAGCAAAATGCCGGCTGCCGTTCTCCCAGGATTCCCAAGGTTGCGTCTGCTAAGCCTCTGCTACCGTTCTGCCCCAAAATAACCAAGAATGACACAAGGCCTCATTCATACCCTCTGCCCCAGCTGGCAGGAGCTGCCGAAGTCGACGATCTTGATGGCACTGCGCTTGGGATTGCACAGCAGAATGTTCTCGGGCTTGAGGTCGCAGTGGATGATGCTCAAGTCCGGGTGAGAGAGGAACACGAGCGCCGTGCACATTTGCTGTGCAAACTTGCGCGTCAGGTTCAGGGAAACCCCACTGAAGTTGGTGTTGCGTAACAGGTCGTACAGGTTGTACGAGAGCAGCTCGAAGACCAGGCAGAGGTGGTTGCGCCACATGAAGTGCCCTTTTAACTTGACTGCTCCCACGGCGACAGCAGGCATCAGTCAAAGGGTGGAAAAAGAGAGACACGTCATTGCTCCATTAGAAATTGTTGCGAAGCAAGGTACCAAGCACTCACTGGTGGAGACTTTACCAAACAAGAGACATCCTTTTACAGCTGTCGAGCTTAGAGCGCAACTACTGAAACCGGGCTCCCAAGTGTGGAATGCTCGATACCTCCGAGCATTCCACACACAATTATGTTCCTTTGACAAGCTCTAGTCCTACGCAGACTCTGGTCTGGCTTCTACACAGTCTAAAGGTTGCTGAGCCATGCATTGGCATGTCCAGTGATAGGAAGCGGCATTTAACCTTTTGTAGCGAGCAAAATATTGCTTTGGAGCAGCCACTGAAGCTTTTGGAGTAGATGCCAGTGTCTGTTAACATACCATGTTTAAATTAAAATAAAGTGATTGCATCACTAAATTAGTTTACCTTTGATAATGATTGAGGGCTCTTTTGTACTGAAGCATATTACTTATCTTTTGTAATAAGAATAGACAGAATACAAAAAGAAAACACAACTTTCATTGTGGAAATTAAGGCTCAGTGAGTAGGTTCCATTTACGACGGTTACTAAAATTGTTAAAAAATTAATCATAGTGCAACACTACAATTGATATAAGCCCCTCTCCCCCTCACCTTTTGACATTCAGTAGTTTATTTAGCCTGCAGCTATAATTTCTGTAAAATGCCCGCAAAAAGACACATATCTGCTAAAGTGTCAATCAATCAAAATGTCCCGCAAGTTTCCTTCCAAATTCCTTCTAATATTGTAAACTACAAAAACAACCACTCATAAATATTGTGCCTTAAAAGAGACACTGCACCTTGGCAGCTTTGGAACCAAAGCTGAGTCGGTTTTCTGCCCCTTCGATCCGACTGCTGCACGGGAATTACCTTGAATACCGTATTTATTAATATGTAGGCCAACGCGCTGTTTACAAACAAGCCCCCACAAGGTGTGGGCAAACGCACAGTTCCCAAACAAGGTGTGGGCATTGCACGTGCACAGGAACCGGATTCGCCTGAAGTAGGGCGTCTGCACAAGCGCCCTGCCAATAGCAGCACCACCGCAGCAACTCGACGTCAGTGTCACGTGTCGGTGCGTACACAATGTACCACAAAAAATTTACCACATTTTTTTTTTTTTACTGCAAAAATAAGCTGCACATTGCCGAACGCTCATTACTTTATTAAAAAAGTTATTTTTTAACGAAAAAAGGCAAGAATGGGCCACGTTTTCCCCATTAAAATTTGCAGGAAATCATTTATCACTTTTAAGTAAGATAACAGTTTATGCTGAAAGTTAAGCATCTGGTTTGGACTGCTAGCGCTACATTTGGCCAGAAAAAGAGTGTTGGGCAATGCATAGTTTATTTTTACAGTTAAAATTATTTTTGGAGGGACACGCTGTACATTTTTCCCTCCCTTTTTTTGGCATAGCTTTTTAAAATTAGAGGTCAACCTGAAATCGAGACCAAAGAAAAAAAAGGTTGATCTGTAATTGTACTGAGCATAATTTGCGAGACAACCGCGCTAACTCAGGCACTTGCCAAAGTGAGCTGCTGCTGCCAGCGTACCAGTGCAAGACGGTGAAGCTCGACGCACACGCAACAATGCAAAGCGGTGAAGCTTAACGCGCACACACTCGTGTGAGGCGGGGAAGGTTGACGCGAGCGAAGGAAGTGCCATAGTACACTGTAGCCACACTACGCACATGCCACCCTGGTTCTTTCATACCACAGTAGCCAATATCCTACCATTTTGCAATGTTCTTCTGATATGTTTTAGCTCCTCACAATGCCATCGTCGTCTGGAAATTCAAACAATGAAGTGGCCAGCAAAGTTGACGAGCAATCTCTATACTTAGTTTCACCTGGTTTCACCTGAAGTCAAATCGCAGCCGATCTATGAGCCAAATGCACCAATCAAACAGCGTCAAAAGCGGCAGATTATGGTATTCGCCGTCTTTTCGTATATGTCTATTCATTGGCTAAGCCAATCAGGCACAGCGAATGCATTGTGACCTGCGCTTTTACCATGAGTGCTTGTGGTTGTGTGTGTCTGCGTCTTCAACTGCGCTCTGATCTGAGATGAAAAAAACTATACGGTGGGTAGAAACGCTATAAAATATATTTGTACCATTTTCCTTTCCTCCTACATATCTAAGTATTAAGATCAACCAATAGAATTCTTTTTTTTTTTTTAACTTTGTCTTGGAGCAGGTGTGGCACGATTCTGAGCAAAATTGGCCTTTTGGCGCAAGAACTAGCAGACTCGTTCAGGGTGGAATTTGGCACGAATGGTGCAGCACTTCCATCACTGTGTGCAGGGGCGGATTCAGAGGGGGGGGGGGGGAGTCTTATACATAAAATACGCTGACCAACACCCTGACCCCCCCCCCAAGAAATACCTGCGTCCGATCTTGACTATGTGTCACTACAAGCCAAACAATTTTTTTTTTCTTTTTTCAAAATTTGTGCGTTAGTGCAATTGACAATTTGATACTTTATTTCTATGTTCCAGGGGAAAAAAACCAGCCGTCGGATCGCCTGAACAACATGCTTTTCGTGTAGGGCTCGTCACAATATTAGGCGCTGTAGAAAATCAGTCATCTGCGTTAGGTCCTTATTTCTAACACTTTTCGTTCACATTGCGCCCATTGAAAAGCATGGCAGAAGAGCCCAAGTACGCACTGTCTCCTTCCGCAAAAAAAAAGTCTGTCTGCTATGGTCACTGAATGTCAACAGACGGGCACGCAAATGTGTCTGAAGCAAGCTACAGCTGCGCAATCTTCCAAATGCCGTCTGCTACCAACGCGGCAATGCTAGCTTGGGCTCCAAGCTATGCTGCCAAAAAGACTGCACTGTGCCACGACCTCTCGCTTTGCTCGCCAAGCCTCTTTGAAACTGACAAGAGTTCACCAGGTGACCGCCTCTTGCTCTCAGCGTCGATCCCCACAACGGCGTGTCTGACTTTAGCTAGCGTTGCGGCGTTCATGTTAGCAGACAATATTTGGAAGATGGTGTCTCCCGTAGCTTTCTTCAGACGCTGCGTTTGTGCATTCCTCCATAAAGAAGATGCTTCATTGCCATGGTGACGCTGACCACAGCAGATTGACTTTATTGTGCGGTAGGAGACAGCGGAATGGAAAGATCAGGTGCGTACTTGGGCATTTTCGCTATGCTTTTCAGTGGGCTGACCGTAAACAAAAAGAGTTAGAAAATGCCGGAGAAAGCAGATGGCTGACTTTCTCCAGCAATTTTGACAAGCCTTACACGAAAAGTATGTTTCTAGCTCACAATTCGGACAAAGTATTTTGTACTGCAGTATAGGGCTAAACTACTCATGTGCTGTGCAATTACTACATTTCAAGTATGTGAACTGTTTCATTGCAACCATTCCTAGAGGTGTGTGTTTCTCGGATGCCTTCTTAAGTGACTGGTGGCAACTTCTTGAGACCAATCTTTCTCAGCTAGAAAAGATATTGCCTGATGAGAGCCTAGGTAAACTAGAGTTACCTTTAATTATAACTACACAAGTAGGAAGTTGCATAGAATCATGACTAATTATTGCAACTAAACTTCATGCAACTATATACAATTATGACCTTCTATGGGGCAAAAATATAATGCTACTGTAAACATATTAGTAGTATATTTATTTAAAGACTGCACATGAGAGGATGCTGGTCCCTTCTAATGTCCCTCCTCTTCAATGCAAACAAGCTCACTGCTTTAGAAGTCTCTCAGCTATGCAGCACAATCAAAGCTCACACACTACCTGATCAGCCCCCAAGGACAATGAGCTTGCACTGGTGGCCAGAGGACAAAAGGTGCCATCTACCACCCTCAACCTTCAGCAGCAACAAAATCTAAATAACAAGCAGTGTCCCAAGCAACGTTTTGCAACAACATATGCGAAAAAAGAAAAACAAATTGCTATGCTGCTTTTGGTTTTGAACACGTCTTTGGTATCACGAAACAAACACGGCGAATGTGAACCCTAATAAGTACCATATAACCACTGCTTATAAGTAATTGACAGAGCAAACTTGATTGCGTGGCCCTAGTTTCAGTCAGATGTTCAAAAGTTTGCCTGCACACACAAATAGGAAGCAGTGATTGAGGGAAAGACAAATTGTGCAATATTAATTTAAGAAAAAAAACTGAGAAATTACACATGAACTATGCCCCCGAGACAAGGGAGGAAGACTTTCATCTTTTTTCCCTAGTCTCAGGGTTATAGCTCAGCATGTTTAATCATCACCAGCTTGTTTTCATTGTTCATGAAAAATTACTTTTGATACTTCTCCCTAATTCAAATTGTCCAGTTTCCGTTACCTCTGTTCCCTACATTTCAGAAGGTTTCTGAGCCACAAGGCATTATTAACGACTCTTGCCCGAGCCCGATTTTTCAAAACACAGGGTTCATCGACATCAAATAGGTAAGAAAGTGGCATATGCATCATATGGATAAAATCAGGATGAGAAAAACTGTTTAAAGGTAATGCACCTCTGTTTGAAACAGTTTAGCTCTAGCTAAATACTGAAATAGTTCCATGCTTTAGTAAACTTGTATTGTTTCGTCCTGTTAGCAAAACTAGAAACTTTCCTAAGAGGAGGTATAAACTGGTAAACAGCAACAAACAGGAACTGCATGATGGATCGCCAAGTAGCAGCGAGCCGCAGCAACAAAATGGCTTCCGATTCATCAAGCACTGTGTTTGTGAAACAATGTTGCAGGAGGCATAACACTTCATTAAGCTCGGGAGAAACCTGTTTGCATCTGAATCTTTAAAATATAAGAAAACTCGAGGCATCCATCATTTAAGACAGTGGCTGTACCTGCCTCATCTGGGTCAAAGGGCACAATGGCTGCCCGAGCCTTTTGTGGAAATGTTTTAAACCATAAAAGTTTACAAGATGAACTTTCAAAAGCCAAATGAGGCTTCCCCAGGCAATGCCTGGATACTGCCTCTATATCTGTGCTGCATTCATAGTACAGTGCTAAGAGATGCAGTTAACACTAACGTTTTGAGTTCTGCAGCTTTGAGTATGGTGTCCAGATGAAAATATTTTGTCATAGACACAAAATCAACCACTTAAACAAGCAAGTAAAGGTTTAAAGGGGGGGGGGGGGGGGTGTTATTTAAAGCCCCCACTTCCCCCCCCCCCAGCTTTAAATAACAAACAAATTATAAAACTGTTCATTTTTTCAAAAATCTTAATTTTGAGATTTTGAGATCTCCCCACAGAATATGATTGCTGATTTCAATCTCTAGCTATTCTAAAAACACCAAGTTTCAAGTCTCAAGCAGCTGGATTTAAAGTATAAGAGAAACCGAGAGTTATTTTCTCAGCTTTGCCTTTTAGATGCGGAGCATCTCTTGCTCGGGTCTATGTCCCGCGGCGTCGGCGTTGTAGTCGGCACTCGAACTACGCACGCGCAACTCTCCTCCTTCCCTCTCTCCAACAGCTGCGCGTTACTCTCTCCGCTCTCTCTCTCTACCAGCTGCGTGCACTGCGCGTGCGTTCGCTTCTCCTCACACCGCGCGACGCGCAACTCTCCTCCTCTAGTCTCCTCTCCTTCAAGTGTGAAAAAAAATAAACGGCGAGCGGCGAGCGTTCCAAGTTTCTCTGCCGCGAGCCGCGACGAAGGCTCGCGTAGGGGGTAACGCTAGGGCAGTCGGTGGCGCCATCTCTCGACGTCAGCACGCAACTGACTCTTTCCTCGGAACCAACACGATGCTCCGCATCACCCCATGGTTCCCCTCGGGAAGATGGTGTAATTTGTTTTCATACTTGGCGAGGTGTCCTGCATCGTGTTTCATGTTTCATAATTGTGTTTTTGTCAAGTACCAATGCCTTATAGGGGTTCTGACTATGTTGTCCTGAATGGATTGCAGGAAACTTGGTATTATTGCTTTCTGCAATAATTGAACAACATCCTTAAGCTTTATTTTTAGCCCTATACTTAATAAATAAGCCAACTTAAGGTACTTTTCATCCTATTTGTTTTATTTTCACCAACTGATTTATTTATAGTAAACAACACCTTATAAATATTTTATTAGCTGTACGATGTATATGGACCCTTAGGAATCACTATATATATTTAGAAGGAAAGATTTGTAATGAGAAATTACCCTAATGACCCATAAGAAATGGCCTTTTAGGCTTATATATTTTGCCACAACTTTTGTTCGAGAAAATATATTTTAAATTCGATTGGAGATTCAAAATCAGCATTAAGAGATACATGTATACGGTATTTGAGTGACATATGGTAATAAACAAAAAAAATATATTTAAGAGCCCTCATCCCCTCTTAGTAATGTATCACAAAAAGTCTGGATGAAAACCAAGTAGGTAGTTATTTAGCAAAAAAGGAATGATGCCGAAACCTGGGAGCATCAACGCACAAAAGGTTCACCTTCACCAAGAATGATGAAGGGATTAATTGTTCCAAATAAAAATTCACTGGACCAATATAAAGGGACTTCTTCAGAATCGAAGAAAGGTGTGTACAGAGGCGAGAAGACTTTCACCCGACATGGGCAAGATTGAACAATGAGACCTCAGTGAAATGAAAGAATGTCAACACTTTCTCCAGACTGCATTCTCAGATCTCAACCCTGCCAGTAAACAACATGCGAACGACAAAAATTTCAAGCAGGAGTATGCAGATGTGAAACGACAAGGTTACCATATTTAAATGTGTATACCTAGTTTGGCAAACACGGCATTACTACGAATTGGACAGAAATTAATATTACGAACTCCCCCTGGGGTACACAAAAGTCGATACTGGAGGCGGAAAAGAAAGGAATAAAATATCACATGCAGGAAAGTTAAGAACCCGATCGGTCACTCAGTAAGCAGTTTTGGATCATCAAACAAACTCGAGTCACATGGAGTGGACGTAGTTCGGGAGCAAGAACCTGCCGAGACTGAACAAAGCAGACACGATTCCCGGACTGTTGAGAGCAAATCATCAAGCAACAACCAAACAGGGGCTTGTGACACAGAGCGGGAACAACCTCTCTAGGAGGAAACCCTCCTACCAAGGAGGTGCAAACTGAGACACAGTCTGAAACATAGTCCAACATGCAAGTTCCTTTTCTCTGCAAGAATCGATGGTCCACTAACACTCAAATTTGCCCTTAATACAAAAAAGCCACATCAGAAGAAATAAAGCGGAACTAACAAGGGCAAAAAAGTTGGACAACTGCAATGCGCAAAAAGGACTAATTGTACTCTAGAGCGTGCTGATAATATGACGTCTTCACAAATCTACCAAGAAAAACATAAAATCTACAAGGCAAAAAAGATATGCCTAAAAATGCAAAACATTGAATGAATCCATGACTACTAAAAACAGAGCAAAACAAGCAAAGAAGACAAAAAGCATTACTTGCAAGCTGGAGCCCCAACAAGTACAACAAACACAGAACACAGATGCAGTTTAATAAACATAGCAGCAAGATTTTGGAAGCAAATGAAGTGGAAAGATCAAAGAGGATCAGCATTAAGACGAATGATGAACCATCAACGATGAAGTACCCCCCAGTGGCAACTGACGAAACACAGCTCGAATCTTCGCAGAATTACGTCTTCATCATAAGGACTTCACCTTCTGCATACCCTGGAGGGGGGCCTCCCAAATATTCCACAGCAAAAGTGAAGAAGACGACGAAAACGGGGATGCATGCAGCGTGTTTCGTTATCATTTTCATCACAAACCAGTCAGTCGGCATTAAACCATCAGCAGGAAGGGCCCTTTTACATTGTTTCTCCATGCCATGGATGAAAACCCTGCACGATTAATTAGCACACTTTTTTATGGGAAGATTGTTGTGACACTATATCTGCAAACCTTGGAAAATTTAGAAACATGTAAGATATGAAATGCCTCGACGTTGTCCGACATCACCATAAGGCATCAGCTTCAGGAAGCTGACAGATTCATCTTATCCTTTAAATGCTTTGCCGTCTATGCACAACAAGGATACACACAAAAAATTACAGGGGGACGCTTAAGCTTTGCCTTCAAGAGTGGAACGCGATAGCTAAATATAAACCGCCGCTCGTTGCCAAGTCGTGTAAGCGTGTCTGGCTCACAACCGAAGGGTCGTGAGTTCGATCCCGCTCCACCTAGAATTCTTCTAGAACTCTTGCGACCTCTTAAAACTGGGTTCCTTAAAACCTCTTACAACGAGAGGACACACTGGCACCATCTATTGGGTAACAATGTAAACTTGGCGGTCCGGCATATTTTCCATTTGTCTCGCGCATTATCCTTCGTTTTTTGGCTCGAAAAACCTTTGTCAGCTTTATAAACTAGCCTTTCTTATAGGTATTACGCACATTTGACCTCGGAAATCCCGCAAAACCTTCGCTCTTGTGAAATGCAGTTCCAGGGTCACCGCATAGATGGCGCCAGCGTGCCAGTGTGTTCTCTCGTCCTAAGAAATTTTAAGAGGTTTTAACAAGTCACGTCTCTCTAGGTCATACTCGGTTGCAAGAGTGTGAACGGGCCTTAAGGCAAATGAATTACTTATCAACCAATCAGGATTTTTCGGTCCCACTACACCGATGCCCATTTTTCTGCGGGAAGCCAACTTTTCTGCGACACAAGCTCTTTAAAGCTATCGCTTTAAAAAAAAAAAATGAAAGATTGATAACTTTAAAAAAAGTGAAGGAATATAGTGGCAACTGTCAGAGAACAGCAAAACCTTCCTTCAAACGGCCTTCGATCACCAAGTGGGTCAAAGGGATTGAAGGCCGTTTGAAGGGACGAGATAATTCGGGTTCTTAACATATCGAACTAGGATTTACTACAGGGGTGCCTGCCAGTTGGTGGAAGTTTTTGCTGAAATTTTGGAAACCTGAATAAATCAAGAAAAATCTAAAACTATGTTTTCCCTATTGGCGACTCCAGCGAAATTGACGCAGCGTAGCGGCAACGTCAAGAAGCTCAAGAGCGGAGGTCGTTTCGACTCTGCCAACTGCCATCGCTGCTTGGTTCTCGTAGGCAGCATAGAAACAAACATTGTTTCCAGTAATTATTTTTATGCTTCCGCCGTGTCATTCCTACGCACTGACTAGAAGAAGGTTTCTACCGTCCAAAAATCGCTTTGCTTTGATATGTAACACCGATTTTATGCTGCAGTGCAAGAAATTTATGGTGGTACGCGTGCTGAACGACGAAAACGACTTCCTTTCATCCGCCATTTTGCCTGACCAGCCGTTTGAAGCTATAGTTCGCTGGAGTCGTAAATACTTTGCATGCACACTCAAAACATATTGCATGTTACTGTGGAAGTTATACAGGCCAGTGAAGTGAAGAATAGGTAAGCCAATTCTATTTTCTCTCCATTTCACAAATTTTTCGATCAGTAAAAGCCAAAATGGCCCACAATGATTTTATAGACAAAACCAGTTCTTATTTTCTTTCTTTTGACTCGAGAGGTTTTATGTACTGATACTCTCAATTAATGAATGCACCAGCTTCGAGCACCTCTGTAGTAAATCCCGGCATGATAGGTTAAGAAACAGATTTATGTGGTCCCTTTAAACCGCCGTCGCTCCATTTGAGCCACACGGTATGTCCCCTTTGAATGTTGTGTGGGAAGAGTAAATTGACAATCAAGAATTGCGATACTCCACCAAAACGTTTCTCAGTTGCACTTTCTGACACCAAACTTTGCTTTAGGATATCTATCATTCAACAAGTTATTGACAAACCTCATTTAAGTTGTTCTAGAATTTGAAATGGTGAACAGAAATATAAGCTACCTAATTTTGTTAATAACATGCTCTTTAATTACAAAAAAATTCAGATCTTGTAGAATGACCCCGTCTGACTACTTTTTTCGGTGGGGGATAGGATAGCTAAATTAAATACTGCGTCTTCAGCCAAATATATTATAGTTCATTAATCTAGCCCAACCTCTTATGGCTGGTTGTGGTAAAAAAAAGTTTCGGAAATGTTATCATTTTATTTGATAGATTTGCACAATGCTGCAACTCCCTGTTGGAATACTATATTACCGTAGGGCTTTCGAAAGTCCCCTATAGTGCGGAAAGTGTCACAACATACCCTCTAACCCTGGAATTACAAATTTTATTTCCATATGAGTGAACTACAGTTCAAAGTTGAGCTCTTCTAGGTCTTCCTCTCCATAGAAATACCCCGTGAAGTAGTGATTGCAAAGAAGCGTTGTGGTACAACACACATTCAAGCATGCAGGGGTAGGAATTTAACTCTTAAGCTAGAGCCTGCAACATGGACTTTCAAGAACAGCCTGCAAACTGGTCCTCAACACTCGGCCACCGACCACCTTCATACCTCAAATGATGGCCGCTTTACGGGGTAGTTTGTTGGAAGAGGTGGAAGAAGTGACTTTTAAACATACCACCTATGTGGGCCAGTATCACAAAAATATGTGTTCAGTAAACCTTGCCACCATGCTAGGTCCTTCAATAAAGATTTGCAAAATGAAAGAGCGTGATCAAGAATTGAGATATCTTCAGCCTACAGTCGCCGACCGATAATTCTGACTTGTTCGATATTTCGGACCTAAAGGCGGAACCGTGACTTACCCCATAGAAATAGTGTATATTCACGACCAAAGTTTTGGACAGCTTGAAGTCCGAAAGTTCGATTATTCGGACAAAATCGTCGCGAGCGATCGGCGGAAAACACCATCGAGAAGCAGCCATTTTGAATTCTATGTTGTTGGCTGCAAATGGATTGGCTTGGCTTGGCAGCGCTACTTGAGTACTCTTGAGTTTTACCGCTAGGTGACGCTATGCTAGCCCTTTTTTCCATTGAGCTGCACGTCATCATCATCATCATTATCGTTTTGCTTTGTTTTTCCGTTTCTTTGCGTCGCCAGTCGCCATTTTGCGCTCGTGGATTTGCGCCTCTCATCTTGTTCGGACAACGCTGGCTTGGACGTCATGGCCCCATCTGTTGTTCTGCCACCGCGATGTGTCGTTAAGAAGCGCAGAAAGTACTCGACCATAACGCTAGAAAAGAAGGCAGCGATTCTCAAGCTAACAGAAAGTTGCCGAACGGAAACGGAGGTGTAACCTGAAACGAGGCACCATTTACGGCTTTTTTTAAGCCCACTTGGAAGTAATAAAGGCAAGTTTTTCAAACTGCCGATTTTTCGAACTGCTCTATTATTCGGACGTTTTTTCGGTCCCCGCGAAGTCCGAATAATCGGTAGGCGACTGTACCTGGCAAAAGGCACTCTATTGAACATTTAGGTTCCAAGAGAAAGAAGAAACTGTTTTGGCAGATCTCCAAAAAGATAAAAGCAGTGCAGCACCTTGAAAACATGAATTTAGGTTTGACAGCTTCAGAAGAACAGATGCTTCTAGTGGTGTTCCCTGTCAACAAAGGAGACGCTGCTGCCCAGTAAGAGTCAGGTGCGGGCTTTGCCCGACATTAGGAGGCGATGCACGTGCAAGCGCACTGTAGTGTTCTTGATTTAGCCGAATCCACTATACACAGTTGGCAACATTGGTGCATCGAAAATGGCGGACTAAAGGAACGTCCATACCCATGCTGCAATCCTCAATCCAAGTAATCCTAAAATCCCCAACACCACACGCACATGGAATAAAACGGAGCAATTTCACCTCAGCTAGGAGTCAGCTGCAACCATCTTTTCGTCCATCACGACAGAACACTGAATAGCCTACAGCCCCAAACCGTCGACAAACGACCCAACAGGAGACTCACCGATCTTGTCCTTGCCCACTTGACAGCAGGTACCATTGCTCTCGTGGCTGTTCATCATCTCCAGGAGCTTCACCTCAATTTGAGCTTGGTTCAGGAAGGGTTTCTTGTTTTTTATGATTTTGATGGCCACAAAGCACTGCTCTTCCCTGTCATATGCCTTCACCACCTGCAAGTGTTGTGAGAAGAGGTAATACTTGTAACTTGTACCCTAAATAGTTTCAAGCAGCCTGAAAGTTCATGCAGCAAATACTGTTGAAAATTTATCTGCAAGAACAAGCTCATCCTTCCAATGCTGTTAGAAGTCACGCTTGGTGCACTCACAACATAGGTACAGAGGAGAGGTCTTAAAAAAACACTAACACACCGAAAAAAAAAAAAAAAAAGGTTTTTTCATTTTTTGCCAGGCAATTTATTATGGTGTCAGAAGTTTACCGAATCTCTATTTTCGCAACAGCATCACATATATTTTTAATAAAGCCAAGAAACGCAACTGCTTGAAACCGAAACTGGACTGGGGAGGAAGAAGAAATATAGAGGACGAAAGAGTTGCCAAAAAATCACGTAACTGAGCAGCTCTTTTTTTTTTTTTTCAATCAACGCATTTGCAGTTTTTTAGAAGCCACAAAAAATAGGTATCATATCTTTTTTTTTTTTTTTAAATATTGAGTGTGTGTTTTTGATGACACACACGACTGATTATATTCGGTGGTTGTGTCTAAACCAGACACAACGGCACGTGACCACAGAGAAGAGAGTGAGGGCGACTCAAACCGGCCAGTTCTTGATCTGCAGTTTTCGGGTGGAAAGAAAACGAATTTCGAGGCACAAATTGTGTTCTGGATAGCTGGGCTCTCATATGTCATGTATATATAAAAACCTTGGCGAGCATAAATACCCTGTCAGTTTCCCTTTAACTCGGCTGCTGCTGTGTCACTAGTGATGTGATTGGCCTAAGCCGTTTTGGAGCATCTCTCGGAGCAGCTAAAACAGTGTTTTGGAGCAGCGAAAGCGGTCTTTGGAGCAGCCAAAACTGTGTTTTGGAGCAGTAAACGTGGCTTTTGGAACAGCCAAAACAGTGTTTCGGAGCAGCCAAAAGTGGCTTTTGGAGCAGATATTCTTAGAAAAATAAAAATATTTGTTTTAAGCGCTAGACAAATGAAGGGCACTTTGCCCGCCGCAATAAACAAATTATGGTCAAGTTAGAACACCTTGGAATCTTTCAACGTGTTAACTGAAATGCCAATGACATGACACATTTTGCAATGCTTCAGTAAAATAATACATATGGGCGGTTTCATTTGGATTCGGGCAACGAGGTGCAGTCATATTTTTGTTTGGCTCAAAAGTTTTATATTTTGTGGCGCATGTTCCAAGAACAATCCTTTTTATTTTAATGTCCTGACATGTTTAGTTTCTGAGAAAAAAAAATCTTAAGGAAGCAGGAAAGAACGAGGTTTTGACAATTGTCGTGTGTGGCGTTTTTGAATCACTCTCAATTTCAAACTATTCAAAAGAGAGCGTCTATATTTTTTTAGTGTGATATAAATGCAAATAGGTAAAACGACATCATAACTACTATTTATTATTCGTCGCTCCAATCTTTGTAAAAATTCCCAAACATGCTTTCGCAAACAACTGTGACCTAAATTGCAGATTTTTTTTGGAGTCGACTATGTTTAGTATCACTTTTAAAATATTACCACGTGTAGAACCTTTCATTGCCTTCCAAATTAAGCAAGGTTAGTGCCTTTATCGTGTGTGAGTACTGAGAAATAAATTATGAAACAGAAGGTTTTCATTTTTCTTTCAATTTCAGCATGCTGAATAAAAAAAAACATGTTTAATTTTTTTTCTTTTTCTCGCGTCGCGTTCTCTTTACACCCTTCTTTTACCCAGAATACAATTTGTTAGAGGTATTTCCACTGGTTTTGAGTTTTAAGCCTCTAAATATGCTAAAAAAAGAGCAAATGCCGATGGTGGGTTTTGACGATTGTCGTGTGTGGTGTTTTTGAACCACTCCCAATCTCAAAATATTCAAAAGAGAGCTTCTATATTTTTTTTATTGTTATATATATGCAAGTTGGTAAAACGACATTCCAACTACTATTTATTATTTGTCGATCCAATCTTTGTAAAAATCACCAAACATGCCTCCGCGAACAACTGTAACCTAAACTGCGGAATTTTTTTTTAGTCGATTATGTTTAGTTTTGTTTTTAAAATAATACCACGTGTAGAACCTTTCATTGCCTTCCACGTTATGCAAAGTTTGTGTCTTAATCACATACAAGTACTGAGAAATAAATTATGAAACAGAGAAGATTTTCACTTTTTGTTCAATTTCAGCATGTTTCAGTTTAGAAAGCGCCATATCTGCAGCGACGTGGGGACAGCAAAACCCGATGTCATGCAACCATGGTGACTGGTAGGCAGAGACCAAATGTAGTTTTCCCACAGCCGTTACTCCCGCCGTGCAAAAACGTGGTTTCGCTTCACAACACGATGGCATGGCTGGTACCCTGGCACCCGCACACGCTTGGTATCTTACAAAAATTTTAAAAAGGCGCGAGACGAGAACCACGATGACCACGAGACGACGAGAGCGCGAAACGAGAGACGGCGGGAAAAACCACGCAAGACCGGACGGACGATTGATGCAGGGTACTTTTTGTCGGGCAGCGGCTTGCTCTACCTAGCTCACGCATGCTCAATTACGGTACTCAGTTTAGTTTCGGTTTTGAAAGGCAACTGAAATTGGTCCTTTGGCGCAGGCTTGGCGCAGATTACCCGTACTTCGGCGAAATGTAGCAGGATGTATCAGGGCTAGCCCTTTGGCGCAATCGGTGCAGCAATCACATCACTGTGTCATTAATGGCTCAAGCAAATAATGAACTATTGTCAAGGAGCCAAGAGCTCACATCTGACAGACATTGTCCGACACTACCAGGTCTACCGCTGAGTCCTGCTTTTCTTGAGCTACCCTTGTCACGCTCAGTTGGTTGTTGCCCGCGACACTTCCAACTGAGCATGGCCAGTGCAACACTGGTGCATTCGAGTTTTCAATTGTTTCCGCACAGGAACAACATAGATTTCACACTGCCTGTGTTTCACTGGAGGTGCATAGATTCACATGAATCATAGTCCCCAAAGCACAATTGCAAACAAGGCAATGACACTATGTAACAGTCACTTCCATAAATCCAGAGGGAAAACGTTCTACCAGAGGTATCAGACTGTACACCTTTTGCAAAAGTATAAGAAGCTATAGACCATTCCAGGAAAGGGCCACGATCTTGTAAACATTGGGACAATGTACATAGTTTCAAATATAATCTGCAGAATTTTAGGACATTACATTTGCTGAATTGCATGAAATTGGAAAGATATCTAACTTAAGCCATCTGAAACTTTATATGGCTATAGGCCTTATAAAGCTATCCCTGAGCAATGAAGCTACCCTTAGGATATATATACAATTCCAATGATTTGTGAAATCCAGTCAACCTCATTTCATTAGGGCCCTGGCATTTTTTCACGTGTGACTGTGGAAACCACCTATTAGAAGGAATTGACTGTACTAACTACCCAAAATCGTGATTCACGGGTCAGCGCGATCAGTATGTACAGCTTGCGATAAGGATGAAAATGAAAAAAGGCCTCTTTTAGTTCCTCCCTTCGTTCTTCACGCCTCCTGAATTCAACTGTATGTATACTGCTGCGTCTGCGCTAAGGAAGTTCACTTGAAGCCAGCTCAGCATCAAGAAACTCCATCCCACACTTGTCCTGCACTTCCATAGTGGCAATAGTTGCGCTTACGATGTCCGACAAGTGACGTTAGGCTCCAAAACCTTGATTATTATGGTTGGGGCAGTTCCACCCACCTGTCCAAAAGAGCCCTTGCCGATGAGAGAGTCAATTTCGTAGCGGTCAAGGAACCGCTCGCCGTTGCGGATGATGTAATCATGGTTGTCGTCGTCAAAGCCCTCGTTGTACAGCTTGCGCTCTTTCTTGTGGCTCTGATCCTCGCCTTGGGGCTGCTGCGCACGCCGCTTCTTCTTGGCATAGTACACCTGAAAACCACAAAAGCAAGACAAAACAGGGATGAGTAAGTTTTCACGGCCTGCCACTGAGCAACACAGGTTAATAGAAACTAAAAGTGTGGAAAACAAAACAAAAAAACTAAAGGGTCAGTTACAAACAAGGTGAGTGAATATGCTGTGCAAGAGTAAACAGGAAGCACACCATACAGCCGTGTTTATAGCCCCTTTTGCGTTAAAGCCCACTCCAGCACCTGCAGAGTAGCCACATCACCTCTATGCTTGTTCACAAGCAAACGTCAGTCACACCAAGAAGGGTGCAGTACACTTACAAACTTGGCTTACAAGCAGCAATTTTACTCTGAGTTGAAATAAGATACACTAGAGAAAAGAAGAATGGGAAAAAGGAAGAATAATCCCTGCATCAGGTAAAAAAAATACATAGAACATACTTTAAGTTTAAAATCTGAAACTCAGGGCCGAGGTACAAACGAGGAACTATAACATAGCAGGTGTTGTGTGTCCACATTTGTACATTAAACTCTGGCTCACAATGGATGAACGTACACCAGCTTCATTGCACGCTCATCCTTACTTTATTGAACTACTTAGCAGTGAATAGCTGTAATTATGGGTGGCACTAGTAAAATGGCATTTTGTGGTAGGCAGCAAACTATGAAGTCCCAAAAGTAGAAATAAGCCACATCAACACAACAGACAAGAAAGCAATGAGAGCTATAAGTGTAGTCTAAAAAAGCAGGAGGAGAAACAAAAAAAAAAAAAAAAGAAATTGCTTTACGAATAGCCAAGAAAGTTCACAAAGTTTATAAAGATTTTAACCTAGGAAAAACTTTGCTGCCGCAGTTATCACTGTGGTACCATGTAGTATTAACCGGCTGGACTGCCTGGTAGAGCATGTTTAGGGACAGGAGTATTGAAACGTATTGAAAGCAGCGGCAGCATGCAGGTGAATGGACCAGGAAATATTAAGACACAAACAAATCCAGGAATGGGGATGGATAACCAGAAATCCCAATAGACCTTTCCGGAAAATTCCAGGAGTCGCGGCGAGGGGAATTATGGAACTGTTCGGATGTATGCTCGTGCTGACTCGAGTGCTTCATATATCCTGGTTGCGGCACGATTCAATCTTCTCTATTATCAGCAGCTCAGAATGCACGTCACATACTCTATTTTGCTTTTCTTCTGCCTTCTCTGAGTTACGAAATTTCAAAATGTTAAACCAACGTCAACTTCGTCCTCGATTCCTGGATGCCATACACCAATCGCAATGCGTCAAGCAGACGGTGGGGGTGCCATTTGTTTCTGGAAAGGCCTATTATTGGACCTCTCCCAATAAATGATATGCAAAACTGCTTGGTGGTCGGTAGCACTGTGCATGCGGCCATCTTGGTAGCGCCATGTTTCTTCAGTTACAGTTTCTCAGCAATTTGAGGGCAGAGATCCTCTGCTAGTGATTGCAACGCAGCAGCTGCATGATTTTCTGCCTTCCGATCACCCAACGTGGAGAAAGGACTAGGCTTCTGATTCTGAAGACACTTTCAAGCATTTTTTTATGCGAAGGCGCAAGAAGTCGTATTGTTTGGCGGTGGTGGGCATATCGCGATGGTGGGCATATCGCCCCCCATCTAAGCTCCACGCCAATACATGCGACTCAATGTTTCTTTATTTTTTTGTTTTTACACTTTGTTACTAATGAAAGCTTAAATCGGACAAAAACTCTGAGTTCCTGTAAAACAAACAATGCTTTCGGTTTTTTTTTTTTTTTTAAGGCATTGCAAAGAACTTAGATTGGTTTGAGATAGCATTGACCTTGAGCACAGATGACGAATGTCGCACCGGTAAATGAGGATTTGTTGAACCCTGACAGAATGACTGCATTGCATTATCAATTTTGCAAAACATGACTGTCCCAAAACTATGCCCAAAGCTCCTTCATACTACAAAAAAGTTTTATCTCGGCTATGACAAAAAAAAATAATAATAAAGGAAACTTGCGAATTGAAGTTGGCTTCGCCGGTGTAGCTGCACTCGGTGTCCGCAGCATAATTTTTTGCTGCCGCTGACATTAAAGTTTTAGTTATTGCGACGAACACAAGCAAGTGAATTTGAACGTGGCGTTCGACAAAACCGACAGAAAAATCCCATCTCTGTGAGATAGTTGAGAGCAGACAGACACGCCGTCCGTGTCGGTCGTGTGTTTTATTCTGCATACCTGCATACAAAATCTTCAAGGATATTTTATCAACCAACTCTCCTCATTAGTTTTAAAGGTGATGTTTACAAATCGTCTACCGGCACCAGATCAAGTGTATATGAATCACTGCTACGGAATGAAATTGCTTTCTAGCTCTCCTAATTACCGTATTTTCCGGTGCATAAGTCCAGTTTTTTTTCAAACATTTTTCTTGATGCGTCTTATACAACAATGCAACTTATATGAAGTTTTTCTGGTTTTTTTTTTTTTTTTTTTCGAGGTGCGACGACATTTTTTTTATACGCCACGTGCCATCTTTTGTAGAGCACCATAACTAAGTAGCCATAGGTGGCATTTCCCCTCCCAGGAGGCACTGCTGTCGCCACACTATTCGGACTCAGAATGCGAGATATTTTATGGTTTCCCCCGAAGCGGCTCAATGTAGATAGGCAAGAGGGTGAGAATAAAGCTTTTACAGCACTGTCACTGATGTTGCCTAATTCAGCCATGGTTCCAGTATTCTTTTGCTTCAGTTCAGTAACACTGAAAAGTAACTGGG
Organism: Ixodes persulcatus; assembly: GCA_013358835.2. Lineage (NCBI taxonomy): Eukaryota > Metazoa > Arthropoda > Arachnida > Ixodida > Ixodidae > Ixodes > Ixodes persulcatus. Next base: position 231,313 of record JABSTQ010011034.1, read on the forward strand.
CTAGCTGGTATACACGCAGTTGCAGAATATTTCTCACGTCTTTCTTAGTTTCCATTTGATGAACAGTATTTTTGTGCCATGCTCCAACCGTGTTTCTACATGTAAAAGGAAAGATTGTGACTAGCGATCTTTTAGAGGTACCAAAAAAAAGTATGTCGAGGTTTATCTTTCTGCCTGCACATCAATGCTCGCGTCGTCTCCGAAACTTGGCCTAGGTTAGGCCTAGTGCTCCAAAGCTTGCTTTGCGAGTGTCTAGCTCAATCAAATTTAGTTCGCTCGGCATGCGTTTGCTCGAATCAAGTCGACTACCCTCTCATTTTGTGCGTTTTACGTCCTTCTGCTGCGAAAAACTCGATTGCCCCCGCCAAACAGCACCATACTATGGGCATTTCTCGCGAGTCGAAATGTCAAAGTTGCTCATCAAACGATATGTGCAATCTAGCCGACTTGTGCGAAACTATGATTTCGCGATACCAATGCGCGTAAACTAAAACACTCATCGCATGAACTGTGCAAAGAAGTGCAACTTATACAAAGGTGCGACTTATATACAACTTTTCCAAGAAAACGGCTAAATATACGGATGTGCGACTTATACAAGGGTGACTTAATAGTCCGGAAAATATGGTATATATATATTTTTTAATACATAACATTCAAATGAAGGACTCTGTAGTGTTTCCAAATTTTGTTGTTCACTGTTAACCATATGAGTCTTGAATTGTGGGTGTTGGCATAGATTTGTAAAGGTGTACCATATTTTTGCTTTGCCTTCGCTGGTCTTGTTCACATACATCGCTGCTTTCGCATCAAGAAGAAAGCAGGCTGACACTACAGTGAGCACATGAAAATACATACGACTCCAGAAACAAATCCGGTAAACTATGCGAAAAGATTAGGGCCTACTTCAATGATTGTAAATAGGTTCGCGCCGTGCAAGAACGGCCGCATGTTTCGTCACGTTGTTGGCGGTTTTTATTATCAAAAGCTGCGTGTAAGAGTAACAAATAAAAATAGAGGTGAACACTGTTCACGTATGTACCTTGTTCCCGCAGGAATCTAATGCTCCTCACTGCATACAAAGCAGAACGCAGCAATGCATTAATACCGCACCTCTCATACGAAGCATGGCCACTTGTTTACGAGGGTTCCAAGTTTGTACGGTCACTGGTTTCGTTTTCTTGACACTACAAAGATGGCGGACGTAGTTCTCGGCGTGCGCTAGAAAGCACTGTACATTTGACATATCGTCTATTGCATCCTAATATATTCCATTGTAGGCACTACAAAGAAGGTGTCCAATGGAACTTGCATTAGAGCACTAAGGTATACAAACAAATGCTGACAAGAAAGTCCCGGCACGTCAAAAGAGCTCAAAGCAACATTCTAATTCTAATTATTTTGTGAGGCTTAACAGGCAGAGGCCATCGACCAGGTCACGTCAAAATGAGGTGTGGCCGCTGCCCTGCAAGACTGTAGGGGCACAAAGCAGCAGAGGAACCCCTAAGTTCCTGTGTGCAACACAAAGCCTCAAGATGGCACAATTACAAGTGAATAGAGCTAGCTACGAGGGGCACTCAAGTTCCAAAGTCTCCCAATCTGTTTATGAAAAAGTGCTTGCAACAGAAGCAGAAACTTTTCTGAACAGTCACCCCGTGGTTCTGTATATTGTTTGCAATGCGGACACCATGACTGCAAGGACGCCGAGACTTCTTTGAGTGTCTCTTGAGACCACTGGGACATCGTTGACACAACGGCGGAGCACACTGAAGCCACTAGACCGCTGCGAGTGTCTATGATAAAAAGAAAAAGTCAAGAATCTCTGGGCACAAGGTAGTAGGGAGAGCAAGAAACCAGTTCAATAAGCTTTTTTTTTCTTTTTTCATTAAGAAAATTTTGATGTGTTGCCCGAAGAGCTTGAGCACTGTCATGCTGAAAGACTACAGCTGCATCGTTTTTTTCTTCACTGCGCAAAGAAAACTTTTTTTCATAATGTCTCTGGAGGTTGAAGATGCACCATCGTGCCCTTTGGGATGCAGTGGGTGAGGATGACGCTTTCACTGTCCAGGAAGTGGCCACCATCATCTTTCCTGGTCATAACATAAAACATTTCCAGTGGTGGGGAGCAACAGTGCATCCACTGCTGCAACTGACATTTGGTGAAGTTCCGCACCTATAAATGCATGTGTTTCACATCCATGACATCTGCGCAGGTTTCACTGGGCTGATGATCAATGTTGGAGGGTGTCATCCCATGCAGGTGCACAAAACTAATAACATATTAGCCTCTGAAGGTGACTATAACCATTTTCAGTGTCTCAAGCATGGGTGGGACCAGGTGATGCCACAAGTGTGTGATGAAACCTACCTACGTTGCTGCACCTCTAAATCATTCTCAATAGACTATTGCAGCTATGAAGATGCCCTTCACGTTGTAACCCGCTAACATTCCAGAAAAAAAGTTAGGAAACCTATGAGAGAGGAAAGCGCGCCGACACCCTTTTCATACTTTGACATTGCACTCCACTAAAGGAACCCCTTATTCTGTTTCACCATATGCGTAAGCAGAAAAGAAGCTATGGGACACAGAGCAAACTGTTCAGCAGGCCACGGAAGCGAAAGAGGTTTACGAGACAACACGCTTGTGCTTGTACCACTGACTTCGCTCAGACTGTGCCTTCCGCGGCCGCAAGACTAGCTAGGAACCCCCCAAACAGGAATGCACAAGGTCTCCTGCCCACCTCGTTGATGTGCTTGTAGGTCTTGATGAGGTCTACGCTGAGCTTGCGCAGAGGTGCCTGCCCAGAGTCTCTGAACTTGTACGGGAGGAGTGGATGCTGGTGCTGGGGGTCCGTCGCCATGGCTGCCAGCTGGTCCTGCGTCACCAGGCGTCCGTACGTGGCCACCCCCTTGGTGCCCACCCCCGGCTGCGGCGGCTGCGCCAGGGGCGGCTGTTGCGGCTGCTGTTCTCCTGCAGTGTACAGAGGAGGGGAAGGGGAGAGAGAGGCAGGATGAGCGGCCCGTCCGCAATACCTTAGAAGCGCTAGAAAACCCTGTACACACAAAACATGAGGCAGAAATTGGCCCGCACACCTTTGATCAAAGTCTAATGCGGTCGAGAGGATGGCACAGTCCCTGTGGGTCTCGCCGTGGTAACAGCAACGAATGATAAAGCACCATAGGTCTTTGTTTCCTTACCCTTCCTTTCTTTTTGTTGATAACTTCTAAAATGGCTACTGACTTTTTAATAATATAAGTTCATACTTAAGATATTGCCACAGATCGCCCTCAAAGAAGTATGGAGGTGCGAGAAAGAATGTGTCGAGGCAGTAGCCGAGCATGGGCGCCACCATAACCGACCTTCAGTTTTTGTTTCCTCCTTATTCCGTTTACCTCACTTCATCGTTACCATAGCAGGGCAGATTATTGCCATCTTAGATTCTATTGTTGCCTTCTCCCCAGCACTGGCCTTTGTGGAGGATCATCAAAGCCCGTTTCAATGGCACGGTGTCTCGGTGAGACCGGAGAAGGTCAGCAATGGCGGCTGTAATCTGGCGCATGTGTAGAGCGTCTAGAGCCACCGACGAAATCAAAACAGCAGGGCAGCAACTTTAGTGGATGCCCGGCCTCCTGTACGAGCTCGTTGCCTTCTGTCGTGCTTTGGTTGCTTGTGCCAACCGAAGCTCGTGAGACTCCAAAGTGTTGTAAAAAGTGGAAAGTCCATACTAGAGGCAGGACGACTGAAAGAACTCCCACTCCCAACCATTCTCTCCTGTCAGTGACCACGGCCGACAATATACACTCGGACGCGGTGCACAAATGTGGGTAGTGAGTCTTGGCATCTGACCCTACACATAAGTATCTCATATCTAAGGAGGCAGATTCCCATTCAGGCTCGGTATGAATGCATAAAAATTGCACTCCAGAAAACGCTTATTGTTACTCACAGGCAGTTCATACGCCTATATCTGTCCATGGTCACGAAATCAATTCTAGAAAAATACATGGTACACTATGTGGATAGGGGAGGCATTTTCTAGCGTTGATTTGTGGTGAAAGTTACTAAACACATTTCTCTGAAACAACCGGAAAGAATAAACACAAATTCGAGATGAAAACTGACGCATACAACTCTTTCAACCTTTAACAACATTTATGTTGGCTGTGTTCAAACGACGACCTTCGAGCAGGTTCAGGGGAGGGAGCAGAGAAGGAAAAGGGGGGGGAAGGGGGGAAGAGGAAGAGGGGAAAAAATGGGTTATTTGCAGCCTTCCCTCAGGCCTCTGGTCCCTATCGCCCAGTTCCAACACGGAGGAATGTCATCTCCCTGTCGGAAAGGGCTAGAGATGCCGGAGCAACGTTAGTGACCGAGCTCTTAATGGCGTACGACTTGGCGACTTCCCTGCCATATCTCTGCCGGTGTCTTCCCAATACGCGCGTACCTTCGTATCTGGGCGAACAACCGCCGCACGTCATACGGTGTACGACTATTGGATGCATGGAGTCGTCGGGGGGTTCGCTCACCTCCCGTGAGTTTACAATATTCTTAGGAACAGTGATGTAGGCCAGGGGCTTACGAAATCCAGCCGACCTTATAGTACAGTGGTTCTCGAATGGGGGTCCGCGGACCCTCTGGGGTCTGCGAAGGCATTCTAGGGGTCCGCGAAGTTAGTCAACCCGGCAATAAAAATTGTCTTTTTTCCAGGTCGAGAAGAAATGTTTCAGATTTCGGGCGAGTTTTCTCATGTGTATACGTCAATAACAGAGGTCTACTTCACACTAGCCCTTAGTTATATTCATTTGTTAAATCATTATTATATTTAACTTATACCTTTTCCCTCCCCTCACCACGAATGGGGTCCTCCATCATCTCCACCGATCAACAAAAGGTGCGCGAAACATTGATGGTTGAGAACCACTGCCATTGTACATACACACAGGCATATTTGACCCCCGTCAACCCCTCAGCGCCACAAGTCATGGACACTTCAGCCACCTTAGTGTGCTCAGTGCACACACACACACACACTCTCTCTCTCTCTCTCCTCCCCCCCAAAAAAAAAAATTCCTGGCTGCAGCACTCCTTAGGAACCAATTTATTTTCACTGCAGGCAAGCAAATGTTCACTAGCGTTTTCCGATAAAAGCTAAGACTGGCAAGGCAGCACAAAGGAACCTCAATGGAAAAATCTGAAGGGGACCAGTGGTCGAGCGTTAGTGCACCGCAGCTCGGAGGCACATAGAGTAAAAGCTCGCACGGTAGCACCCAGGGATCCTGGGTGCCTGTTTCTATCAGGGTGGGCACTGTACCAGCGTGCAGTCATGTATTACTACTGCGTGGTTCATTTTAAAGGGACCATAAAATGATTTTTTAGAGCGCAGCTCTTGGGCGCCCGTTTCCAGCTTGAGCGGCGTCGGCGTAACCGCGCGGTGCATGATGGGTAAATTTCCCCGCTAAATTTAACGGAAAAATTTCCCCGCTAAATCTAGCGGAAAATTTTCCCCGCTAAATCTAGCGGAAAATTATCCCCTAAATGGGAGGTGAGCAGGAGAGGAGGAAAGGCATAGCCCCCTCTCTGCACCTTCCCCTCCTTCTCCTCAAGAGCTGCGCTCTAATTCGGCGTTACAGAGAGTTGTAAACGGCTTTCATTTTTTTTTTTTTTCAACTTTTTCCATCCTAGTTTTAATTCTCAACTCAAAAGCAAAATGAGAAATCACGTGGTCGTGACATGCTTGGGCACTGGAGGCGATGACTCCAAGCTTCCACCTTGCTTTTTAAGTACACCATGGAACTTGTCATTCGCAAGGGATGGTAAGTGCCTTCATGACAGTCATTAACCAAGAATGTGAATCCAAATATTTGCCGACAGATTGATCGTTGGTAAGCGCATACATCCAAGCGACACAGTGCTTGTGTCCTATACGTGAGCTGAGTTCGGCTGACCTGCTTGGGCACCACGTATGCATCATAGTGAAAGGGCAGAGAGCTTTTGAAGGAAAGGAGGTAAGAAATAGTCCGCTATATTTCCAGGTTTTCGTAATGGAAAGCAGGCTTTTGGCTTCCTACCCTCGCATACTAGTGTTCGTTTGGCCCACTAAACGATAAAACGTAATGCGATTATCATTTATCCCAGCCCAAAATTCATTTCATGGTCCCTTTCAATACCTCAGACTAGCAGTCATACTGCACTGGCTAAATTTCTCACCTACGGCATAAACCAGTGTTGCCACACCTCAAAGGCAGACCGGCCTTACCTCGTCTGAACACGAACGTCAAATTTGCTTTTCTTTTTTTCGGCTATGCAAAGTACTGTAGATGTTTGCAACAGTTTGTCTATTTTAGCAACATTGCCTTATTTTTATGGCTCTTATAGTAGGTCTAGTATAACTGGCAATAGACCTCTCACCAGCTAGTTTAGCTACGCTACCGCTGCCGCAATGCATTGAGGCAACTTTAGCCTTTCTTCACATGCGACAACCTCGCTTAAGCTCTGCGCATGCAGAGCACTAGACGACCTGAGCCACCTTGTGTACTGCCGCCTGCCTCCTGTAGACTCAAGTGGTGGCGTCACGCCTGCGCCAAACGCTTGGCGAGATCAGGCTATTATTTGTGAATACTATTTACTGAGTGACATGCGCCTCAACTAGAAAGAGAAATCATGTCAAGCAAACACAGGCCCATGACAATCTTCAGAATTCGGTGTCTCTCTCTTCATGTAAGGGCCTCCTCTCACTCGGGAAACAAACAATTAATGCTGCTCGCAGGCATATTGCATATTTGTCAGCAACCCTCTTCAAGCTTGCTGAGAGGTCACTAAAAGGTCGATTCACTGCTCTTGGCAGACAAAACAAGTCTTTGTACAAGCTGCTCAACAGGAAAATAAAAGAACAGAAATGGAGACCCTGTTACAAGATGAAACACGCTTTCACCACACACCCCGCTCTCGCCAGATTTTCCTAGTCTGCATAAAATTTAGCCGCTTCCTCCAAAGAAGGCAGCTCTTCCTTCTGGGTGTTTCCGTGTCAGATTGTGCAATGTTGGTCTCGGACATATTTTTTTTATATTTAGGAGCAGTCAACTAGAGTGGAATCTCGTTAATTTGAACCCTAGGGGGACCAAACCTTTGTTTGAATAATGCAAAGTTTGAATTACCGGGAGTTTCCTCCCTAGAAACACATAGGAGCAGAGTGTCGAACCAAACTTTTTATCGGTTCGGTTCCAGTTTGGGTTCATGGTTTTCGGTTCGGTTCCAGTTTAGTTCCGGGGAGCAAAAAATAACCGTTCGAACCGGTTTGAACCCTAAATTGAGAATATATGTTCCGCGTTGTTCTGGCAATAGACACTATTTACGCCGTGAAACGATTAACTATATATAGTTTCTTCCATCGTCCGTGCAATTAACTTTTGTTTTCAGGTACCAAAAATATGAAAATCAGTTATTTAATTTCGACGCAACAGTAGAAGAAAACCTACATTAACGTACATAACGTCGGGTTCATACGACTCAACATCCCTTGGTTTACCAATCACATATATTTTATCTGAATCAAAATGTTTAAGTACAACAGTAAAGAGTTGAGCTTGTTGGTACATACCTGTAAATAGATCAGCTTGAAATTTAGAACTATACTGTCTTTTCCTGTCCTTTCTTTGTGTTTTGAGTAAAATTCTAAAGTTCAAGCTGATCTATTTACAAGGTATAAAATGTTGCTGCGAAGTGTGGTAGGTCGCATAAAATACCCGTGATTGGTACAACTTTGTGTCGCAGTATTAAAAGTTAAATCGTGATTGTGTGCTTTAACTGAGGAATTAATTACAGCACATAAAATGATGAAATGGTAACTCGTGGCCATATATATCATGAAATATGGTTTACGAAATACGTTTCACAATATATATATGGGCGGTTTCATTTGGATTCAGGCAACGAGTGGCCGTCATATTTTTTATTTTGCTTCAAATTTTTATATTTGTGGAGCATGTTGCAAGAAGAACAATCCTTTTTATTTTAATGTCCTGACATGATTAGTTCCTTAGAAAAAAATCTCAAAGAAGTGGGAAAGAACTACGAGGTTTTGACGATTGTCGAGTGTGGCGTTTTTGAATCACTCTCAATCTCAAAGTATTCAAAAGAGAGCGTCCATATTTTTTTAGTGTGATATATATGCAAGTAGGTAAGACAACATTATAACTGCTGTTTATTATTCGTCGCTCAAATGTTTGTAAAAATCCCCAAACATGCCTCCGCGAACAACTGTGACCTAATGCGGATTTTATTTTGAGTCGACTATGTTTAGTATCGCTTTTAAAATAATACCACGTGTAGAACCTTTCATTGCCTTCCAAATTAAGCAAAGTTTGTGTTCTTATCATGTACGAGTACTGAGAAATAAATTATGAAACAGAGAGGGTTTTCACTTTTCGTTCATTTTTTCTTTTTCTCGCGTCGCGTTCTCTTCACGCCCTTCTTTTAGCCAGAAGACATTCCGTTAGAGGTATTTGCCTTGGTTTTGAGTTTTAAGCCTCTAAATATGCTAAAAAAGTGCAAATGCCGATGGTGGGATTTGACGATTTTTGTGTGTGGCGTTTTTGAACCACTCTCAATCTCAAAGTATTCAAAAGAGAGTTTCAATATTTTTTTTATTGTGATATATATGCAAGTCGGTAAAACAACATTCCAACTACTATTTATTATTCGTCGATCCAATCTTTGTGAAAATTCCCAAACATGCCTCCACGAACAACTGTGACCTAAACTGCGGATTTTTTTTTTAGTCGACTATGTTTAGTTTTGTTTTGTTTGAGACACGCTCCTGAGTAGGCCATGCGAAGCACGCTTGCACGGCGAATGAGAAGGCAATGCAAACGAGGCCTGTTAACGCTATCGCACTCCACTTTTAAAGGCGAAGCTTAAGCGTCCCCCAAGATTCTTTTTTGTTAAGTAAAACGAAGCAGTATTTCATGTTCTACTCGACATGGCAGCTACTTCATTGGACAATTTCTGACGGTTTGCGTGCGTAATCGTCTTAGTTCAGCCGCACGCCCCTGTGTACTTCGTTTTTTTCCACACCACAGACACATAAAACTTATGTTCACAACATAAAAGAGGCAATAACAGACTTCTATATGTTCGAGAAGTTATATATGTGAGTAACACATAGTTATTTAAATTAGCTTCAAAATCAGAAATATGTGTAAGGCTGTCCCTAATCACTTACAACCAGAGGTCGGCATTTCAGGTCGCCCTCACTCACCCTCACCCTCACAGCCACACTCACGTCAGCCCCTCACTCACCCTCACCCTCACAGCTACACTCACCCTCAGCCCCTCACTCACCCTCACACTCACACTCACCTTCAGCCCTTCACTCACCCTCACTCACCCTCACGCACTCACCGCCCTCACACCCCTCACACACTCACGGTCCTCACAGCCCTCACGCCCCTCACGCACTCATTGCCCTCACGCCCCTCACGCACTCATGGCCCTCACGCCCCTCACGCACTCACCGCCCTCACGGCCCTCACACCCCTCACAGCCCTCAAGCCCCTCACGCACTCATGGCCCTCACGCACTCACACCCTCACAGCCCTCACACCCCTCACGCACTCATGGCCCTCACGCACTCATGGCCCTCACGCCCCTCACGCACTCACGGCACTCACGCCCCTCACGCACTCATGGCCCTCACGCCCCTCACGCACTCATGGCCCTCACGCCCCTCACGCACTCATGGCCCTCACGCCCCTCACGCACTCACAGCCCTCACGCACTCATGGCCCTCACGCCCCTCACGCACTCATGGCCCTCACGCACTCACGGTCCTCACACCCCTCACGCCCTCACAGCCCTCACGCACTCATGGCCCTCACGCCCCTCACGCACTCATGGCCCTCACGCCCCTCACGCACTCACCGCCCTCACGGCCCTCACTCACCTTCACACTCATGAATTTTCCTGGTTCAGAAACTCACTCACCTTCACCTCACCTGTGAGGATGAGGGTGAGTGAGGATGAGTGAGTGCCCTCATGAGTGAGGTTTGCCAAGGTATGCTTACAACGTTGTCGAGGATAAAAACGCCAGAAGAGATTGGCAGAACACCTTTCAGATAATTTGGGGGGGGGGCATTGCTTTAGGGCGGTCGGCCCTTTATTTATGTGGTCCAATATTCACTTAGTAATTAAATATATTTTTATAATGATCAATAAATTTTACTTTATAAAGTTCACATAACTGCTTGAGACGGACACGGAAGACACGGAAGGGCGATACGCGAGCTGTTGAGTCTGCGTAAACGTGTTTTTTGTTCGCTGATTGGCAGCGTGAAACATTGGGTTGCAGAGTAGGCCAAAAAGGATTCTGTGCTTACATGATAGATCGGAAGGCAAATACACGAAATGTGCAAAAATAGAGAGATTATTAATGGTATTTTTCTAAATAATCCCTTACAGAACGCCTTACTGCAAAAAGAGACGCATAAAGATTCATGCAATGAAATTCCTAATTTTACATAAATAGCGTGAAGGACAGACAAAGATTCTTAAAATCGTAGTATAAATCACATTTCATCAGCTAGCACGACCTCGAAACTTCGCGAAATACTGCCTCGGGAGGCTAATGTTATATTCGGTTTTACCGGCACTTGTTTAGGGCCCTCACTTTACAGCACTATAACATTTCTCTAGGCTGCCACATATATCAGCGAGAGACTGCTATAAATACTGCACAACTTTACAATTAGGACATCTATTGCTAGTGTTGCGAACATCACATTTCACCAGAAAGCTGAACTGTTTAACATGGTATGAACGTGACGTTATCACACTATATGCTGGTGGTGATTGTGATTTCTTCTTGCTGAGAAAATCAAATTCAATGGTGCAAAATGCACGCTGCAGGAGGTTCAAGCTCAGTGAAAGCCAAGTATTCAAAAGGCACATATTATTATTATCAGTGCATTGTCGTGAGGAACGGCGCGAGCGTCTGGCATAACAAAAAACATGCTTTTTGGCAAGAGTGTTTTTGCAAACAAAGTAGTTCCCGGGGCCACGCTTTTTGGTCTGTTCCGAAGATGCGGGGAAGAGGAACCTTTACAACACAGCATGTTTTTAAAACTAACCCCTCCCCTCCCCTCCCCTCCCCCCCCCGACACACACACGCACACAGACACTTCTTCTTCTTTTTTTTTTTTTTTTTTTGTTTTGTTTTGTGGCTCCTTAAGAGAATATTTTGTATTCCGGAGAAATTGCCTCCTCCGTTTGGGTGTGCTAATTCGACAATTTTATTTTTCACTCGTTAACAGCAACCCTCCATTGCTTTTATTTTGCATCCCGTGAAGTTTAAAGGGGTCATAAAACGATATTGGTTTGGAATGTTCATGACTTTTCAGAGGCGTACTGGTCATAGTCTGGCCCAAGTATACTCGCACAGGCCGCCACTGATTCAGAAACTTCTATGTCGCGGTGAAATAGCGAGGATAAAATGAGACGACTATTTCTTTTAGTCTTGCCTTCGCAAAGATTGATGTCGTGATGTAGGATCAAAACCACCCGCATGACGACAGTCGAGCGTGGCTCATGGATTGGACATGAGAACTGCGTGAGCACTGTACATCGGCTCGTAACAATCAATGCCTCGGCGGAAAATTATGTGGTGGCTCGTGTCCAACCACTGCAGTGATGAGAATAGCCGAACTCTAATAATGCCTGGAGCTCAGCACGCGTTTTCTTCCTTTCCAACCCCATCGCGGGGGTATGATTAACGCTGGCGGCATAGGATAGGCATTAGGCACCAGGCCACATGGCCGCTTCTGGATCCGAGTTTGCGGGATGAACGATGCTCATATTTCTCGATTTTTGTAGCGTGAGCTACACTGGCCGAGGTTGAGCAGTTTCGCGTGGCTCGCATAATGAGCCGTGCTCCGTGCTGCGCAAGCGCGAGGAGCAGTGACGTCACACGGGGCACAGCTGGCCCGCCGCTGCCGCGGGCTCCGCCGCCACCGCGCGCGCCTCGCCGGTCTGAGCAAGCGCGAGGAGCAGTGACGTCACACGGCGCACAGCTGGCGCGCCAGAGCCGCTGCCGCCGCGGGCTCCGCCTCCACCGCGCGCGCCTCGCCGATCTGTGCATTCCAGAACAGTGACGTCATAGCCGCGGCAGAATGGCGCCGCCGCGTGCCCAGCTGTGCGCCTCCGTTGCGCAGTAGCCAAGTCTGACGCTGCACCAGAGCCGCTTGATAGCGCCTCTCATTTTGTGCGCATAAGCTCACGCTAGGTATATCCTGGCATAGCCGAGCTAAGCCACCGCAATTTTTTGGCGACTGCCATTGCCTAGAAAGAAGAGCAAAGTCAAGTTTATTCAGTTATTAACACTAGGGAGTGATTCTAAGCAGTATTTAGTGAATGTATAAAAATCTTCTTATGGTTCCTTTAAACAAAATACACAGGTGGTCGAAACTTAGGCAATAACTTGAGAACGACACTCGTGTGAGACTTAGAGCGACTGCCGACGTTCAGCTGTCCCTCTAAGGCCACTAAGATCTTTTTATTTTGTTTTTCAAGTATTGCTCCCGTATATACATGTGGTTCTATGTAACGTCATATTAATAAATCACATTTAGTCATTTCAATACTTCTATTCTCGGAGACATTTTTCGGATGCAGTTCAGCAACAACGAAAAAATGTTTGGGTGCCTCAAGGATGTAAAATTGGTCGTGCAAGATTTTTTTCTACTTTGAGTAAATACTGATAAGAAGTAATCCCTGACGTTGATAGCTTCCAAAAACATCCATTAGTTTTCCCCTCTGCGCAATAGCAAATGCAGGAAAAATAAAGGAAAGAGACAGCTGTCGATCCCCTCCTCAACTCGCAATTTCAACAAGTGGCCACGTGATCTGACGCTAATTATATACCGTCAGTGTTCATCATAGTCATGCGCTAGTGATTGGAGAGCAAAAGCTTGGGCTGAGCTTCATATATTGTTAGAGTGGGGCTATTATCATATTACGGTTTCTTTACAACAAATATGAAATGCGAAGCTCCCCTTTAGAAATGTTGCAACAAGCTAACCTGCTAACATTAAGTGAAAGAGCGCGGATAGATAGATTAAAGGTGCTATTTTTAATGATTCAAGGTAAATTAAATATCGACACTTCCAGATGTATTACATTTTCAGGCAGACTAAACACCAGATCATCTCATGCACGTTCAATACTGGACTATCAAGTGCGATTGGACACATTCAAATACTCCTTTTCCCCTAGAACCATTGTTGAATGGAACAAGCTGCCCGCTGATGTTGCCAATTCAGACTCTATTGACTATTTTATCGATAAAGCCACTGTCTTCTTTCAAAATAGGGTGAAATTAATTTTTTATGCTGGGTGCTATATATGTTGCATAATGTTTTAGGCCTCATTTCTGCACGCTGATGTCACCAATTCGGACTCTGTCTTATTAATATTTATTGTTTTGTATGCTGGGTGCTATTTATATTTATATTGTATAATGTTTTGGCCCACATTGTCCCTGGTGTTCAAATGTATTCTTTTTATTATTTGTATTTTTGTGCCTCTCCTACCACGGCCCTTTGGGCCAGGTAGTATTGACAAATAAATAAAAAGATAATAATTTAACACGAGCCATTCATTACCCAAATGTTTGGAGATGCTGATTGTCATGAACCCAAGCACTCGACTCGGGGTTATGAAAATCGCTTATGTCACGGTGTCACGTGACTCTTGATGCAAAATCGTGATGTCATGTAACGTCACGCTGTCAACAAGGTTAAGACATATAGTTACTTCCTCAAATTAAATCGATTTGACGCAGTGGGTCATGTGACGTCACGGGGTCGCGTGACCTTACCTAACAGCAAGTATTGACACCACTGATCTCTATGTCTATTTGCTGGATCGCGTTTGACCAGCTCCGCCTATGGACGGGAATGCGGCCACGGTCGGCCATCTTTTTGGTAGAGTTATGTTATCTCTAGCCATCATAGTAATATGGCGGACAGCGCAATGGCGGCAGGCTGCCATAAAGTAGCCGTAGATCTAGTACACTGTACCGTGGGTGATATTTCGTGCTTGATTGAAGTTGTTCGACGCAGCAGATTCTTGAAACCCGGCGTGAACGGTAGCCTAATCTTTGAGGACCCGGCAAAAGTTCTACGAAAGCGCAGCACCGGGGGAAAAGCAGCGCAGCTCGCATCGAAAGCAGACTCCGTACCGGCGTCTGCTTTCGATGCTTCTTTCAATGCGACTTTCGATGCGTGCTGTGTTGCTTTTCCCCGGTGCTGCAATTTCGTGAAACTTTCACCGGGTCCTCAAAGATCGGGCCACCGTTCACGCCGGGTTTCAAAAACATGTTTCGTCAAACAATTTCAATCAAGCATGAAATATCACCCACGCTATTTTGATGGCAGCCGGCCACCACAACTGCTACAACGCTGTCTGCCATGGATGAATGATAGTGGCTGCAGCAGCTGTACCTTGGCTAGAGGTAAAATAACTCTACCAAAAAGATGGCCGCCAGTGACCGCATTCGCGGAGCGGGCAAACGCGATCCAGCAATGGACCTCTTGGCGAATATGTGCTGCCACCTAGACACGCGAATCGGTTCGAGACTAGGTGACTGGAAAACAACGCGCGCCCAAGACCTCTCCCACCCGTTCCACACCCAAAACGTCAGCTACATCCTGTTCACCCATTGAGGCGATGTGACCTAGATACGGCTCCCCCAAGCTCACCTTTGTCCCCATCGTGCGTAATCTTCCGCCCCGAGGTCGACACAACGAAACCGCTCAAAGGCGAGAAATGCAAGATGGCGGATTGTTTGGAACTAGATACTCTCGAACCCAGGCGCATGAAATACTCCGCGCATGCGCACCACGTATTTCTACAAAAGGTCCATTGTCATAGAGATCAGTGATTGACACCATGACGCCACGTGACAACGTGACACATGGTTAATCATAGAGCCAATACAAAAGCGCCACGAAAACCCACAATTTGTCATACATTGCGATTATGTATATGACGATCTGATCAATAGATAGAAATACACCTGCCAATTTTTTATTCCATATATTCATTTTGTGATACTAACAAAGAAGAAAAAATTACCTTGAACCGTTTTGAACCGGTTACCGTTATATTTTGTTTTCGGTTCGGTTCCAGTTCAGTTCCAAGATTGCGGCGAAGATTTCGGTTCAGTTCAGTTCCGGTTCGGCTAAAAATAACGGTTCGGTTCGGTTCCGGTTCGACACCCTGCATAGGACGGGACCTGCACATTTGTTTGAATTATCCATGAGTTTGAATTAACGAGATTCCACTGTACCTACATGCCAACGCCGTAGCCAATTTTCTTCCAGAGATATAAAATTTCAAAGCTCAAGTTGTGAAGATTGCCAAGGATTTGCTATAGTACTTTGCACAGCTGTCTATTTCACACCAAAGCATGCACGTAGTAATAATTTTTTCTACTTTATGAAAGGTTAGACTAAAATAAAAGATTTTTATGCAAACAAAAATATGAAACACGTCACTAAACATGTTTTAGATGCAGAAATACTTCATTAAAACAATACAAAATATATAAAATAATCATCTTTAAATGTATTTATGAATATATCAGATAAATATGCCTAGCCATTATTGTAGTTCTGTTTTAATGCAGAAATGCAGCTTATTTCTCTAAATGTGGCAAATGGTTGTAACCCTTTCATAAAATAAGCATACAAAAATTATTACTACCGTATGTGCCTGCTTTGGTGCAAAAATTGACGGCTGTGCAAAGTACCATAGCGAAACCTTGGCAATCTCCATGCCTCGAGCTTCGAAATTTTATATCTCCGGAAGAAAACTAGCTACGGCGTTCGCATATAGCTGACTCTTCCTCCCGAGAACATGGCTTTAACGTATAATTTGTTTACATAAATATATATTAAAAAAATGACCCGGACCATCAGTGCACGATCTCACGTGGAAACACCCTTCTAATTTCTCAGTAAGGAGCGTAGAGTTTCTTCCGGGCCTCAGGACGGGCCCAGCGCTCTCACCAACAGGGTGAGAAGGACAGGGCGTCTCTTTCGAATGCCGGGCCGGCCTGCTTCCGTTGCCTTCCAGCTTGCTTTGATTGCACGTGCATGCCGAAGGCTCACGGATTGAATTGAATTGGTTTTATTTAGACACTAGGTCTAGGGTCGGTAGGAAGCTCGCGCTGGAGGCGGGCCAACCGAAGAACCTCCCCGCTGTTCTCATCCTGGAAGTGACTGGAGTCGCGCTAAACGAGCTCGGGCTTCCTCATGTCGCCGCCCCGTTTCCGCGAGGGCACCGGGCGACACCTCGGCCACCGCCGCCCTGCTAATTTTAAAGGGACAGGCTCCCGCGCCGCAATAAAAAAAAAACTGTCTACCGTGCCCCCGCCGCACGGCGTCTGGCGGCGGAGGTTTGTAGCCGATTGAGCGCCAGCGGTGGCAAATCAGTTTGTCGAACTACGTTTCATTGACAGTTTGTTTCATCGAAAGGATCGCACATTCTTTTCATCGACACGCAATGCGACGCTTCGTCGAAAGCATCTTTCGGACGGTAGTCTAGCTTGACAAACACTTGGCGGTTCCCATGAGGCCTGGTGCAAGCTCGGGCCTATTGAGGCTTGCCCGAGCGAAACGAGGGCTGTTCGCACGTGGCTTGGACTGTTTGCAAGTTTAAGATTAGGGCTTCCGAATTTATTTCTGCCCCACTGGCGCCGCCCGGGTGAGTCCACTTTAGTTCCGGTAGGCTTCCAACTTACGAAATGAATCCAATAAGTCAATGCTCCCAGTAAAAAAAAAAAAAGAAAAAATATGTTGTCGACGAAACGTTGCAGAAGTTTGTTGCGAAAACAGCGGGATTTTGTTCGAAGAAACGTAGCAAGGTGTGTCGATGAAACGTCGCAAGGCGACGAAATGATCTGTCGATAACATGTCGTTCGACGAACTCATCGGTCTGGGGTAAGCGCTCTGTGTTGGTCGCTCTAGCGCGACAGGGCCCTAACAAAAGAAAATACGGAGGAACAATCACAAACAAAGCGGTACTGTTACAGACAAATCAATCAACGCATTTACAACTTCTCGCTTCGGTATGCCGATTCGCAAACCAGAAACTTCAGGAAAAAAAAAAACAGTATCGTTTCTATCTATGCCCCGCACGCAGGGAGGGGCGTCTGTCCGCGTGCTCAAACTCTGGCAGCGTCCTTTCCCCGTCGGTTGCCAGGCAGAACCGGGGAGACACGTGGGCCGAACACAGCCGAGCAGCGGCGATCGTCGGGCAGGGGGGGAAGGAGGGAGGGGGCGGCCTGCGCCCCAAAGGAGCGTCTGGCCCGGCCAGCCGGTCAGGCGGTCAACGGAGCGGGCGGGCCCGTCTGGATTTCCGAGAAGGGCGGAGGCGACCAGAAAGGTGGGATGCCGGCCCGGAGCGAAGCAGCGGACGCGGGAATACCGACGCGTGCCGTCGCTGCCTCGATCGGCGCACGGCACTGGCTGACGCGATCGCCGGAACCCAACGCTGGGAACGCCGTGCGTCGTGTACACGGAGGGGAGCTAACGTTGTGGACGGACGCTCCCTATGTCCATAATATAAACTAAATTACCAGAAAAGAAAAAAAAAGTAAGAAAATGAACAATTACACGCAGCATTTCAACATGGTTGTCCAGTTTCTTTTAATCGTTTTTGTTCCTCGTCTCAAGAAGTTTACTATGGAGTTTATTCACCAAGCTGGTTAACCTAACCCCCTATTAAACCTGGGAACAGGTTCATTGCCTGGTCTCAAGTTTATTATGAACATCTGTAACCTCCCACCCATGTCCATACTAAAGGCTCTCTATCCTGGGAAAAGTGACGCCATTAGGGAGTTTTCGCAGACCGCGTTTCCCCCTCCGCTAAGCCCTCCGCAACGAAGAAGCTGCTACTGCGCTTGCGCGCCGATGGCCTTGACCGTAGAGTTCCGGGTACCGTAGCGGGTTGCGGAGAGCGTTGCGGGACGGCGAAAACGATCTACGAAAACTCCCTATTCATTGGTGTGGAAATGCTCGAGACACGTGCCGCGCGCCATTTCTGGGAAGAACATGGCGTCTGAAATCTGCTGCGCTGTGCCGCCACGATCGGCTCAAGGGCTGCACGTTGCACGCGCCTCGTGCATCGACGCAAACAGGAAGGGGCTTTAGTCCTTTTGAACACCCCCAGCCCCCTCACCCTGTTTTTATTGTTTCTTAAAATGAGTGGCTACGTAAGTTTTCTAAGAAAAAGATCTGGTTAAACTAGATTTCGCTATTTTTCGAAAACGGGTCGTAGCGTGAAACTAACGATCGGGGCGGAAAGTCCATTGAAAACAACGAACCGAAATAATTTATGGCACTAACTATCAGTATTTGTTATGGGAATCAACTCACAAGGATGTACAAGTTATCTTGACTAAGCAACAATACCATACTAAGTCTTTTTTTTTTTCTTTAATAGAGAGGGAATAAGTAGAAACCGCATACACAGTCATCATATTTCGCAACATTAATGACTAACCAGAGCGCACAAAAAAAATCGTGGCTGTCAATGAAGGGCCCGTTTTATGGTCTCACGAGAACCACTACAGCTTCATGACCGGTATGTATGCTGCTGAGGAAACTCACTAAAAGGACGGACACACACAGAACGTGCAGACTTCAACGTCTGCCTCTCCCTTTAGTTTTTTCTCAGCCTCTAGTATCCCTCATGAATCGTGATATTCCGGGATCAAAATACTTTGTAACAAACCCCCCCCCCCCCCCAAAAAAAAAAAAAAAAGTCGGTGGCAGGTCAAGAACGAAGAGGAAGCTCCTCCCACCCCTCTCCACTTTAGTAGAGCGAACGCGGGAGAGGAGGCGACCTTCTTTCCAGCGTTCGCTCCGTTGAAGTGGAAAGGGGTGGGAGGAGCTTCTACTTCGTTCTTGACCTGTCACCGACTATATCTGTCACCGACTATAGACCAAAGACCGAACGGTGCATTCTTCGCACCGTGACGCGAAATGAGCAGCAAATTCCGCGCCAACGCTCCAAAAACGCTACACCACGAAAAAGAAAAAAAAAGGAAACAAAAAAAAAAGAAAACAGGACTGGATCCGGAGCAAGGTGAACGACCTTCCGACAACCCCTCGGCAAGAAAAAAAAAAACTGATAGGAGGGGGAGGGGGAGGGGGTGCTCGACACTTTTCGACACCACAGCCACAGTGTGTGCCCCCAGTGTGAGGGCCAAAGGAACGAACCCCGACGGAAGGACGGCGCAAGGCTGCGTGCACAACGCGTGCGTGGGTGGACCCGGGAAGCCTCGGGGCCCGCGCCATTTCCGTCGCTGTCCCGCGGCGGCGCACCGGCGGCGGGGCCTCAATTTGGGGAGGCCTCGGTATCGATCCGACGGCCGTCTGGGCCCGACGGACTCCCCCCCACACCCGCCGCCGCTGCAGCCGCCGTGCGAGCACCGCCGCTGGCCAGACGGCCGGACAAACAAACAGATCTGCCCCTCAGAGCCCTGGTGCACCTCGTCCAACCGAAGCAAGTCCGATTGGGTTCTTCGGAAATGAACGCTCGCTCCGAGTTGCGCGGCTGTTGCGTCCGCCGGCGTCACCGGGCGTTCGTTTCGGACGACTTCCTCGCTCTCCGAACACGACCCAAGTCCTCCCTTTCTTTTCTCTGCGCCCGGGGTTCGGCTTGGAGAGCCACTCGTCAAGCAGCCATCCCCGCCACAACGGGAACCCCACGGGCGCCCCGCGTTCATACGCACCAACCGCAACAACTCGACAAACTCGTTTTGCCACCGTTATTAAAAATTGCGATTTTCATGCACGACCTAGACACACAGGTACGCATTAATAAGGTTATCTGCTGCAGCTTCAAATGCCTCCGAGTTGTTCAAGTTGCTCGCCCGTTTCAGTCCAAACCCAACCCCAGCAATGCGTGTTGCAGCGTCTTGCGTCCAAGGCCGACTCGGAGGAAGAGGAGGAGAGAACGTGACGTCTCTGGTGAAGCACTGCCCATTGCCATTTCCCCAAAATCTAAACAATTCTTCCTTTTTTTTTAAAAAAAAAAAAAGGCGTATGCTTTTTATTTTGATATTTTTTATTAAAAAAAGGCTGTTTTGGGGAGGCTTAGGGAAAAGCGGTCCCGCTTTAAATCCGCTCGTCCTCGGTGCACCAGTAGCGGGAGCGACGACCGATTCCCGAGGAACTAGCACGCAGAGATATCCCTGCTGGGAGCCGAGTGGGGAAGTTGATCCTCCCACGCTCAGGTTCCAGAACCGTTCATTCACGCAGAATATGAAGCTGTCTACAAAGGCGGAAAACCGACCGTAGCACGGGAATGTCCCTCCGCGAAACAGTTCAGAATTACCAGGGCGTATCAAAAAGTAAGTTACACCTTTGAATAAGACACAAAAAGAGAGATGCAGTCGCACCCTGTAAGTTTGTTTCAATGTGATACCTTTATTCAATGTTGCGGCACAGTCGCTTAAACATTAAGCACTGTGCTTCTACATACCCGCACAGAAAGAAAAAAAAGAAAAAAAATCGCTCTTCCAGTTGCCAGCTGTCTCGTCTCGATACCTCGCGAAGACTGCTGGTTGCGCAAAACTCAAGAGGATTTTTATTAATTTCTGTGCGGATATGAAATAGTTAATCATACGTTCCGATAATTGTCTATAGTCCTTCGGCGACTATGTCGAACAATAATGAAGGTTCTACCTTCAAGCACACATACATGAGGCCAGTAGACCACTACCAACTGTGCCGAAATATTAAAAAAAAAAAAATTATATGTTTGTATTGATGCGATAAATAAGAAAGCAATACGCAAACTATTCTCCTCTTACCGATAAATGTTTTATCATCACTGATTGTGTTTCTTTTTTTCTTTTCTTTTTTTTTTTTGTCTTCTAAGTTTGTTTTTTTTTTTTTTTTTTAGTTTATTCCGACGGCCAGTAGGGCGCAAGGGGCTTCGTCAAGCTGCAGTTCTGGAGCTTTTTTGTCTGCCTCCATCACCCATTTGTAAAATGAGAGCGAATAAAATTAATTTAATTTTTGACCCCTCGGTGGCCCCGAGGCAAAGCTCCGGCCCACTGATCCTGGCGAGTGTTCAACACCCGGCCGAGGTGCACGCAATTTGACGGAGACTCGTTGCGGAGAGGGCGCCGTGTAACCGATATTTAGGGTGCACGTCACAAAGATCCCCAGTTGATGGAAATTAATCCTCAGTCCTTCGCTAGTGCGAAGGACTAAGGATTAATTTCCATCGAAGGACTGAGGATTAATTAAACCCCCAAATTTGATTTTATCTCTTTATTCTTCTGGTTTACTAAAAAGGGATTGCGTTTTGATACGCCCTCGCATAATCGCCAGTATACGTTCCTTTAATCAATAAAAAAGAAAAGGGGTGGGGGGGGGGGGGGGGGGGGGTGAAGAACAGCAGTAAAAGGCAAACAAGACGGCCATCGGACACCGCACGATACAATCCGAAACCGCTCGGCTATTATTCACCGTGGCCGTGAGTGGAACACAAAGCACGGCGCGGGAAGTGCCCGCCGACGGCGCGATCGCTGTTCGCGTGCGAGATCCCCGCACGGAGAGACCGTGCACGCAATCGAGACGACGGGCTCACGTCGGGCGCGAGCTTCTGTAGCCAGAGAGAATGGGAGAGAGAGATTAAAAGAGCATCGGTAATTAGCGCAGGCGACGGGGGAATAATGAGTCCGCCCAATGAGATACGTATCAAACACGGTTTAGAATCTGGCCGAACGCACGTCGACCCGGAATCTCGCTCCAAGCGTTGTCACACTGTTCGGCTCCGTGCGGGTGCCAATGACTTTGGGAGACGGAGCAACGTGCCACGTGGCCGACAACTGAAGGCAACTCTCACGAGCGAGATCCGTGAATCCGAGATTGCGCCCGACCGAAGTACGTTACGTGCAAGACGCATGTGCACAGACGGGTACAGTCGAGGACGATATGAAAAGGGAGCGCGTGGCACCGAAGACCATCAGTGCTTTCTAACGGAAGAAAGCTGAGAGCTATCGCGTTGAGGCTGCACGAGCGGCATTTCAGCGGATGTTCGATTTTTGTTGTCATTCCCCACTTGGTTGCAAACGATTGCTCAGTTAACGCCGATTTTGGCACTCCCGCGGACAATGAATGCGACCGTTGAGCCTCAAATCGAGATATGGCGAATGTGATTGGGTAGAAGAGGAAGAAACAGAGGGACAGGGCGCGTGTGATTGGTTTTCTCTCAATTCAATATGGGCTATACTGTCGTGTATATGTAAACGAAGCTCCTTGGCGAGACTTCGACATAGAGTAGTGCTCGGTGAAATGAGATAAAACCTCATATCGTCTTTTATCGCGCGAACTTATTATCAAACGCCCGAAAACTGATCACCCGACTTGCCGACCCGGTGGTTTCAGTCGCGCTTCGTTTCGGCTTTTGTCACGGACCGCCTCTAGAATCAGGGCCGAAATAGCATCAACTAGCAACAGCTAATCAAGAAGAGGGGGAGGGAGTTAAGCTTTCAGGCGAGCGAACACACGCACAAGAACCGAAATTAAGCGCGAAACACATGTACGACGAAACCGGCCGATCAGGCAATACGACGGTCGGAGGCGACGGTTTTCAACGCTCTCCGGTGCAACGAAAGCCCTCGCCCCCCGAAGGTCATTCCGGCAGTTCGCACGTCGGATCGGGCGGTTTCGTCGTACATGTGTTTCCCGCTTTACACCGACAATGTAACCTCCGATGAACGCCGAGATGTTTCACAGCTGTTACCTCATGGTCAGATTCGTTGTGCCCCTGTACTAATCAGTGCAGTGGCTTACAAGATGAGGCTCGTTGAAGGGCTGGGCGGTAACTCGAGAAACCCGTGCTGCTGCTGCTGCTGTTTTGTGCGATTGATTGATTGATTGATTGGGTTTGAGTGGCGTAAAAGCATATGAGAGGGGAGAGGAACGTGTATCATGTCTGTACGTGTGTGTGTGGGCGGGATTTTCTATTGACCCCTGTCTCTTCCTACTCACGATAGAAACCCGTGCGCCATGTAGTTAGGAACCTGAATGAATCAGAAACAACATCGGGAACAGCTTTGCACTACAGCGGCCAAGACGTCAGACATCGGCTTGTCAGTAAGGAATGGAATTTTGGCGGAACTTCGTGGCACGTGCAGGCTATTCCAATAGGAGTTCGACAAGGTTTGCTTCAACCCACAAGCTCCCGCATTCTTCCCTCTCCCTCGCCAAGCATTTGAGCGTAGCAGGGGCGGAATGAACTTTTCGTCACTCGAGAAAAAACCCTCGCTATTAAAGAAAAGCGCAGCTTCCCATTCTGGGCTTCCCCGTTTTTCTCCCTTTCCTAACTCCCGGCTGACCATGCGCTATACATATTCCCTGCTTTACTGAATAGCTCACCGAGCCAAGCATCCCATTGTGAGCAGACGCAACAGCCGCCTCCCGAAAACTGTTGCACCTTCTCCGGGTGGGCACGGTTCGGCAGCCTCGCATAGTGCGTGAAATACTTCATAGTGGAATCGAAGCTTGCTCACATTTGTTTTTTTTTTTTTTATACAAATTAGCGTCGAGCACCCAAAGTTATCACCCATGTTCAGACGGTTTAGACGGCACATATATGTTACACTCAGCAACAAATTAGCGCGAGCATGACACTAGCACGTTTTTGCATTTTGTTCAGACAGAATGTTGATTTCACCGCTGAAGATGGTGCCCAGAACAGGCGGATTCCATCCCACTAAAAGTCAAACTAAAAAAAAAAAAAAAAAAGACGACTGTTTGTGTCATCTGAATCACCACTTGTATGTACATGAGACATCCTCGCTGAAGGCAGCTGACTCGGGCGTCACTTAAGAGCTTTTCTGGCACTAGAAACCGTTCCAATGATCATCTTCTGCGCCCTGCCTCGTGCGCATACTGGCCTCTGAAATGCACCCAGATCATACGCGATTGAGTATCGGACACCGCGCACGCATCTACGTGACTGGCGCTGGCAGGATGTATCTGCAGCTTGGACAAGCACGACCAACCAACTCGCAGCAACATGGTTCACATTAGAGGTGCGGCGCGATCGGCGGTCGTCTCAATTCGAAAATGCGACTTCCTCGACTCCAGACACGGGCTCGGGAAATTCAGGAAGCTTAGGCGATATCGTGTTGCTCTGCCGCGGACCGTCTTGACAGTTCTGGGGGGATCGAAAAAGCGTTTCCTACGATTTCAGATCCCTGTAGCGACGATTGTTCTTAAATTGTAAAACGTAGCTTAGACTGGGTGGCTCTGAGCCAACCGGGGCATCGGAACTTTCCCCGTGAGTTGACTCCACGGTGTGTTGCCAACGCGCTTTCCGACCCGCAGCCGTCGTCGGTGAAATGCGGAGACGCGGGCAAGGCCCACACACGCGGCGGCGGCGTCGGCGTCGAGCGCGTCGTTCAGCGCGGCGCGAGCGCGCACTCGGGAACGCGGGCAGCAGCGAGAAGAGCGGGCGGGCGGCCAGGCACGCTCGGAATGCCGTCGGACGGCCTCGGAAGGCCACCGACCCCGGCGACGGCAGCGCGCTCACGGCACACGAGGGACCGACCAGCGCGGCCCCGGCGGCGTCACCGGCGCGGCCCACCTTGCCCCGAGCGAGAAGAAGCTGGACAGAAAGGGCGCCCGCATGCGACTCCCACCGGCGATCACGACCACTCTGCGCGGCCGCAGCGGAGTATCGTGCTCAGCGTGTCGCCCTACCATAGGTCACGAGCAGGGCAGCGTCTCACCTCTCGAACGCAGCGTGGAAATACCGGGTTTCTTTTTTTTTTTTTTTTTCTTTTCTTCTTAACGCCAGCTCGGAGTATACGGGGAGCGAAAGCTGGCGCTGCGGAACCCAGAAGTCCTGGTTCGATCCCCGCCTCCGCCCCTGACAGTCGCGGATGGGACGACGAATGAAGGGGGAGGCTTTTTGGTTTGGTCTCTGGGATCGGAGCTTGACTCCGTCTAGCGTCGGTGGCCCGCGCCGGGGCACAACGCGTGTGGTGACCGGGTTTCAGTTCTGACCTTTCCGCTTTGGTAAACAACTGCCGGGTGTGCGTGGAATCACGCGAACAGAAAGCGGAACCTGCGATGCAGACCGAAACGCCAAAACTGCCTTGCAGAATCGATAGTTGTCGACTACCTGTGCCGATACCAAGAGCTAGCCCGCCTCACTAGACTCACCAGTGGCATTGTAATCAACCACTTGAAATGTATTTTTGTGCGGCGCCGAATACCCGAAGTAGAAACAAGGGAATGCAATTTGTGTCCTCGGAATTCCAGTCTCTTGCGCGAGAGTACGGATGCCAGCAAGCCACGTCGAGCCCAGGTACCCTCAGGTAGTGAGGATGGTTCAAACCATAAAGAGCCTCATCAAAAAATCCAGTGACCCTTAGGGAAAAGTCCGGCCGAACTGCTCATGGGCTGACGGCTCCGGACTACGATTCCGCTGCATTCCAGCAAGCTGGAGCCTAAGATCGTGAACCAGAACCTTGTTCGCCAAAAAGACCGTGCCGCAAGAACAAAGCAAAAACAGAGCTTCGATCGCCGTCACGCTACCTCCACTGCAGTCAGGTGACCAAGTGTGGGGGGGAAGACAGCAAAGCAGCAGCCACAGTCCTACGACCTGCCAATCGGCCGAGGTCTTAGATTCTTAAAATGCACTCGGGATAAGAATTCGAACGAAACCGGAGATTTCTCGTGTGCCTCGAGCCAAACGAGGGCAGTTACAACATTCCCGGCGGCGCTGACTGGCCTAACACGAGCACTAGTTTCTCCGGGTTGCAAGAAGAGCAGGGTAGCACTTCGGATGAGGGTACCAAGTCGCATAAATCGTTTCCCCGTGGTTCACCTACCGCTCATGTGACACGTTTAGGACGCGAAGTGCGAAAACAGCACCATGTTAACTTTTAGAAACGATCGATTGTCGAATGTCGCGTCACTTTCTTTTGTTCTGTTATTGGAATGACGCGAGGGCATGCATTGTCTTGTGTTTTCTTTGTAAATCAATTGTCCAAAAGAAAATAAAAAAGTGAAATGTGGTGTTACCGAGCGGCCGTTTCGAGTCTCACGGTGTTTCGTGTCAGCCAGCGGAGCTTGGTTGGCCCGCACCAGGGACCAAAGCGACAGCCGTGTATTACTTCTGCGTGGTGCGCGTTAAAAGTCCCAACAGCATTGCCTGCATTACTGCATTGGCTAAATTTAGATCATACATCAGAGACATCAGACTGGGCCGATTAGCCTCTCGCTGTCTATAAATAGACAAAAAAAATTACTAATTAACTTTTTAATTAGTGAAAATAGACATACGGTTCCAATTAGAAACTTGCTGAGCGTCATCGAAAACCTCTACATCAGTCATTTTCACAAAGACTTTGAGCGCGTGAGAAGCATAGTAAGTAGTGCGCTAAAGCTACCACTCGTGGAGCAGTGGCCCCTATCGTTTCGTCGAAAATCGTTTCGTGGAAAACTTTTCATAGACACACGTTTCGTCGACACTGGACGATTCATCGACACTCGTTACGCGAATCGCACGCTGTAGGGACATTTCGTCACGCGTGTATCACTAATGTCAGTAATGTGCGCGTCAACCTCCCTCCCCTCCCCTCCCCCCCCCCCCCCCCCCCCCCCCCCCCCCCGGGGGGCGTTCACGTGGAGACAGCCTGCGGCGGCTCGTTACAAAAATGTTAACCCACCTGGCCGACCCGTACACGCCGCTTCGTGGCGACAGTCTCATGCAGCTTTAAGGCTGAAGTCCATGGAGCGAATTATGCGACGAATAACTGACGAACGCCGCCCGACGGCACGCTCGCTTTGCGCGCAACGTAGCACCCACTGTGCTGATGCCAGGCGCATAAAAAAAGCCGCCGGGCAAAATTCGTCGATTTTTCGCAGCATATTCGTCTCATGGAGTCCAGCCTTTAATTACACAAAAAGGTTAATCTCAGCTGTCGATGAAACATCGCGTGTCGGTGAAACGATCTGTCGATGAAACGTCGTTCGATGAACTGATTGCCATCGAGAATTTGTTCCCAACTGATTACAATGGTACCAAATGAATGCTTCGGAAGCTCGCTCCAGCACTCACGCAGCAGCACGAAACAAATGCTCGGCATTTTCCATGTTTCGACTGGCGAGCCTGCCTGCCGCTGACGTCACGGCACTAAAAAGCACGGGTATATTCGAATGTTAGTCTTTTCTGGCATCCTTCTACTTGCCGATTGAACATTAATTACAGTATTCTGAATTTCGCGATGCGAATTAGCATGCCGGAACTGTTAAAGGCCGGGGATTCAGAAAATATAGCTAGTTGGGGTAGCTAAAAAGATCGCCGGAGTACCCGCGCGACTCGGCGCGTCCACGACTCGGTGCCAAAGACGACGCCGATGGCGCCCCCGGCCGTCGGCTCGCCACGCAACGCTCACCGCCACCTCTCGTGGGAACGGTCACGCGAGCTGTGGGGTCTCCCGAACAGGCCGCGGGTACCCCCGGCAAAAACAAACGCGCAAACCTGCGGCCACCGCGTCCGGCTCGCCCGTCCAAGAGAGGCACAGGCACAGCTCGAGGAGCCCGCGAGCGAGCGGCTGCCGCTCAATGGGAGGGCCGCGCGGTGAAGCCGCGGCGTCTTTCCAACGGCGCTGAAGAGAGCCGCGGCGCTTCACGTTGCACACCTGGCAGATTATTTGGGCACTGCAGCGCGACGACACTATGGTCTCTATGGTAACTCACTGACAGTTCGAGGAAAGTATAGGTCGTGGCTGACTGTTCAAGTTTCGTAATGGGCCATATCGGACGTCCTTATGGGCAGACGCCGCAAGTTCATCGGCTGCCGAGCGATCGGAGGACTCGCCTTTTCAAGCTGCTTAGCATAGCGTTACCGCAGGCTACAGTACGGAGCGTTATTGCTGCCAGCAGCTCGACTCCGAGTCGTATATGGTCCTCGGCGCGCGCCGGGAGCGTTGCCGTGACCGCCTGCGGTAACGCTTGTGGTAGGGTTGCCTTGCTGCATGCCCATCCGGGAGGAAGAACACGAAGCCGGGGTTTCCATAACGAGAAACTACATTTATTAGAGTAACATCAACCGGTTGTTAGTAATAAAGTATAACAATGTATAACATTAGACCTACGCGCCTCCGTGCCCTTGGTCCGTCTTCCCCCTCTGTGGGCGTGTCCCCCTCTTTTATACCCTTGCGCGCCTGTCCTTCGTGCGCTCTTGCGCGCCCCAGACGTTCTTTTGCTCTGGGTGGTCAGCAGCGGCCTCTGGTCGTGGTGGCCGGCCCTCGCTCCCACACGCTATGCTAAAACTGGCTTCTAATGGCGAGTTTCCTCCTCCGCTAAACCCTCAACAACGAAGAAGACGCTACTGCAACTGCGCGCCGGTGGCCCGGACTGTAGAGTTCCGGGTATCGTAGCGGGTTGCGGACAGCATTGCGGGACGGCGAAAACCATTTACGAAAACTCCCTAATGTCACCACCAAAATGATCAGCGGATGCATCTTGTTGCTCGTTGCAGTTACGATGTAGCGGCAGTAAGGTCAGAATTAAAGCCCAGCTGGTAGTTGTGTTTTTTTTTTTTTTTTTTGCGGCTGTAGACAGACATGGCGGTAGTTTTCTTAAGGTATGTCCCAAGAGAGGCGACAAGCATCGAACCCATGCCCAGAAACAGCCAATTTAGCAATTGGATGTGAAAGGTTTCGGTAGCTGCCGCGCCTGCACCCGACGTCCGTCAAACTCGCCGTTCGACGTTTGTTGCTCCCACGTTTCCTGTTGCACCTGTCTGGACCAGAGGTCGGCATTTTAGGTCGCCCTCACTCACCCCCACCCTCACAGCCACACTCACCTAAGCCCCGCACTCACCCTCACAACTACACTCACCTTCAGCCCCTCCCTCACCCTTACAGTCACACTCACCTTCAGCCCTTCACTCACCCTCACTGAACCTCACACACTCATGGCCCTCACGCCACTCACCGCCCTCACTCACTCATGGCCCTCACGCCCCTTACGCACTCACGGCCCTCACGCACTCATACCCCTCACGCCCCTCACGCACTCATGGCCCTCACACCCCTCACGAACTCACCGCCCTCACGGCCCTCATACCCCTCATCACGCACTCATGGCCCTCACACCCTTCACGCACTCACCGCCCTCACGGCCCTCGTACCCCTCACGCACTCACGGCCCTCACGCACTCACCGCCCTCAAGCACTCACGGTCCTCACAGACCTCACGGCCCTCACTCACCCTCACACTCATGAATTTTCCTGGTTCAGAAACTCATTCACCCTCACCTCACCTGTGAAGATGAGGGTGAGTGAGGGTCCTCATGAGTGAGGTTTGCCGAGGTATGGTCTGGACAAGCGACGTAGCCACGATGCGGCGTTTCCGAGTGGGCAAGGGGCTATTATTCATCGCAGCCTCGTATTTGCTTTTAGCCGTATCGTGCAATGACCTTACTACGAAGGAAGGACATCGGCGCACCACGGTTAAAAAAGGGGGCGAAACCGACCGTCATATCGAGCACACCAACAGCGAATGACAGAATGCCATATTTTACAAGTTACACGGACGAAACGAGAAGCTCCGTGAACTTCCCGCGAATCTCTCTAGAGGAGGACGCTCAATTTAGACGCCAACTTCTTATACTCAGACAACTAATTGCGCTTTCGTACACTCGAGAAGTTCGATCCCGTTACAAAGTAGCCTCCCCCCTACCGACATTTTGCAATTGTCACCGTGTGGTGCAGAGAAGGGTGGCTTCACCCGTACGCCGACAGTGCGGTGACCAATCAACCACCTCCCTTTCGTCATATATCCCGCTCTTCGCATGCGGGACATGAGCGTGATCACTCGGCGAAAGATCCACCGTGGACTGGTCCAACGAACACGTCCGCCGCACAGTCAGCATACACTCTAAGAAATGCCTGCGCGTCTACTTAACCGCAAAACACTCAAAGAACCAATCTCTGCGATTTACGAAATCAGCTCAGCGAATTATGAGGCGGAACATCCGTTTAGACCAAAAAATGAAGTGTGCGCTGTGGCATTGCGCAATGCAAGCATGACGCTTTGCATTACGTAATGCTACAGCGCAGACTTCATTTTTAGGCCTAAACGCATGTTCCACCTCATCATTCGCTGAGTTGATTTTCTAGATCGCAAAGATTGGCTCTTTGAGTGTTTTGCGGGTAAGTAGACGCGCAGGCATTTCTCACGAGTGTAGAGGACGAATGTATGCCTTCTTAACCGGTGCAATAATCTCGCCACGACACAGATGGCCAAACAACACAAAAGACGGAACTGCGGCCTAACACGCCGCGGTTCCCCCGAAAGAACCACGTGGAACGCGGACCGTGAAAGTGGCACGTGAAACGAGTCGCGGCGATCGAATCGGCGACACAATGCGACGCTCCTTGCGAAGCCCGCGTGCTCCACAAAGAGACCCATCGTGGCGGCACGCAAGTCTCAATACACAGCCCACACCAACCGGAGCCATTGTCGAGCGACGGAGGGGGGACTCTTGCTACAGCCCAAAACAGCGCTCAGACACGCGAGCAAAGGGCTACCAGGCGGCAAGATGGTAGGCGTCGCCGTCCAAATGTCCACACAAGAGAGTCCACAACCGAGTCTCACAGCTGCTACTGCAGCCACCGCCGGTTCTCCCAAAGGGGACGAACGAGCACGCGACGTTATGGTGCGGCGGAAGTGCGCTGCTCATTCCGCCGCCCCGGACGCGATCGTGGTCGCACGTCACGCCACCCGTGAACTGCGCACGCCAAAGACCGTCACCTGCAGCTTTGCGCTGTTCCGCCTTTGCGTCCGAACGAACAGAAAAGGCACGGAATCGCGGAGCGGCGCCACTCGGTTGACCGGTGAGAAAAAGGAAGAGCCATCGTAAGACAGTATTGATTTCGAGCCCCAACTTTCGCCGTGTGCGCGCGGGGGGACCAAACAGCATCGTCGGGAACAACGAGCGATTCCAGAATGTCTGCCATTCGATGAACAAATGAACGCTTTAAAGGAAAAGGAGAAATAGAGGGGAGCGGAGGGCTGCGAATAGTCAGCCCATATGGTGAACGGCCTAGATTAGTTGCAGAGCGGGTCTAACTGTATCAACGATTGTCATTCTGAGAGAGAGTTAAGAATTTCTGGGAGGGATTCCGGAATGTTGGGGGACGGGGGTTGTATAAATCGGTGGCAGTCTTCGAAGTATAAGCGATCGTCCAGAAATACTGAAGAAATGCTCTGCACTAGGATACCTCTTCGTGCGGACAACGTGGCCCTGAGAGCAAGCGAACAAACATAGCACACGGACACGTCGATACGCACGCGACACGATGTGTTGGATCGTCGACCAGCTGCAAGCGAGACAGCACCCCGCGGCGGCCGACAGGCACGATTTTCTCGTAGTCACACCGGATCTCCCGGAGTCCCCCTCCAAAATCGACGCTGCAAACCGCGGCGATTCAAGCAACCCGCTCTCGCGCATTTCCACGCGCGAGCTGGGCAGTTCTCCGATCAATCGTTGCCCGAATTCTCCCCCAACTACGCAACTACGCAACCCGCTCCGGACATTCCAAGGAAGCGGAGACAAGAAAATTTTACCCTTTATTTGCCATTTTCGGAGGCGGGAAACCGCGATATTGCTGAGAGCGGCGAGATTCCGTGTTTGCCTTGGTCCGCCCACATCACAAGCAGAAAGTGACTCCCTCCACCCCCCCCCCCCCCCCCCCCCCAAATTGTGATCTCAAATCTTTAATGCACGAGGGTCGCAGCAGACTAGCTCAAAATATGACGTAAAAGTCAAAACAAAAAGAAAACCTGAATAGGTCTTGAATTTTTCCGCCTCTATAGATAATGCGCTAAAGGCATTATTTCATAGGATAGTTTGAATAGAAAACTTGATTCTGCGCGGAGTATCTTCAACACACGGTGTAGGGCACTTCTGGTCCGAGTTCTACGATCGATGCACAGCGACAAGAAAATCGAATTCGTTTATTAGGTTCGTCAAAACATCGCATATCGATGGAAGGCCGAATGTCGGTCTACGGGACCTAAGGAATAATTCCATAGACGCTTTCAGCGAGCCAGATTCGAGCCATCATTGGTGACTTTTCCTCCTTTAGCACGATGTCGAGCAACCAAAGTGGGCGTTGACAAGCCTGCACTAAAGCCGAAGAATGGCCACTGTGGCGTCTAGAAAGGCAATTGCCTGTCCTGTCAACATAGTGACGAGGAGCTGCGAATGGAAGAAGAAACGACAAGTCAAGGTCGGCTATGGTGGCGACCAGGCACAGCTGAACCTCTGTATGGCTAGTATGTTTGTAACAATTCGTGTGTGTGTGCGTGCGTGGTCACAGACGCTAACCTCGGTCAGAAGAAACTCGGGGTGTCAGCGGAGTTACCGAACGATGTCAGGCGAACAAATCCGACTCGAGATTTACGAGTATTGTTTGCGTGTAGGGAGTACGAGAGACGAAAGGAGGCAGAGGGAAGGCCTCACTTCCCTTCGCTACAAATCGCGACCAGCAGCAGGGATCAGTCACCGGCAGGTAATAGCTTATACGAACAATGTATCCGCCCAGAACGCGCTGCTGTCGCTGTGGGACTTGACACGTGAAGTCGTCATAGTGAGAAGGCCCCTCCCTTCCAGCTGGCCGGGAGCCATCCTTATGTCAAGAAAATATTTACCAAGTGTCTAGCGTTACGTCCGACGTAACCCAAGTTACGTCCAAATCTCCGCCTCACCTAGGTTCACGGGGGAGAGAGAGAGAGAGAGGGGGGAGAGGTAGGTTTACGCGTTTCAGTGTTCCGTCCGGACGTGACGCTAGCCACAGCGATAAGTATATTCATTCATTCACGCAACTTTCCGTATTCTGCCGACACGGGCGAATCCAGCGATCGAAAAATCCGAACGGGCGTCCCCACTCGCGTCCCTTCACTAAGACGGAGAGAGAGAGAGAGTGCACCCCGCGTCCAGACTCTCGAGAGGAATCATCGGCCCGAGGTCGATATCGCGTCCCGAGCGGAAGCAACACCCACGCCGGCGGCCGCGACACTCGCACGCGCCGACCGTCTCCACTTGTTGCCGGCGGCAACAACAAACTGGCAAGGATCGACCTTTCGAGCGGCGGCCCACGCGGCCACCCCGCCTGCCCTCTCTTGTTATGGGGTGGTCTCCCCTCCCCCGGCCGCCCCGGCCCTCAATCGGCAGCCAGCAAAGCCGCCGTCAGACCAACGCGCATCTCGGCGGCGCCAGACAAACAAGCCAGCGTTCAGCCGTCAGCAGCAGCGCGACGGGGAGGCACGTGACGCGCTGACGTGACGTGAACGTGACGTGGCGGGACGACAACGTCAGAACCGAACACGTTGGCTCATTCAGTTCGGCGACGAAGGCCGGAAAAGTGCTGCCGTGGCGGCGATAGTATGCACGCGGCGGTAACGCGGCGGAGGCGGCCTCTCCCCCGGCGTCGCGTTTCCTGCCAATGCCTGAAGAGGCGCTCTTTCTTTCTTTTTTTTTCCCCTCCCCTCTGCTCCGCATCCTTTTCGAAGCGACGACGAGAAACTAAGATGGCACACACGCGTGCCTCCGACAACAGCACGGCGGACGGTCGCCTTGCCAAATGACTATTTCGCACCCTCGTTTACATCGAATCTGTCCAGGCAGCCGTTCCACAACACGTAAAAGTACTTGTTGTGTGGCTATGTTGGCGGTGAAAATTTCGAACCACGGTTAAAAGCGCTGCAAAGACGAACACAAGAGAGAAGAACACGGTTTGTCTTCTCTCTCGTGTTCGTCTTTTAAAGCGCTAACTTTATGGGCGACACTCCGCAGAGATTTCATCCTCGTCCGTTGTCGTCACCGCGGGCGCGAAACACATGCGCGTCAAAACTGTCCGGTCCGGCGTGCGAACTGTCGGGAAGATGGCTGCTCCGAATCGCCGCACAGGACGGTTCGCGACACATGGTTTCCGACGCGTCGTTGCGTCGCTCCGTTGAGCTCCGCCCAGTTTCGGGTATCCCTCTACCGAATGGATGAATGAATGCTAATGGCTATATATATATAACGGGCGGTAGCTCGCGCCACCTAGCCTAGAAAAATTAATTCTTCCCTCGCCCTTCTTGCTTTTTTGTGACTTTAAAACAAATATAATATTTTTATTACATTCTATTAAAGTGTGCGTCTGTAGAGATTTTCCGTGAGGTTACTCTTCTGCTCAACATCACTCAATCGCGATGGACCGCAGCGGACCTTAGGAGCCATCCCAGCGAAGCGAGCACTGCGTACAAATCACGTGACTACGCTTACCGCGCATTGCTGCGTCTCTCCTGAAATTCACGTGACACTCACACGGCATTGGACTGGCTCGTAGCGCCCGCTGCTCTCCATCGTAAGGTGAAACGGAGTACATTCGGGTTTCGAAGGCCTCGATCGGTCCCAGAAGGACGGCTTGCTATGGCGCGCGGGATCAGCAGCTTGTTTTGTGTGCGCGAGAAAACTCGATGGCGTCCATCTCCTTCACCGCGCACCGCCACATGTGTGTGTCGTGTAGGCGTTTTAAAAGAGGGGGAGATCCGCTTCCCCGAACTGCCCGCACCACGAAGCGCCTCCTCACCCGATCGGGCCGAAAGTCACGTGACAACATGACCTTCGCGCCATCCGTGCTGCCATTGGCTGCGGCCCTCCGAAATTCGGACAGCCGTGCGGCGATATCTAGCAAGTTGGACGCACGCCGGCGCCGGACGGAGGCCCCGTCCGACGCTTCGTTGCGACGAAAACCCTCGCCCTCGGACGTCGTTCAGGCGGTTCGCACGCCGAATCGGACAGTTTGGACGCGCATGTGTCTCGCGCTTAAAAGAATGGAAAAACTTCTCTTCCCTCTTGCCGCGACGAGAGGGAAGCCGGGGTTTCCCGGCGGCCATGCCGCGCGAAGGGAGCGAAGAGGGCAGCCCTCGCGCGACGAAGGGAGAATCTTCGTGTCGTCTGCTTCGAACAGTTGTTTCCAAACATTCCTAGCGTTATGGGAAATCCCATTTTGGCAGTACCCCTACTTGCTACGCATAATGTTGGATGGTTTTAGGCACTTCCACCGCGCTTGCCCACTTACTTCACGGATCGCTGGTGGCAGTCGTCAGTGGCATCCACGAGGCCAACCACGACGGCTATGAGAATTAACCACGTCGCACTTCCGTCCTCAGCTACATGACGGCACCATTCCACCCGCATTGCGCCACCCTTTTTACAGCTACCGCTTTCGTTTCTTCGTATATTGTAAACAAAACAATTTTTTGCGTCCTTAATTACAGGTAAAACATTCTACTACACAACTGCAGTGAAATTCCGCAACAAGAATCATGCGCGCAAATCGGCGCGAAGGACGAAGCAAAAACAGCAAAAACTCAATCTTTTTTTTTTCTACCTGACAAAACCTCCACCCATGTCCAAGGTGAGCCCACGGATCACGAAGAGAATGCTTTACATTTCGAACGAAATCAACGATATTGTCCCAGCGCTGGTGGCGCCAGCCCCTCACCGCTTGGGCTTCTTTCTCAAGGACGAATTCTCAACGCAGAAACGACCAACGAACGCGCAATCACCGGTCCCTCCTAGATCACCTCTTTTTTTTTTTTTTTTTTTTTTGTGGGAGTTCATTAAGTCGGTCAGCTTAGAAAAAAAAAACACATTATCATCCAGCTCCTATTTTTTCTTCTAATTCGTTTTTTGGCCTTGTTATCAACTGATACCCTCAGCGGCTGCGTTTCTTAAACAGGGACCCCCCCCCCCCCCCCCTACCTCCTCCTACCTATCGCCCGTTTATAGAAACCACGTGTCTACGACCAACGGGTCCATATCACATGAGCGAATGACGTTTTAGCGAAAAACGGGGGGGGGGGGGGGGGGGGGGGGGGAGCCGCCACATACTGTCGCCGCTTCGCGGCGGCTCATTACAAAAGTGTGAACCCACTTGGCCGCTTCGCGGCGTCCGACTATTCGCTAAAGTGTCATTCGGTGAAACGTGGGCGTTCGCTAAGACGTCATTCGATCAAGCGAGTGCCTCCCACGACCAAGTTCGCGTTCGCCCACACCACGTTCGGGCAGAGACCTGACTGGCGTAAGGCAAAGCGTATCCGCGCGCGCCGTGCCAACAGCAGAGCCACCGCAGCAGCGCAACGTCAAAGGTCGGTGTATAGTGTATACACCAACACGGTGTTTACAAACAAGCCTGCTTCGCCCACACCAGGTGTGGGCACTGCGCCTGCGCAGAAACCATTTTCGGGAGGAGGGGTGCGTCTGCGCAGTACCGAGACAGCAGCACCACCGCAGAGGCGTCTGACGTCAGTGAGTTGAGTCCCGAAAACCGGCGTTTCCTTCTCGTTCCCAGAAGGCGACGCGCATCGAAGCAGACGGAGGCCGTCAATCAGGCCGACGCGAGGGATCGTCGTCTGTCAGGCAGGGGGACGCGACGGCAGCCGGCGCACATCTCCCGGCACCCTTCGGGACCTGCCTTCTGCTGCGCCATGGACGCGTGGGCAATGCGACCGAGGAGATGTCGCCCCGTTTCTATAGGGGTAGACGTCGGGGTTCCACGAAGCCCGCTGCATCAAAATGCCGCGACGGGCCGCGGCTGTTGCGTCCCCGACCGTCCCCTCGTTTAAAATGGACATCTCCGTCCCGTCCCGTGTCCCTCCCCTCCTCCCCCTCGCTTCACCCCCCCCCCCCCCCCTTACAATTGTTTATAATTTGAGTTGCAACGAGACAAAACGCGCCCTCCTGTGGTTCCCCCTTGTGACGTCATTACCTTGCAAACAACAAGTTCGATGGTGTTTGTTATTAGCATGGTAGAAGCTTGAAATCATTGCGCTCTCAAAGGAACACTACCAACACCGTCAAAATTAAAGTTCTTTCATTCCTCTTATTTCCGTCGATGGTAAATCCCCTTTCCGACGTCATAGTCAGCGTTCGGCCAATCGTGGAAGGCCGACCATAGCGACGCTTTCGGTCGCGCACGGGGCTAATAGGGACTGTTAGCAAAGCCCGGTTCACACAGTTGCGTTTGACTGCGTTTGACTGCGTTGCGGCAGCGAGACACCAGGACATCCCTGCTGCTTATATCGCGTGCCAAGAAGATTCCTTGGATTGGATTCCACGCTTCATACGAAGCACAGATGTGCCGGTGACTCGCTTTCGGTTCTCGCCGCAACGCAGTCAAACGCACTCAAACGCAAGTGTCTGAACCGGCCTTTATCGTGCTCGCCGCACCGCACTACCGGAGAGCTTTCGAAGTATCACCCGGGTCGCGCGCGCTTCAAAGCATGATTTAAAGGCTCCAGTAGTGCAGTACCCGGAACACGGTAACGGTTTGCTAAAAAGTTCCCAACGTCTGTGTAGCGGGCAGTGCTGTGCGGAACGACGTTCCCGGAACGCGTTCTTATTAGAAGGAACGGAGGAACGCCGCCGTTCCATCTGGCATCGGTGGAACTGGAACGGGAACTCATCACGTTCTTGGGGGAACGGCAGGAGGAACGGCGTTCCTTTTATTTTGTCTATTTATATTCGCAATTTTACCCGAATTTAGAATCTTTATTATCAATATACTGTAAGCAATTTTATTTTCGCGGGCCTAATGTTTCCCAAATTCGGCGAAGTGTTTTTTTTTTTTTTTTTTTGTTTTTTTTTTCAATATTTCGCGGACACGAAATTTCGCGAATGAGGGTGATATAGGCTACGTTTACATGGATGCGACAGCAGCGCATCGGATCCAGTTAGCGAATCGGATCCACTTCAGCCACTACGTTTACATGGATTCGGATCGACCAGTAGCGGCACCTCGTGTCGAAGGATCACAACGCAAATTTCGTGACCTTCAGAATGTTTCCGAGGTGTCCGGTTTGCCTAGCGGCATGCAAAGCAAAGCTCCCGTAATCCCTCGCTCGAGCACTCGATCCGATCCGCTAGCGTATACATGGAGAGTCTCGATTCGGGTTGACCATCTCAAACCACCCCGTCCCAGCGGATCGGATCGGATCCGATCCAATCCGATCCGAGTTGTTTACATGGACCGATTCGATTCGTTAACTGGATCCGATGCGCTGCAGTCGCATCCATGTAAACGTAGCCATAGGCTAGTTACCATAGGAAAACATATTCACTGTCTCTTTTTATCGCGATATTATTGAAGTCGCGAAATTCGTGAAAATTAAGTCGTTTACGGCATTTCGACCTCGGGGACTGGGAAGCGCCTGGTAGATAGCAGAAAACAAATAACTAAAACAAATGTCATCGTGGCGGCTCGACACGTATACCTTGATCTGGATATGCTCACTCGCTCGCTTTATTTTATCGACGGATTATCCGGCACAATATTTGATTAAACGACGCAAATGCAACGTCAATGTACCGACGCGTTCCAATCTTCGAAACGTAACTGGAACAAGTTCCATTCGAACACCCCGGAAACACGTAACGGGGACTCGTTCACAGAGGGAGAAGGAACGAGTTTTCGAGGACATTAGGGAGTTTTAGAATAGCGCACGCTAAAGCTTTGCGTGCGCAAAGAATAGCGTCGTCGCCACTGCGCATGCTCCGAACGCAAACCAGGTTTTGCGCTTTGCGTGCGCAATTTTAGCGTGCGCTATTTCTCGGAAATAGCGCGCGTACGCAAAGGGTCTTTGCGCTCCTCTAAGGAGGATTCGTGATGAGAAGTGGCTAAAGCTAAAGCCAAGACGAGCACAGTTTAAAAAAAAAAAATGGCGGCCCGCAGGCCCATGGAAGCGGTAGCTTTGGCGGCGTCGTGAGCGCGACGTCGGCGGCATCCTCGCGACTGCGATTTTCAATACGGGACGACACTGCACTCGGTTTGGAAAACCCAGTAAGGTGGGCAACGATCACCGGCAACTTGATGCTTGCGACGAGCGAACATTTATCGGCGAAGGTCGGTACACTCTTGCTGAGGCGACGCATGCGGCGGACACGACCGGTCGACCGCTCGCGTCGCACTTTCACGTTTAAACAAATGTAAAATTGTTACTCCAGACCAAAAATCTTGTTTTTTCTTAAGTTGCAGCATTTCGTGTGTGAAAGAAAAATCGTGAGTGTATCTTGGTGGCGTTGTAAGCGCGAGATGCTTGGGCTTTTGCGTCGCGGCGGAGAAACGCTATTCTAAAACTCTCTTGCGTCGCGTGCGCTAAAGCAAGCGCTACATTTAGCGCTAGCGTGCGCTAAAATTGCGTACGTTATTCTAAAACTCCCTATTACTGGCAGCGGGGTACCATATTAACGAGACATCACTGACTGTGTAACGTATTTTCGGGATTGAAAAGCCCGCGGACTTGTCAAGATTTCACGATTTTACGCGACGCACACAGGTGCGGCCTATTTGAGGATTTATTTTTCAACGTCACCCATTATGGCGAGACGGTACGGAGTTTGCGAATGGCAGGTTATGTTAATGATGACCTCTGTTTACGACCGAGCGCATGACGACCTCTTGTGATCTCTCACGACGAGAAAACATACTAGCCCCATCTATCGGGTAGCAGCTGAACACTGATAATTGGCGTATATTCACGATTTGTTTCGCGCATAATTTTGTTTCTTCCTTGGGGGGGGGGGCCCCCCCCCCCCCCCCCCCAAAAAAAAAGATAAAAAATGACAATTTAATAAAACGACTATTTGTCAAAGATAGCACGGACATTTTTATTCCGAAGATACTGCAAAACCTTCGCTCTGGTGGAGTGCGGTTCCAGAGCCACCTCATAAATAGCGCCAGAGTTCCCTCTCCGTCTTAATAAGGTATCACGACTCGGTCGTGTAAGCAGTCCCGAGTGCGT
This sequence comes from Ixodes persulcatus, assembly GCA_013358835.2. Lineage (NCBI taxonomy): Eukaryota > Metazoa > Arthropoda > Arachnida > Ixodida > Ixodidae > Ixodes > Ixodes persulcatus. Next base: position 271,207 of record JABSTQ010011034.1, read on the forward strand.
GAACCAGCCTTCGTTCCTTCCGCCCGCCACGCGAACCGTCCAATAGCGGGTAAAGCCGACAGAGCACCCGGGACCTGGTCTCCCACCCCAGAAACCCGTCCCGCGTCCGGACCCCCCTCTCTCTCAGCGCCGAGGAGCCGGAGGGAAGGGGCGTCGGCCCGTCGGCGCGTCTCATCCCCTCTCTCCCCAAGACCGCGCCGTCGGCCCAGACAGACGCCCGCCCCGGGCCCGTTTGGAGGTTCGCGTCTATGAAGTGGGTCACGTCGGCCGGTGTTCGGGCCCCGGGGCTGCCCGGACACTCTTCGCAGCGGCGTGCTTGTCGGGGCGCGCCCCGACAAGCGCGCCCCCGCGCTGGGGAATCCACGAGCCCCGTCAAGGCAGCGACGCGAACGAACATCCACGCTGCCCTGTGGTCTGGAAGTAGCGTTGCCCTGTGGTCTGGGCGGGATCAGTGTCGTCAACTCGCGTCGCCGAAGGCGCGCCAGAGTTGTAGCAGATCGTTGCGATACCTTCGATGACAATAGAGAGTTTTAGGGAACCGTTTTTGCACATCCGATACGGTACAGAAGGCCCTTGGGGCACAACTGCGCATGTGCGAGTCTTCTGCGGTAGCACACGCACAGTTCGTACCGTGATGCCGAGCACCCGCGCTGCTGCACTGCACGAATGCTCGGCATAATCCATGTTTAGACAGCACGCTCGACCTGCAAGTCTGCCTTCCCCCGACGTCACGGCACAAAAAAGCCTGGGTTTATTTGAATGTTGGTTTCGGTGTCATATTCAATTGTCGATTTCGCAATAACTATTCTGAATTTCGCGATATTAAATATCATACCGGAAAGGGTAAAGGCCGGCGATTCCGAAAATATAGTTAGTTGGAGTAGCTCAAAACAATTCGCCGGAGTACCCCTTTCGGAGCATTGAGCACGCAGAGTTGAAAGGTCGAAAAATATCCTTTTCTCTCTTCCGACCGTTAAAGTGACGTTTGATATAAATAGATTCAACGTGCGAACGACATAAGAACACTGGGGAAACTCGATAAGAAATAATGAGTGCAACCTATACAAAGGGGCGGTGTTTAAGAAGGAAGTTGAGAACATGTATATGTAACTGGCAGCTGACACTGCCAACATATAAACACTCGAATTCGTTCACTCAAGGACTGCGAGTCAATCGTGAGGGACGCGTACGCCCCCCCCCCCCCCCCCCCTCTCTTTCCCGAAAAAAAACGAAAAACTAGAAAGGGCGAGAGGATTCCGCGCCTAAGCGCTCCTTTCTGCCGTCGTCCTCATTTCCCTCCTTGACTGGAAATCATTATAGTCACGTCTCCTTAACACAACCCCCCCCCCCCCCACCCCCCACCCACTTTTCCAAAAAAAAAAGAAAAACAATCGACTCTAATGGGAGTTTGTTATCATAACGAAATTATGACGGAATGCGACCGCTGCTTTTTAGAATTCTTATTTCTACACAGGCCCGCAGAGACGAGCGTCACCAGCTGACCCGTTGCTCTACTCGGTTACTATCCAAACTATCCCTGAACTCCAGGTGTCGCCTACACCTCCCAAGTAAGTGCACGCAGGATGCCGCTAACAAAACAAAGAAGCCGCCGACGACAGCCCCTTGATGTCGGCGTTGACACGCGACATCAAGGGACTGTCGTCGGCGGCTGTCGCCCATCCACCCCAAGTGGGGGGAGGACGCCCCGTGGACTGCGCCCTTTGTTCCGGCTTGCGCGCCAGGGGCTGCTGCCGCCGTCGGCACAGGTAGTAGAAACGACGCGCGAGCGAGCACCGGCCTCGCTGGCGCAACGGCGTTGCGCGCTGACGCGACGTCCGTCGGGTCGCCGACGGAGGGGAGAGGGGCTATGCACCTTCGGGGAGGGGGAGAGGGACACCCACCGTCCCCGGAGCCAGAACCTCGTGGCGGCGCCGGCGGCCGACTACGACTGCAATCTCGACAGCGGAAGATTGAAACGACCGTCGTCAGATGCGAGCTTGTTTTCTTTTATGTTTCCGCAAGTAACGCGCATTAAGAAAAAAAAAAAAAAAAAAAAAAGAAAGCAGAAGTGAAACTTATAAATAAAGCGTTCCAGACGTTTACAGAACCTGACCTCTACAAACGGTCTACGAGCTCTGCATTCGAAGTATACCCGTATACCCGAGATTTTGATGAGCCGGTGTTACTTAAAAAGTAGTCTCTAAACGCAATCACCTATTCGCCCTTTTTTGTTTGGCAACACACGCAGTGGCGCCATCTATCCGGTAGCCCTGGCACACTTCCGGTCCGGGTATATTTTCTCAATTTTTACGCATCATTCTTTCACCATGAGAGTGAATTATGTGTAAGAGTGGCATAAGCGACCATTTTCCAAAAATAGCGCGTAGATTGAATCTCTCAAATACTGTGAAACCCGCCGTCTAGTTGAGAACCGGAAGTGATTGAGGGCTGTTTGCACACTGGCGCCACCATGTTTCAACTCACGCGAGAAAGAGCGAATAGGGGAATTAAATGCGGTTACTAAACTGTTGCGTATCAGAAGTCTGCCGATTTACGTGGTAGTGTTACTGCTGTTTACACAAGCAAGAGAGAGAGAGCGAGAAGCCCCTCCCTCCCCCCCCCCCCCACACACACACACATTTGCTAAGTTCCCCATAAGCAACTTTCTATTTAAAAAAAAAAAAAGAAACACATCCTAGCTTTTTCTTTTTCTTATGAAGATTCGTTTAGATTTTGGTGAAACAGCAAATATTAGGTCAACAGAATAGACCCGGGCAACGCTTCGCCCATGACGTTACATGCGTCCGTGACGTCATGTCTCTCTGCAGAACTCCCCAACCACCCCCGCTTGGAAGGCACCCCCTCGGGACAATTAGAACACGCAGACCGTAACGCCGGCCAAACTACGTTACGAGTTAATGGGATCCGTCAAACAACGTGAAAAGCGCAAGGCACTCTGGGTGTTCCCTGTGCATGAAGCTTTTTCTTCCTTACACCACTGACCGGGGGGCTCGCACAGTCCTCGATCATCCCGGAGACGCCCGAACCCCTCTTTAGCCTATCAAGGAGCTTGAACCCAAGAGACAACCCGGGGACTATACCGACTTCAAATCACCTTCGCTCTGTACCACGGCTCAGTGCACGAACCGGCTTGTATCGACCCTCTTTGCGGGCACCCAAGGGCACGACATCTCCGGTGGCAATCAGCTCGTCTCTAACGACATTTCATCGAAAGATCGTTTAGTTGGCATGTGACGTCTGCAACCGGCGCAAGCATACCGTCAAGGCAGACGATTTAAAGGAGCAGTCAACGCCAGTTGATCAAACCGCGAAGGCATGGTGTTTGGGATACGAAAAAGCAATCATGAAACGCGCATATACATTAACAATTCATTCATTACTTGCAAGCACCTCAGACCTCTAGAACTTTAGAACAGTACTGACAGATGAGCAGCAGTCATTGTTAATTCGCAGGTATGAACGGATTAGAAGGGATGGCGTTGGGATTAAATTGGTGATAACCTGGATTAAAACATTCACTGGGGCTTGGGTTATAGTGATGCCTACGGATTAAATTGAAGTACAGCTGGTTTAAATTTAGGGACACTCGGATTAAAAAAAGCTCGCATTTGGATCATTATGAGCAGGAAAACTTAGAAACGAAACGCTGTACTACTGTCAATACCAAGAGCTCGAGCCTGTTGACCCTCTTTCACGCGCTCGAGAGCAAAACAGAAAGAAAACAAAACGACGCAAGTACAATGGTGCTTGTCACAACATTCTTTTTGCTGCGTCTAGCGCTTTTGGGCCATTACTTTAACACCTAACTGACTGTTTGGTGCAATTAAATTGTATGCCACGCAATGAAAGCTGATGTGTGATTTCAGGGGAGTGGAAAAGCGAAAACGGCATTGCCTTTTAATTCAAGAGGACAATAGCTAATATTTTCCTAATATGTCGAGTGAAACGAGTCATAATGAAATATAAACCTGCGCTACAAATGTAGTCGTTGTTGCGTTTACTGCTTTAAAACTTTTGGTTGCTTAAAGGGTGCTTCAAAACGATTAAATCCAATCACATCACTGAAAACTTTACCATGAAATATTGATCAAATCAACCAGAAATGGAGGATTTTATGCCAGAAAAATATATCTAAAACAAGATGACGCTGCTTCGTGAGCCTGATTCCAGCACCCACCAAAAACAGAACTGTAGTAAAAGCTCAAACTAGTACAACTTACGGTGTGCACTCCAATTGTCTAACTTGGAGCGGTGTTTGAATTATGAGGTATATGTTGGTCAAAAGGCATACGCTATTTCAGTACTCACTGAGCCTGTTCTACTTCAGGAGATATCCCGAGTTAGGACGGCTTTCGACATCGGGGGATTCACTGTGGCTAGACTGGCAGAGGATGCAACAGACTAATCCGGAGAAATATATTGGTAATACCTGAAGATGTACCGAATAAATAAATAAAAGGCCTATAAGTTTGCCCAGGTTGGATCACTAGCTAAAGATGCAGAAGTTAAAAACGGTTATAAGGTTTCCTGTAACCATGGCGTCACAAAGGGGGCGGGGGGGGGGGACCACTTTGGGTGCAGCGCTCAGGGGGATGTCGCTGCGGGCCACGAGAGCGGGGGGGGGGGGGGGGGGGGGGGGAGTGTCACGGCGGGCTACCGCCCCGGGTTTTTGACCCTCGTGACGCCACTGCCTGTAACTAACCCCATCTTACATTTTTAACATAACAGTTCTTGCAGGTCGTTTCTTAAATTGCGACAGACTAGAGGTTAGATTTTTCTTTTTTTCATTGATCTATTAATTTTTTTATCAATATTACTCATTCCCATATAGAGATTTTAGTGATTGAGTCATGAAGCTGTTTGCTAATTCCTTATGACAGATTTTTTCACAGTTTATTTTAAAGTTGTAGGTTGATAACAGATGATTCTATCTAGTCAGCAGGTACTATTCATTTTGGAAAGGACTGTTAAGAATCTTGAGGCAATAAACACTCGGCTTTCCTTCACAATGTGTTCACCAAAATGGTTCAATACCATCAGGAACCAACAATGTATATTTAACATTTCTTCGAGCCTTTATGAATTGAGAAGTATTTTTTTCTCTTTGGAACATACGCCTATCGCAGGCAGTCGCCGAAGTTCCTTGTTGCACAAAGGATGCCATATCCACACCGCGAGGAACTTCGGCTTGCATGTATATGTGTGACACAACGGGAGAGTAGAAATACTTTCACAAAATGGAACATGTTGCAGAAATGGACTTACAAAACCTGTCCAATGATAGAGCGTGTTCCCTAAAAACATTCACAGTGTTTTTCACCGCTATAATAAACTGTGCATTGTCTAACGCTCAGTCTCCGCTCGAATGTGGCGTTGGATGTCCGGACCAGATACCACTGTTTCATAACTTGCCATCGTATTCGAAAGTTATAAGTGATTTTCAGAAAGTTTCCGTGGGATAGTAAGGCCCGTTCCTAAAAGCTCATGCCATTCATCTCCATCTATTCGTGGGCAGTCATTCCCCCATATAAAAATTTCCGAAAGTCACTTATAACTTTTTTAATAAAATAACGACAAACTGAGCACTCGGCTATGCAGAGATTATTTTTGCCATAAAAAAGCACACTTTTTTTTAGGGGGGGGGGGGGGGGGGGGGGGAGTGAGAGGACACCTTGTACAAAATGGTGAGTGTGCAGTCAGATATAAAAATTGAACATGTGCTGACATCGTTTTCAACAGAACGTGTTCTGTTTAAAACTACTGAAGCACACTTCTCGGAGCTAGCAACAAAAAGCATTTTTCCATCATAGGGGTTACGGAACACATGCATGCTAACACTGTTGCCAAAACATGTATCATAATAAGAAATTATGGTACATGTTCTGTAATTCAGTGATATGGGACATGTTGTGGTAACAAGGTTAGCATGCATTGGCAGAGGCCTCGAATAACGCTTGAAAACCAGCGTGGGCTCGACAAACCGACGACACAAGAAGCCCGGGCTCACCCGAGAGGGGAAGACAACACTGCGATCGCCCCTGCTGGAGTTCATCAGGAAGTTCGGGATTCATTCACTCATTAACAGCAGTCATCCACCCCACCTTACACCCATCCCCTAGTCTAGGGACTCACACCCCATAGACGAGGATCTTCATTTTCACGCAAAATACATGTTTGCAATCAATCAATCACGCGGCAAGCGGTCTCGGTTATTTCGTTCACTGTCACGTGATACACTTTGAAGGGGACATTACGAGAGGGACAGTCACTCCTTATAGTGGAATTATCAAACACAGCAGCAGAGATAGAAAGCAAACTAAAAGCGGGGGAAGATAGTAGATAAAAGCAAACTACACCTTACTAACTGAAGTGTTCGAAGGTTACTAGTTGAAAAAAAAATGGCACACACTATACTCCGTTTCACCTTATATTGTATCGCAGCAAAGGCTAGAAGCGCGAGCTCGTAGCGTTGGCAGCTGCCCTTCGTGCACGAGAGCTTGTGCCACCGAGATGTGCCCTAGAGCAAGGAGCTCGCACTTGTAGCCTTTCCTGCAGTACAACACTAGGTGAAACAGAGTATAGAGGTATACCGTATACGTTACAGAGACAACACAACCTGATAGCCTTCCATTCATCGACTGATAATATGTTAGAGCATAGGGGAACACGCTGTGAAAGTAAATTTCCCGAGGAAGCGTCAGACGGGAAATTTCCCGGCGTTGATACAGTGGTCGTAGTGGCGACGACATGTTTCGGTGGCTCCCTCTTATGATGCCTATCTGTGACGTCACGATTAGGAATACCCGCGGCAAGCGACAACTTCGATGGTGTGCGTAAAACGCACGCTAGAAAACTTGGAGTCGTCGCGTTTTTAACCCAGCACCGTCGAAGTTGACAGTCTGAAATTGCTCCTATTTCCACAATGAAAATAGAAGTAACCGTACTCGAGACATCATAGCGTTCGGCCGATCGTGGAAGGCATCCTACAGCGATGATTTTGGTCGCACACATCTTGTCCGTAGCCAACTGCTTTTGCATAGTGCCTGATTCCCAAATGGCAAATATCCGACCTCCAAGGTAATTCGTTAAACCCCTATCTAATGAACTTACAAAAAGGAAAAAAAAACGATTCCGTTTGGAACATTTTTGCTTTTTGTTTTGTTTTGTACGCACATCTATGCAACTCAACTACGTTCTATTGCCGTTATAAAAGTCTATGTATGACGTCCGCAAGTGGATCTTGCCGACGTGATCCAACCCTCGCAAGGGACAGACGTACACATCGCGACACTGTTAGCGCGAACACGACATCGGCGCATTTTCGCATTTTACTTCTAAATAGTATTAGTGAGCACGAAATTTTATTGGTTACATTATAAAACTCAATGAGCTCTTTCCGTAGCAGTAATAACTTGGATGACATTCCTTGGTTTCAAAGAAAAAAACTGGAAAAACCGGCGACCGCTTGTTCGCGCTAACAGTGTCGCGCTCTGTACGTGTGAGGCACTAACGAGCGAAACTGTCGCAATACGATGCAAGGAATAAAAAGAAGGAAAACAAAACGTGGAAAAAAAAAAAAAGCCCGTTGGTTTGACGTCAACCGAAAGTAGTACCGAAATCATTCGCTTGACCTTGACAATGACGCTCGTGCCGGTAGTGCACGCGGTCGCGGAGGCCGGAAATGCCGACGACGCGAAAAACGGAACGCCGTCCACTTTGCGCAAGCAACAAGTGCGCGCCCGTTTTCTTCAGCCAGGCCCAAACGCGAACAACGTTACTGATCAGAGTCAGTTGACGGGCTTCCTAGAACGCCTGGCGCCTTTTTCGTGGCGCGTGGGCTCGGTGGCGCTAGGTGGCGCTTCCTACGCTATCATATCAGGTTTACTACGGTTGATCGAACACCATTTCATCGAAACACGTTCTAGAGGAAGCGGAGTCTCAGTTTAGAGAAACGCCGTTTATCGAAAAGGGGACGCTGTTTTAAGAAAGGCTTTTCTACTTCGCGCGAGTATCACTGGGGCGCGTCTTAGCACCCCCCCCCCCCTTTCCTCCCCCTTCGCGTTTACGCCGCTTCGCGGCGGAAGGCTGCAGCGGCTCATTACACAAATGTTAACTCACCTGACCCATCTGTACACGCCGCTTCGCCGCGGCCGACTCCGCTAAAAGAAAGCTCATCGCCATTTTTTTTTTTTTTTTTTTTCTAAACAGGGTTTTGCCATAAAGGGATTCGATAAACTGGGGTCGGTAAAACGGCGTTCGCCAAAATGAGCTTCTCTAAACCGCATGCCTCCGATCATACCGACCTATGGACAGACGTGACGGAACAGGTGGAACGTTGGATGCACGCTGCCTGTTATGGAAACTGGAAAGTGATTCTACTGTATGTGTGTGTGTGTGTGTGTGTGTTTTATGGTAAACACGAAGCTGGCGCAAAAAGAGCGTCAGTCAAAAATGGTCTTTCTCCGCTGCTCGTAGAGGCGTTGACGCCGGTGGCGCTAGGATATTCGATCGCACCTGCTAACGGACAGGCAACAAAGAAACGATTTCGAACGCCGCTCTTCTGTGGAGCTTGTCAGCTGGCAAGAAGGGGGCCTACGCTCTAATGTTAGAAATGCCTCTAGAGACGTCCGCGAGTGGATCTTGCCGACGTGATCCAAATCTTGCAAGGGACAGACGCACGTGCGACGCACTAACAAGCGAAACTGTCGCAATACGAAGAAAAGGAATAAAAAAAAAAGAAAAACAAAACGTGGAAGAGAAAAAAAAACCGTTGGCTTGACGTCAACCGAAGTAGTGCCGAAGGTGTCCGCGTGACCTTGACAATGGCGCTCGCGCCGGTAGTGCACGCAGAGGCTAGAAATGCCGACGACATGAAAATACCCTCATTCACAATAAAATAGGGTTTGGGAAGCAGAATTTCACTCCGGTGATTTCAAAGATATACACTGAAACATGTACCTAATGATTTGGTGCTTTCATTAAGATTTTTATTTTGAAATATTAAGGCTCTTTTGTTGTTTTCCTGTGCCAGCCTATCATAAAAATAGTTATTTTTGTGCCTCAACAATGAGTCTAGTTTTTGCACTGTGAATTTAGAAATGATCTCTTAAACATGACTTGATCTTTCCCCTTTTTTTTCCCAATGATAGTGCCATTATTATTGAGTCCTATATATATATATATTTTTTTTTTTTAAAGATGCAAAGAAGCTACAGGGTGATTTCAGATAAGATCGACCAAAGGGTGGCTGTTCGACATTTTTAAATCAACTGATGTTTTTATATGTCCATTGCTCTAGTGTCTGGTATAAACGAATCCACACTTAGTTTTGTCCAGAAAAAAATTCGGGGACAGGAAAAATCGTAAAGCATGAAGAGGTGGACAGTTGCATTAACGCGCACTGACGGAGGGGGCACGTTTGAAAGTGAATAACTAAAAGGATAATGTTAGAAGAATTCTAATACCTTTTAAAAACAAACTATGGGTACAGCTTGCTTGTAATATAAGGTAATAATATTTACGTAAATTTTATTTAATTTTCTAAAAATTGCCAAACATGCCTGCTTGAACGACAAACGCCAAAATTTGGAGGCCTGTATCTCATGAAATAATTTATTCATTATCATATAATTTGCTGGTACTATTTTACTTATATATGTCTATTATTTAAAAAATAAATAAGGTATTTGAGTGATACGATAGTCGGGATATATTTAGGCAAACATGGAAAAAAAATCAAACAACGACAAATTCCGATGCAAATAAAAACAAAACACCACCTTCGATTTTTTTTTTAATTTTGGTACCCTGTAATACTCTATTTCGGCATTCACTTCTATTAAAAACATGTTGCATTATTTTATTGAGAAAGAAGATACAGCTCCCCAAAATAGGGTGCTTTTACAAAGCCTACACGTAGCAGTGCCCTATACGAGAAGTGACTCTGACTTCCAGTTTCAGGAAACTAACACACATCTTTCATATATTTTTATTTATATGAGGTCACTGACAGCTAGAGCAATCGGTCACACACTAAAATTGAGGAGAAACTACCGTGTACAAAGAGCTATCATATTACGAACTTGTGATCCTAGAAAGGATCCTGCAGGCCATCGGTCACTGGGAACTTTGTTTACTTTATTTTCCTACGGCACTATATGCTCCTATCTCTTGCCCTCTATCTCCATCTCTCTCTCTCTCTTATATATATACCTGACGTATATCTAGAATAAAAACATATTCAAGCATTCCCTTTCTGCGTGATAGTGTTCTGTGGCTAGCAACAATCATTTCCTTGCGAAGATCACAATTATGGCGCAATAGTTGACGGAAGTAGCAGGCGACAGTCGTCGCTAGTTCTGGCAAAACAGACGATACAATCTTTTTTCGCAATTCCCCGCTCGCTGTCGAGGATGACTCGCTTCAACCTAGCAAAATATGACCGCCGATGCCTGTTTACCGAGCAGCCGTGCCTGTCGCCATCCCACTCGCTGGCTTCGCGGGCGATATCAGGCACAAAGAGGCACACCGACAGAGAGCAGAACCCCCAAATACTGGAGCCCCGCCTAAATAAAATAGAGCGTAATACGTTTTAGGTAAGGAAAAGCATGGCGTGTGGTATGAGCCGGATCCTCACACGATGTGAAAGGTGAGCCCTGAGAACCTGTCTACTGCCCTAGAGTACTTCACGAAAGACGAGCTACAATGTTCGCGCCAAGGTCCCAACCAGAAGAACGTGATCTCAGTCATGCTCCACGTGGAGATAACGTTCGTGCCAAAGCGCTTCCTGACACGCTCAATCCGAGAGGCCTTTCGTGTATACAGAGACAAGCATCCTGATTCCGGCGTTGGGCTAACGAAACTTTATTCCTTGTGCCCTAGATGGGTCAAATGTATTCCATACCAGGAAATGTGCATTTGTGTGCGCTGCGCCAATTATTACCTTTGTGTTGCCGCTGTAGAGAACGTTACAGGCTCAACATTCAATACTGGTGAAATGAACCCAGCATTTCTGTGCGACCCACTAACAAGTCTGTGTTTTTAAGGAGACTATGATCACTGCCCAAAAGGCCAGTCTCTTACACTCGAAGAACTTCATATCCATAACCATATCAGGCAAACGCAAGATAAAGCGATCTACGATCAAAAGCAGCTGCATGCAACGCGAAAACATTATCTTTCATTTTGACTTTGCTGAAAGCTGGACCATCGTGCTTCCTGACAAAGTTAAAGCATACCACTGAAGAAAAAAAAGTTACGATATTTACATGTGTAGTGACGACAAGAAAATCTACAAACAGCGTTGCTATCATCAGTGAGGACCTGCGTGACGACGTCGCTCTCACGTGCTTGGCTGTAGAAAAGGTGAAAGAGTGGGTTGAAAACAACATTGCGGTATACTCGCACGTGACGTACGTGAGTGACGGGGCCGCCAGTCATTTTAAGAATTGCTACCTGCTTCACCAGTTTGCACAGAGAAATTGCCCCCAAGCCCAGTGCTCATTTTCTGCATCTGGACATGGGAAAATGCATGCGACGGAGTTGGCGGACTCGTGAAGCACCAGGCCACGCTGAACAACCTGAGAAAACGTTCAATAAACGCAATTCAGACGGCCCGGACAATGGTGAGCGATCTATTTAAGAAACTGGGTACATCTTGCGTATCTGGACGAAAATAAGCTTGTTCGATATCGTCAACAAAAAAATAAAAAAAAAAGAAGAAGAATGGCTGACGGTGCGCGACTTTCCTCGTATTCATTCTTGGCACGCGTGGCGGCTGTGCAAGTCATCAACAGAAGGAACCTGTGACATATATGTAGAACGGACAGTCGGATCTCGTTAGAAGAAACTTTATAAATGGGTACATCGAGTAAAGCCTTAGTGTAAAGTGCCGAATTTGATGCTCCAAGGACTGCTCATTTCGAACCGGGTTATCTTATTTATCACAGTTTGCTTCGCGGGGTATTTAACCTACTGCTTTACGTGGTGATAGCTTATTGAATCTTTATCCGATCACCATATGAGAATCACGAATCGTTATCCTCGCGCAGGATAAAATATCTCGGCTTGCCGCGATCCATTCGTACACCGAGAGTATCGAAGCTCTTACAGTCCGGCGCTGTGGCACACCTCACCTGAAATGGTTTGTCCCCGGAAATACATAACTAACCTAAACAATTTTAGTATTGTATCTTTATTTTTGTATGTGGAAGTAAAGTTGTTTCTTTGTTTTTTTTAATATGAATTGTACCGGAAAGTAAAACTTCACACTACATCTTTTCTCGAATCACTAGTCTCTAATATGGTACCTCTTTTTACGCCGTATGTAAAATGCTGTATATAGTTTCTCCTCAATTTTAGTGTGTGACCGATTGCTCTAGCTGTCAGTGACCTCATATAAATAAAAATATACGAAAGATGTGTGTTAGTTTCCTCAAACTGGAACTCAGAGTCACTTCTCGTATAGGGCACTGCTACGTGTAGGCTTTGTAAAAGCACCCTATTTTGGGGAGCTGTATCTTCTTTCTCAGTAAAATAATGCAACATGTTTTTAATAGAAATGAATGCCGAAATAGAGTATGACAGGGTAACAAAATTTAAAAAAAAATCGAAGGTGGTGTTTGTTTTTTTTTTATTTGCATCGGAATTTTTCGTTGTTTGATTTTTTTCCCATGTTTGCCTAAATATATCCCGACTATCGTATCACTCAAATACCTTATTTATTCTTTTTAAATAATAGACATATATAAGTAAAATAGTACCAGCAAGTTATATGATAATGAATAAATTATTTCATGAGATACAGGCCTCCAAATTTTGGCGTTTGTCGTTCAAGCAGGCATGTTTGGCAATTTTTAGAAAATTAAATAGAATTTACGTAAATATTATTACTTTATATTACAAGCAAGCTGTACCCATAGTTTGTTTTTAAAAAGTATTAGAATTCTTCTAACATTATCCTTTTAGTTATTCACTTTCAAACGTGCCCCCTCCGTCAGTGCGCGTTAATGCAACTGTCCACCTCTTCATGCTTTACGATTTTTCCTGTCCCCAAATTATTTTTCTGGACAAAACTAAGTGTGGATTCGTGTCTACCAGACACTAGACAATGGCATATAAAAACATCAGTTGATTTAAAAATGTCGACCAGCCACCCTTTGGTCGATCTTATCTGAAATTACCCTACAATTACTTCCTGTCGAAAGTGTTTTTAACATCTTCATTGTTTTTGTTTTGTTGTTTCTAGAGAAGTGTGTATATTTAGTAGTCATCAATGTGTCAAATGTTTTTTTTTTTTCTGCATGTATCTGTTTTGTTTGTTCTTTTTTTTTTAATTGCGCGTATTTATTGCTAATTACGGAGGTCACAGGCCTCAGTGAGGCCTAAATGCCTTTTGTCGCTACCTCCCTACCGGGCATGGCCCGTGAAAATCCAAATCAAACTTTATACTTCAGTTGTGCTTTAACTGCCAACCGTCTTTTTCTTTCTTCCACAAATAATGGTTTCAAGGGGTTCTTTCTTTACAGCTTTCACCCCTTAGCTGACGGTCCGGTGGGAGTTACCTGCTCGCCGGATCAACGACCCGCCTCCCTTTCACTACGTCGCCGCACATCACTGGTCCAACAAGCACGTTGCTTCCACCTCACTGTCGCCTTGGGGGTGAACGCAATATATTAGGTGGGTAGTTACCAAGCATTTTTGACCCCCAACCCCACGTCTTCGAAGTAACACATACTGTCACCGAATAAGAAAATAAAAAAAGCACTAATAAAAAAAAAAACTGTTTTTTTTTTCTTTTTCTGCGCTATGTTTGAATGAAATAAATTTCAAGGTAAGTAACCCATGCCTCCTACTATTCAAATTTGAAAAAGTATTCGGTAGCTTCAGTAAAAAGGTTCGTACGTTTATTTTTGTCCCCTCCTCCCATCGGACTGCTATTTAAATGGATGCCAAACAAACCAACGAGTGAACTTGCTTCGATAGGGAGCACTCTTCGCGCATCGCGAACGTTGCACAAATCCTACCAACTGCGCTTCCTGGGTGTATTTATATTGCTACATTTATAAACCAGGGATACTTTAGCCAAGCAATCGACCTCCACATCAAACCAAATAATTATTCGAGCAAACGTCACCGATTAATCGGTTCTTTTTTTTTTTTTTCGCCCCTCCAACCAAAAAAAAAACAGAAGAAAAAAGGAGAATGAAGAAAGGTTGACGTCAATGTAAGAGCAATAGCCCTGCGTTCCTCCTATATTTAATAATGGAAATGTTTTTTTTTTTTTTTCGACCCATTGAATTTGATTGACCGTTTCCGTCATTTTTATTTCCGTTGCCTATTGTTTCCTGCAAACGCACATCAAATATTTCTCTAAAACTGAAAAAAAAAAGCGTGCCTTTTTTTTTACACGGATTCCCGTTTTTTTTTATAAACTTTATTTCACAAATGTTTGCAGTAACGACAAAGGCACAGGCGCTCAGCGAAATGCTTTTGTTTGTACTAGAACTCGTGCATAGGAGACACTTTTCAAAACCACGCGCTCGTGCCCATCCCTTTCTCTGCGCTGCAGATGTTTGTGAGATGTGGAATATAGGTGGCAATGACATGAAGAAGCACATGGAAACTCCGGCTACTAGCGCTGCTGCACACGCAGAAACAACACTTTACTCATCAAAAAAAAAAAAAAAAAAGTTTGGAGCATTGTTTATGAGTTGCGCAAAGTAGATCTTACAAGATTAGGTTGTCGAAGGAGACGATGTTTTTGGCGTTTTAAACGTGCACGTCTTGATACAATAACATAAAACGAAACTAAAACGCGCCTACATGTGCTGTATCTTAATTCGACAAATGAAGAGGAACGTTAGTTACGTTCCGCTAAAAGCCGGATTTTTTTTTTTTTTATTATGGTGGTCGAGGTGAATACGAGTATAGTATCATAAGGAAGGTTAATAAGATGCGGCACATACGTTTCATGTGCACACGGAGACACCGCAATTTACGTGAGAACGGGTTCTGTCCGGCCGCACGCTTCTAGGATAAGCATGGACACAGGTCCAGCAGCGGCAGGTTATAAGAACCTCGGAAGTGGCTCGGCATGGACACAAGGTGTAGTTTACTTCGATAATTACCCAAATTCTAGCCGTGCTATAGTGTGTAAGAAAAGCTTGTCCGAACTCCAGAGGCAGAACGAAATTTGAAATATTCCCGTCGTGTTTAAAAATAGGTTGAATATGATCCACAATATCCGTAAATGACAATCGCACGTTTGTATTTTGAGCCTGGTGGCTGTATTTTTCGTTATAAACGGCAAACTCTGGCAAGCGCTCGGAAAAGGCCCAGCGGAGTGTGACGTAGGTCGTCTCGGGCAACGATTGGTCTCGGGACGAGCAAAGCTACGGCAAGGCTGATGTCGAGAGGATGGCCTAGTCGTTCCAGCCACCGAAGCGGCTGCTTTTGTACGAATTTTGAGTGACGAGTTAATCTTCTATAATCTTGTAGGGGGACAATAGCGACTTCTGCGACACACAAAAGGCATTCTCGGGAAGAGGGGAGTTCCTCCGTCCTCTCTTCTCTCGTCGTGGCCGGAGGCGAGACAACCTCCGTCACTAGCTGTCAAGGTTCCTAGATGGGAATTTCAAACGAGGCTTTAGCGACATCCACCAGGTGCTCTTTGCTAATCGTTTAATTCGTTTTAAAATTCTTTTTCGAGACTTTTTTTAACAAGATATTGGTATGTTCGATGTGATACTGCTCCTTTGAACACATATAGACCAAAAAATGAGCGCCGAAATTTCGTTGTAGTATCCCTTTAAAACTCCGCGTGTGGCCAATCCCCCTCCTGAGTTTGGGACGTTGTCTGCCCCTTTCTTTTTCTGGCACCGAAAACCTTTCCCCGGTAAACTTCCACCAGCTCGCCTGCGCACCGACTGTATTTTTGTTTCTTAACCGGGCCACAGAAACGGGACTCTGGTACCCCGGAGACAACCGGGGCGGCTGGCCGGCCGGCCCTTGTCGAGTGACTCGGCGTCTCGCGGGCGCGATCGGCTCGAAAAGTGGGGCCGACTTCTCCACGGGTTGGACAAGACGCTCCGAAGGCGGGGCCACTCGAGCCCCCTCCGACCAGCAGCCGCGTTTATCGGGTTGTTCGCGCGGCGCAAAAGAGCCCAAAGTTCTTCCCGCGGGCGCCACATCCTCGGTCCGGCACTGACGGCATCCGGGATCTCCTAAGCTGACAGTGCAGTGGAAGCTACCTGCTCGTCGGACCAGTCCCTCCCACGCTCAGAGAGCGGGGTCAGTTTATCAAAATGGAGGCGGTTCACTGGTCCAGGGAGCTCCCACAGCATCGTCAGCTTCGGGCTGAATCGAGTAGAGCTGACACTCGTGCCATCGCCGGACGTTGACGCCCTCGCCTCCCTCGATGCATCTTTCAGGCGCTTTTTTCTCCCCACCTCCTTGTTGGTTCCGTGCCGACGCCTCGGAGGCCGCGCTGCTCGCCGCCGGCCGCAATCGCTGATAAGCAGGCGGCTACAATGTGTTACCAACGGCGGCGACGCGTTGCGCAGCTGGGGCGCCCATCGGCTACCGGGCGTCCGGCGGCGGCCCGGTGTTTTACGAGCAGTGCGGCCTCGACGGAGATGAGTCCTTATCGGCGCCGCGTGCCTCGCTGCCCGCCGACCTTGGCCGAGTCCCGCCGCCGCTGCTGCTGCTGCCGCCGCCGATACAACACGTAGCGACGTTGCGAGGCTCGGCTGGGGTGCGTCCCCTCCCTCTTGGGTGCGGAGGGACAACCGAATGCCGCTTAGAAGACGAGAGCCTTTACCCCTCATCACCAGTGGGTTCACGCAGCGATATCCGAGCATCACTGGGGCTAGCGACGAAAATTCGAAAAACTGACAACTCCTCACCTACCCCACCTGGCTCAGTGAAACGAGCGCTCGTTTAGCCAGTTCACGTGGCGAGTTTGCTGGGAAACCTTAGCGTCACAAACTCGCGCATGGGGTGACCTCGGTTAAATAGTGAAACTGGGAATTTCTATATTCGATCCACGCGAGCAATTAAAAAGCCGGGAGGAGCGTTCACCTCGACATACGATTGCCACAGCCGATCCTGGAGCGCGACACTACCCAAGTGTCCGCACAGCGAGTTTCACAAACGGCTCGAAAATGTCACGTAAGCATTTCCAGTGGGACCGAAAACCCTGCTGTATAGAGAACGAGTTTACAGAGCTACTGCGATTTGGAATGTGTACGATATTGAAGCTAGTAAATAATGGGTCCGTGTAAAGGCCGGTTCAAAACGTACGGCGCAGCGCCGAATCGGCGCTAGAAAACGGCGCTGATGCAGCGCTCACTTGCACGCGACTGAACTCCAATGCGGTACACCACAGTGGGGCACGTGACTTATCGACGACGTGCTGTTCCACAGTGGTATGCGGGGATACAGCGCCGATGAATCGATGCTAAACCGACAACTCGGCACAGCATCCGGGCCGCATCGGCGTTCTTTTTTTCAGCGCTGCTTTGGCGTGCGCTCTATGTGCGAACGGGAGTGCGTAGGGGAGAGTGGGGAGGAATGGGACGGTGGGAGGAGTGGGACAGTCAACGCATTTCTGCAATGAACAGTTTCAAAAAGTTGAACTGCTAGATCGATGACGTTGTGGTAGCGATACTTTCAACTCTAATGGCGTACCTGCTTGGCATGCTGAGTGTACACGATTTGAGCCAGTGGTTGCTATTTCGACACTCCAAAGTAAGAACCACACGTTCGTTTTGCTTGATTCTTGAACCAAAATGGTTTGGCCAACGGCTGTAGTAAACTAACATTGAACAGATGTGTTGCTTTTAACAACCGCTATTTTAAGCTTAACATCTCACCTATACGATTAAATGCAAAGGTGCAAGCGAACTGGACAAGAATGACGAAAATAATCCCTGGACAAGGGGAATAAGAGGGACAAAGGACAAACACAAATCTCCAATGTCCTTCGTCCCTCTCGTTCCCCTTCTCCAGGGATTATTTTCAACATCTCACCTGTTGCCACGATTGGAAAATTTCCTCGTGCAAGGCGGTTTGGGAAGAGTGGAGGTGAGGTGGTGGGAGGAATGGGAAAGTGTCTCAGTTCTCTCCTTTTAAATATCGGTGCTCTGACTGGTAGCTTAACACTCAGGTTAACCTGTAATAATGGTGCATCATCTGATTTTAGTTCATATTGCATTTAGGCCACCAACTATCCGCTTTGTGTGAAATGTTAACCGTTCCCGGTTCAAAACCACAGACAATCGGAGGAAACAAAGTTGACTACAATCGGGCTTCGTGTCTAATGAAGACTAGTCTGCTTATAACAACCACTAATACGATTTTTAGCGCAAGCTTGCATGTGTCCTATTTTAGCCGTTATATATACAGCCTCTTCTCTTCTGTTGGTAGACAGTAGCTTGGTTCGATTTACCCGCAACTCCTGTACTGGTGCAGAAAAGTGAGGGCAGTGTACTTCCGGTCGTATCTCAACACACACACACACACACCGGAAGTGCACTGCCTTACACTTTTATGCACCGGTGGAGGAAGTACAGGTAAATCGAGTAAAGCTAGTCACCTCCTACACCGGTGCACGAGTGTTGCAGGTACAGAGTGCGATACCGTTAGCGCGAACAAGCGATCGCCAGTTTTCTGTGTTTTTCTCTTTGAACCGAAACGTTCTCATCAAAGATGTCATTGTTATAGAAAGATAATATAAGGGGTAAAATTGTGTGCCCACTAATACTCTTTCCTAATAAAATGCGAAAAAGCGCCGATGTCCTGTTCGCCCGAACAGTGTCGCGATGTGTACATCGAGCGAAGCTAATGACAGCACGAAGCTAGAGCGCAGCTTTGGGACTCCAGCATCCTCCAGCGCGCCACTTTTCTCAGCCTCGCGCGATACCCGGTAGCGGCTTTCGCCCGGTAACCCCTGTTAAGAATGGAACCTTCGGCAACCTTTTCCGAGTTTCAACGCTGCGGAAACGAGTCCCGAAACGAGTCCCGACGTGTCAGGACTGCCGGCCACCTGTCGAAGCCTGCCCAAAACGTGTCTCAACGCGTCCGTGACGTCAATGGGACGTGTGTGTGTGTGCGTGTGGGTTCGTGCGCTCCGGAAGGGGAGAGAGGCCTGGCCTAACTGCGGAGAACCTTGGCTATGACTCATTTCTAGCTACGACGCGGCGGACCCAGCTGCAAAGCACGTGGCGGTCGCACCTGCTGCCCTGGCGGAGAGAGAGGGAGAAAACGGACCCCTATATAAGGCGGGGCGTGAGGGCTCCATTTGTTCTCTTGGATTTGACGACTGTATCGCTACCATGTAATTAAACCGTTCGTTACGTTACCAATTCTCCCACCTCCACTGGACCCCTGGGTTCTTCTCTTCGGGGAATGGTCGTCGTCACGAGCCAGGAAGCTCCCGGACGTGCGGCCTAAGCCCCGCCTCGAACACCCCCCTTTCTAATCCGTCTCAATGCTTTCAGTTTGCTGCAATTAGATAGTATTGTCTCGTTAATAGGGAGTTTTAGTACACCGTTTCCGCAGCCCGCTAAGCACCCGGATAGCGCTCCGTAATCCGCCACAAGACCTTAAACTATGAATACAAAGCTGGCGGCGCGCATGCGCAGCTGCCTTTACGGATACCGTAGCGGAGGAGAAAAACCATCCACTACAACTCCCTAATAGGAAGTTTTCGTAGACCGCCTTTCCCCCTCCGCTAAGCCCTCCGCAACGAAGGAGCCGCTACTGCGCCTGCGCGCCGATGACCTTAGGGAGTTTTCGTAGACCGCGTTTCCCCCTCCGCTAAGCTCTCCGCAACGAAGAAGCCGCTACTGCGCCCGCGCGCCGATGACATTAGGCAATCGTAGTAGACCGTTTTTCTCCTCCGCTGCGGTATCCGTGAAGAAAATGCCACTGCTGCGCATGCGCGCCGCCAGTTTTATCTGCATAGTTCTAGATCTTGTGGCGGATTACGGAGCGCTATCCGGGTGCTTAGCGGGCTGCGGAAACGGTCTACTACAATTCCCCATTGTCTGTAGAGTTCCGGGTATCGTAGCGGGTTGCGGAGAGCGTTGCGAGACGGCGAAAACGATCTACGAAAACTCCCTCTTCACTGTAGAGTTTAGGGAATCGTAGCGGGTTGCGGAGAGCGTTGCGAGACTGCGGAAACGATCTACGAAAACTCCCTCTTCACTGTAGAGTTTAGGGAATCGTAGCGGGTTGCGGAGAGCGTTGCGAGACGGCGAAAACGATCTACGAAAACTCCCTCTTCACTGTAGAGTTTAGGGAATCGTAGCGGGTTGCGGAGAGCGTTGCGAGACTGCGGAAACGATTTACGAAAACTCCCTAATATGGACACCCCCCGCTATAGAGAAGTGGACGACTCACATTAGGGGCGATTTTGGGGGAGGGGGAACGGAGTTTGGTTAATCGTTCCGATACCTTTACCTGACAACGATACGATGCACGAGCACCGCCAACGGCCATTTTCGGTGTTCACATGCTTTGCGTGCCGGTTTCTCTGTCTTGTCAGCCATCGGTGAAGTGTCGGGTATCGTTATGATGACTCTATAGGCATAGTCAGACAAGGAGTTAACTTCTCGGCTCATTTTTCAAGCTATGCTGTCGTCAGGTTGTTAAGCACTAAGATCTATTAACGACTCATTTAAAATGCCTCTCGTAAAAAAAAAAAGTGGTTTATGTTTTATTATTTTTAGGGGTTTAGATAGAGCCTTTGAAACGAGATCGCATTCGATGTCGAGTTGCTATTTGCCCAACCTCCAGGTGTACAGAGTTAAGATTACAGATGATAGTATTGGTTGCATGGTTTCGCGCCTCGGTTAGCTTGTTATGTTATTCTACCCCCCCCCCCCCGGTGACAGCGCAAAGAAACAATCACACACCAGATACTCAGAAAGACAAACACACGTGCTGAACTTACAATTCCTGTGTATTCGACTATTGGGTGATTGATTCTACGTCAGTTCGTGTAATGATGGTCCGGGTCATATATTTTATATCGAAGCTTTCACGTCACCATAACTTTGTTAATACATTTTACTAAAGATATACAACACATACACAAAAAATTAGAAATATCAATAAAACATTTTTATGCAACCAAAATGATCAAACATAGCATAAAAACTTGTTTTAGAGGCATATTCAGAACTTTTTTGAAAATAAACCATGTTTCATAATAATTTACAAAACGTATCAAAATACGCGTCTTTAAATATTCTTTACGGATATATAAAGATAATATGCCCACCCTTAATTGTCTTTTTGTTATTAACGCGGAAATTCAGCTGATTTCTCACAATGTGGTAAGATTGGGCGCCGATATTTAAAAACTCTATCTTTAATTTGTTTTAACTCCCCTTGGCACTTTGCAGTGACTTGAACTAACCTGTGATGGCAAAAGCTTGAGTAACATATGACCTCCGAACGGAAAAAGCTACGACAAAGCTTCACTCAGAGCGAGCCGACGTCTTCGTCATAGCGGCTTTGCTTGCACAGCACCAAACATTTTGAGCGTTAGTTATGGCATGTATTTTACATTTTTCAAAATCTTTTTTTCAAGAGGGGTGAGTATAACTGACGCGAAAAGGGACTTTGAGCTGGAATACCATTAATTAACTTACAATTCACAAAAACAAAACGGCCCCACACTGCAAATTCGCTAACCATGCATACATAAGCTTAAAACTCTCAGTTGCGCAAGTGGACATGTATACATCCAAGCCTCTCGGCATCTGATGACTTCCACGGATGAGATGCCTGGATTCCTCTCACAGGTTTTACGGTGGTCCACTCTGCTTGCTACACCGCACGAAACTTCCGAACTCGTTCCGCAGACAGGTGGAACATGCAGACATTTGTTACTTCTTCACGTAGCACTTCCACAAAGTCGTTAGCGGTGACAATCGTTGAGTTGAGCGAAGATCTCAAGTTGGTGAGCGTTGCGTCCATCTACTCCATCACAAGCGCTTTTTCTGTGTCCAGTGACTGAAAAGATCCATCTTGCCGAAGAGTACGGCTTCCGAGACAGTTCGTGCAATCGGAAGCGATTTTTAAAATGCGCCGCCGCTTCGTCTGATACAAAAACTATTTCGGAAAGAACTGGGTAATGTTCATCAACATGCTCTTCTATGGCCTCTATGGCTAGAAGAGCTATAGCTGTGTCATGTGTCGTGTCATCGCTGACAACGGCAAAGCTTTGCGTGCCTTGCGTGGACGTAACCACATGCACATGTGAAGAGAGACACTTGAATCTTTTACAATGAAAACTCTGCACTTCGGTTGGGAAGATTACTGCCCAATTTTCCGCAAAATCGAAGTGGAACATCACTGCCGTGGTTCGGTTCAGGCGGTTCTTGTGTCACGTATCAGGCTTCGTTGAAGGTCACGGATGTAAGAATGCCTTACATACGTAATATAAGAATGTCTCATATAATTAATGGTATTCCAGGTCAAAGTCCCTTTTCGCGTCAGTTATACTCACCCCTTTTGAAAAAAAGAATTCGAAAAATATAAAATACATGCCCTAACTAACGCTCAAAAAGTTTGGTGCTGTGCGGCAAAGCCGCTATGACGAAGACGTCGGCTCGCTCCGAGTGAAGGTTTGTCGTAGCTTTTCCCGGTTCGGAGGTCATATGTTGCTTAATGTTTTGCCATCAAAGGTTAGTTCAAGTAACTGCAAAGTGCCAAGGGGAGTTTAAAAAAACATAAAAGATAGAGTTTTTTTTTTTTTTTAATATCGACACCCAATCTTGCCACATTTGGAAAAATCAGCTGCATTTCCGCGTTAATAACAGAAAAGACGAATAAGGGTGGGCATATAATTTTTACATATTCGTAAAGAGTACTTAAAGACGCGCATTTTTATATGTTTTGTGAAGTATTACGAAAAATGGTTTATTTGCAAAAAAAAAAAAGTGAATATGTCTCTAAAACGCGTTTTTATGCCATGTTTGATTTCGTTTTTGTTTGCATAGAAATATTTTATTGATATTTTTAATTTTTTTGTGTGTATGTGTTAAAAGTTATTGTGACGTGAAAGCTTCGATGAGGAAATGACGACTGTGCAAAGTAGCATCGTGAAATCTTCTCAATTTCCACGCCTCGAGCTTCTCTATTGTATATCTTAGCGAAAAGAAAAAAAATGTTACGGCGTTCATATATAGCTGAATGTTCCTCCCAAAAACATGACTTTTATTTATATTTTTAACAAAAAGATCTAAAATTATGACCATCATTGCATGAACTGACGTGGAATCAGCCTACCTCGTTCTTCTCTTCAACGTCTGGATTGACTTTTCAGAACGTGATAAGCAGAAGAAATAGCATCCTTTCTATCTTGTTATGTTAGTTCGACTTGCAGTGGCTCATAGGAATCGTCGGCCCTCCCAGGCAGTGCTCGAGGAAGCTGTTCTAAATAGACATCGGCCGCGCAAACCATCCCTATTTACCACAGAGACTATCTTACGTCCACGGATAAACGCGTGCCCCGTCGTTTTATTATTATTTTTTCATTAAATTATGACCACACACATTTGTAAGGGCAGAGGAGTAACGTTAACCGATATAAGTTAAGTTCAAATACCTCTAAGCACATTGTTTCTCGAACTGCGGTTACCGCCGTGCGTGAGACCTTTGGTCAGACCGTACAAAACTGTGTGAGAGGATAGCGACACTCCACCTAATCGAATAGAAACAGAAGTTGGCTCATTCTATGTGACCCTGAGTGAGTCAATGGCGCATTTTGAAAAGCGGGCCGATTTATGTCGTATCTGGCACGATGCAGGCTTTCAAGAACTATTTATACATCTAGCTATCTATAAATAACATCTCAAAATAACGGACACGCTTTTTTTGTTGAAGATTATTTGCCGCCATCCGCAAATTTCAGAGGTTTATTTATTACATTCGCTCAAATTTTCGAATCATTATGCCATTAGTAGGGAGAATTGAGGGAGAAGGCCGATTTGAAAGGCATAATATAACGTGTTTTTTTGTTTTTTTTCATGTTTGATATAATTTATATCTAACCTATTTGTCGCACTTACATAAAAGCCTCCAATAAAATGAACCGATTAAATCTATACAAAAACAAAATAAGCAGCACCGTTTTATGAGCCTATAATCCGGTTGGATAGCTTTTCTTTTTTTTTTTTCTCTGTCCTTCATATAAGCAAGAGATAACATTTGAAATTTAGGTCAAGGGCACAAGTGTCTGCATTCGCTATCGAGAGAGAAAGAGGGAGAGGGTGTGTCGTGTGCATCAAACACGTGTCTTCTGTCCTCTACACGCGTCTCTCTTTCTTTCTTTTTTTTTTTCTTTTTAGTTAAAAACATGCTCAAGCAAGTCATGCTATGTTGTTGTTGTTGTTTACAATTTGGGGCAGAACCAACAAAATTAAACTTGGATTGAGCGCGTTGGTAATAGATTCGTATACGTATTTGTCAACAAAATTACATTTGAAAGTGTCTACGTAAAAAAAGCATTTAAAACACTGCAAACGGAATAGCCACAAATCGGAGAGGGATCGCAGTTTAGTTCAAGCAGCCTCACTGCAATAGAGGGGCCGTGTGTTTTTTTTTTGTTTTTTTTTTAATTTTGCTTTTATCACGGTGACTCCTCGATTGCACCTTAGCGGTAAAGTTCCTAAAATCCCCTTTCTTTTTTGCCAGGGCATGTGGTTTGGTGCTGAAATTCGTTAATGTTTCTACTCCAAGTTTGCATAATTTCCGGCACGGAGAGTGATACCAAGAAATGAAAAGCTAGGCTAAGTGGTTCAATAACCCGATTCCCATGCGAAAAATTATATACACCCCCTAACGAACTGGAACGATGCAGTTCCGCTGAAGTAGGTAGGCAGCAAAGGCTGCCCGAAAGCCAGAGACCTTTGACTGCGCCGACAACGCGGACGCCGCCGCAAAGGAGTCCCCCTCTCTCTTTTCCGTTCACCTCCTCTCCTCCCTCTACCGGAAGCGCGGCAGCTCCCCCTGGCGGCGAAAGTGGGCGGCCGGCGACTCGCGCGCCGCCTCGCGCCAGCGGCGGCCCAGCAACTCACAAAGCAAAACGTGGGCGACGACGGTGGCGCCGGTCCGCGGCGACGATCGCAAGCTGGCGCAGCGACGACCGATTCAAGCAAAAACAAGCATCCCAGGCGGCGATGGAAACAAACAGAGCCAGCCCGAAGGTACTCACGTTTGACGCGGATGGTGTCCAGGTAGAAGAGCTGGCTGCTTCCCTTGGTCCAGTCGGACTGCTTGGCGAGCAGGACGGGGTCGTCCGGCGTGTCCATCCCCGCTGCCGCTGCGCCGTCACTGCGGGCGACCACCATGGAGACAACGGGGCACCATTCAGGCCCAAGCGGCACACACACACACACACGCACTCACTCGCGCGGGCACAACACGGCGGCAGCACGACGCTTCGACCAGGTAATAATCCGATCCGCCGAGGGCCAGCCAGCAGCACGCGCCGTCGCTTTCACGGAATCATTCCCATCGTGGACGCCTCAATCCGCCGCCAGCGCTGTCCTTTCGGAGGAAACCAACATAAAGTTTCGCCACTCGTCCGAAAAATACCAAGAAAAAAAGCCGCTCTTTTTGCCTTCTTTTCGACGCTTTTTTTTGCCCTCTCCGAGAAGCCAGGAAAGAAGGGAAACGACGGCGCGCACAGCAACAGCGGCGACCCCTGGCGTCGTCTGCGACGCCGGCCTCCGATTGGCTCGGGTCGGGCCGGGACCGACCAATCGCCGAGCCGCACACGACGCCCGGCAGCAGACGAGAGGGAAACCCAGCGGCTGGCGGCAGGCAACCCAGAGATGCGCCCTACTGAAGCAACGCGATTCTTTGGCTCATAGCGCGCGCGCGCTGCCTACTGCAAGTCTACCCCAGTATTTCACGCACCGCAATGAGTAGCTCGGGCAGGGGCATTCAGAGAGGCACGAATGCTTCACACACGACGCCGGCGCGAAAGAACACATCCAAAACGACGTCTTGCCTGAAACGGCTGACGCCAGGGGTGGGGAATTTCGAGGCCATAGAAACAAGGAATGACTGAGCATTTGAGCGAAAGAATGCCACAGAGATGGCCGAATCTCTCTAGAAATTTCAATAAAGAGCGGAAATGGAAAAACACAAACAATTTTCAGGTTCGCGCCATGTCCTCTACTTTCCACGGTTTAAATGTAAGTTCGAACCAGTAATGTACACCCCATTCCCTACAAAAAAAGAACAAAAAAAGTTCAGCCCGGGACTTTTATTTCCCCGTAATTCTGTACACGGAGTACATAACCCCATGGTACATTCCCTCCCTCCACAAGAATTTCCTACGCAATGCACATAAAGCTACGGTAACCTCCTCCTCCTCCCTCCCCCCTCCTCCCCAACCAGAATTTCCTACGCAAAGTACACAAACCTATGGTACTTCCCTCTCTCCCCAGCATTTTCTACGCAAAGTATAGACAAACCTATGATGATACTCCGCCTCCCCCCAGAATTTTCTACGCAAAGCACACAAACCTATGATACCCTCCCCCCAGAATAACCCCCACATCAATTTTGCCCCCCTTTTGAGAATCCTGCTGGGTAGGTTGGAACTCTCACGAGGCTTTTTGGGGAAGAAATTTCGGTGCAGAGTGATATGACCTCTGTTTCCGTCAACATTCGAGGAAAGAAATGGCTCGCAAAGGACGACGCCAAAAGCGCCCAGAAACTTCTCCAAACCGGAGCCCAATTCCCATTTGCCCCAAGGTCGGCTCTCCGGACACAACAGTGCACTTTCCGCCAAAGCGATGGACCACCCGCGCGAAGAGAGGAACGGTCGGAACGAAACGAATCGAACAGAACGGGCCAAAAAACACCATGTTCATATCGCCGAAGATGAATCGTCCGCTCGGTATACACGCAACGCGGTATAATAATAGACGGGACCAGCCCTCGGCTCTAGAACTAATTTTCGAAATAAATCGCAAATTCGTCAGACGAACACAAAGCACCAGAAACAGGTCAAGACGGATAATGCTTCGGTGCTTCGTGAGCCTCGTAGACGCGCAGTCAAAGCACGACGGAAGGCTCCTTGCCGTTCTCCTGCTGCCAGCGGCTCTATGCATGACTTGCACCGACGTGACAACAGTGACCATTGCGGTGCACCACTGAACTCGTTTTTCTCGGCAAGAAACATGTACAGAACGACACCAGGACGATCCGATGACGTCACGTGCAAGCCACGTATACGATGGGAACAACTCAAAAGGGAAGCGTTTCGATTCAGATGTTTCGATGAAGCCGCGTAAGGAACTCGGTTCGTTTTATAGCGCCGACTGCCAGTTTTAAAAACTGTAACGATACTTCTAAGAAAAATCAGCCAACTGGCGACTGTTCCTAATGACCAAAGACTGAGGAACACACAGCAAAAGGACGAAGGGGGAGGGGGGGGAAGGTGCTTACTATCAACCATATCAACTTCTTTCACGAATTCACCTCGGCAATACTCACAACGGGTAAGCAAACTGTAAACCAAACCAAAGCAGCAACTCGCAAAAGGGGGTGCACAGTGCGTACGAATTCTCGTAAAGGTTCCCGCGAACCCGAGAGGGTATACAATAAAGCGAAGAAAGAAACAGCGAATATTTTACGTGCGAGACAACTCATCTCTCAACATGGTGTACAGAAGAGTTGGCTCGTCCGTAAGTTCGATGTCCTCATTATTGACGCTTTTGTTGTTGGCGTTGTTTCCACAGCACGCCGCGATTTCCCCCAGGTACGTTGGATTTGATAAAGACGCAGCGGCAGTGGCAAGGGGGAGATGGGGGTCATCCGGTTTCTTTAGTCAAATTTATTGGGGGGAGACGAGCTCAATTTAATACAGTTGCTTATTTCAGGACCTTATAAAACAGTCAACCACTTGGTTGCACTAGTCAATATTAATACGAAAGTCGATCAAACCAAAGCATGTCGCTATTTCATCCACTATTTGAATCCTGGCAATGCTGTACACGTGTTACTGGACTGGCCAAACGAATGTCAGTAACAGCTGTCTGTAGGGATGCGAAGAGTTGGTGCGGAGGGCAGCGCTTCGATTTCACGTGAAATACGTCTTGTTTTCACAGCGGCTAGATTTCAATGCAGGTCAGTGCGCTCTTTCTTAATAAATACCGAACTAATCACAGTATACTGTACGTACGACCAGTGTGAAATCATTACAAAAAAAAAAAAGTACGTGTGCACATTTTGCAATTTTTTTTGTTTTTCGATTAGTGGCGCAAACATTGCTGCACGCAAACATTGCTGCACTGAACTCCGTAGCAAGTCCTTCTTTTAACGTTTCCCGTAAAAAAAAAAAAATGGGGGAGGGGGGAACTGTCCGAACGGATGCACTTCAAGCAAAGTCCGTTCTGAAAGGGTTCGCGAGTGCCCGCATTTAAAAACATTTTGTTCGTTCGCCCCCCCTTTCCCCCCTCCCCTCTCTCTCTCTTCCAAATAAATTTCTTATACAAAACAAAACAAAATCTTTATGGGGACGCCGTACTTAAATTGTTCTCTCCAAGAACCGAAGAACGAAAAGCCGAAAAAGCGTTTCCGAACACGACCAACCAAGCTTTGGTGGACACGCTCTCCGTGGATGGGAATGCTGATAAGTCAGTCAGATATAATTACGGGCACTGTCCAGACAGTGTCGTTATTGGACGTCTTTTTAAATAGTCCCTAGTGGGCTCGACACGACATTGGCCCAACCGCCGCCTCCGCATCGACGCGAACCGTTTTTTTTTTTCGACATTTACGACATCGCGCCGCAAAAGTTTGTTTTTCTCCCGTCTCGCTCTCCCTTTCAAAGAAAAGATATTAAGTAAAAAAAAAAAGTTCATATTTCATAGAGGCAACCGCCAATAAAGCCACAATCACGCAAAAAAAAAATTAAACGAGCGATTTTTTTAGAAAATTGGAATGCCAGACGCAGCCCGTAAATTATTAGGCGTGTCTCCTTTGACCGGACGGGAAGACAGCCAACCAACACAAAAAAAAAAAAGATAAAGATAGAGACAGACCAGCTTGAAGCGACACCGTAAATCGTTCAACCACCCACAGTTCGCAATTGTGACACACGTAGACGAACTTTCTGTTCTTTGAGTGTTATTTTATAGCGCGCCGCCACACAGAGGAGACCAGGGCCGGCTGGCTTGCTAGAAACAGCGTCTCAGCTGAGACCGGGTGAAAGAAAGCACTGCCAAAGTCAGCTCGCAGGAGCCGACTCAAACCGCGTCTCAAGACGCTCGCGCGCCCAGACCTTTCCGGTGCTTTTTTTCACCCAGTCTCAGCTGAGACGCTGTCTCTAGCAAACCGGCCCAGAAATCTGAGCCAACCAGGAACACTGTGTAGTATGTATGAGATATAATGCACAACGCCCTAAACTCGAAAAAAAAAAAAAAAAAGATCAGCACGGGACAAGATTGTTTTGGTCTTACACTGGCACAAAAAGTCGCTTGGGAAGTAAAGAAACTGCAGATATACCCCATTGGGAGCTATAACGAACGTTATTTCACCGACACTGTTTTCACGGAACAGACAAAGCGACGTTTACTGCGGACACCGCGCAGACTCGACTCCATACTTGCTTCTTCGGAAAATCGTTTTGTCAAAGAAATAATAAGAAAAAAGTACGATGAATCAATCGTACACAAGGCGTCACAGAGAAGTGTATTGTTGACACCGAAAACGTGTCATCTTACCATGTCAATGTATATCCTGTTACAGATAAAAAGAAAAGCCGAGTACTCATCTGTATGAAATGCAAATTGAGCTGAGGTATCGCCGTCATAATCACATCAAAGAACACGATACGGCGGCCGTTTTCTCAAGCTGGCTACGAATCAAGGATCGTTATTTCTGTAATACCTGGCGCGACCCGGATCGCCTGCGCCCTGTCGCTACATGTATAAAGTGGAGACATCGCGTGGATATTGAAGAACACGTCGTAATAGAAGAAAAAGGCGTGCGATTTGTCATTCGTATACTCGTAAAGCGCGCCATCGCAGATCCCCTAGAAGGGCCCCGGCACTGTAATAAGTTAAGGCAACAGTCCCAGAATAAAAAATATAAAAAAAAAAATTAAAAAAACGGGAGAACTTGGAGCACGCTATATTTCGCACGTCTGCGATAGCGTTCGTTCAACGTCAGCACCAACAGCCAAAAATTCCCGCGCGAATGAAAACGTAGGCGTCGTGATAGCGACGCGATTGCCACAGAAAAATAATAGTAAAGAAAAAAAAAAGCGTGCTCGTTGAAAAAAAATGAAACCCCGTAGCCTTCATCGTGTCCGCAACATCCACGTGTCCCCGATTCCCGCGAGGCGGCAGCCATTCAAACACGCGGGCCCCCGGTGCACGCCGGGAAGGAGCGCACCCACGCCCGTCCGCGCGGTGGCGTCCTCGAGCGGCCGTGACGTCACAGCCGTCCGCCATTGGCCCGGTGCCTGTTGCTAGGGTACGCGATGCGGCCGGCGCGGCCAATGGGAGCGAGACTGGGGCCCGCGCCCGCCAATGGCGACCGTCCTCCAAGGTTCATAGACCCCCTCACGAGGCTCTCCGCCGCGAGAGCCACCCGACAACAGTGGCGTCCGTCGTCTGCTGCCGCCGACGCTGGCCGCTGGCTCGTCTTCTGCTCGGCGTCGGAGAGGGAAAGCTTTCGGTCGCCGCCACCCCGTGCCTTCTCGCGGCGTTGATGGCGTTGCGTAATAAAGCTCTCTTCCGAAATGCCGCTTGTCGGCTCGGTCTCTGCCCAGTCTCTGCCCGGATACAACAAGCTCGGCGGAGCGGGGGAGCACGGGCGTTTGTCTCCCCGACAAACTGCCGCTCCGTTTCGCCACCGACGCTCGCTCAAACTACCTGGGCAAGAAGAAACCCTGCCACCGCCAAAGGAGCCGCCGCGCGTGGCTCAGTTACCGTTTCATCTCGTAGAACGCGGGGGTGGGTGGACAGCTCTTTGCACAATACAGTCAACATCAGTAATAACCACGTCCTTAATTTTTTTTTTTTTTTTTTTTTTTTTTGCCCACAATTTTTAAAGGGGTGTTATGCGTCAAGCGCTGCAAATGATCGCATCGTTTTGCGGCACGCTCGCCGACTTACGCACTTGAGTTCCGTTGTCACCATTATCCAGCTTACGTTCCACATCTCAGGGGTGGTCACTGGCCGTTCCTCTCACGAACTGCACGCTTTAGCAAACATCGCACAACCTAAGTCTTTTTCTTTTTCCTTTTTTTTTTTTTCTTTTTAAGGAAACGCGGCCATCGTGAGTCGAGTGTAGAGCGGACTATTTCGGCTCCAGCATCGACAAGGTCTTCCGGCGGCCAGCTCCAGCCGCAGCGCGGGCGCTAAATATAGGCCGTCAGCACACTTGAATGAAACGAGGTGTACAAACACGGCGTAGCGTGTCGGCTGCGTGGGATCCAGCTGTACCGCCCCGGTGCCTGCTGCTGCGCCCACACGCGCATGTCATGTGGGCCCGATTGCAACACTGGTCGCCATCATTGCTTTGTTGCGGACTGTCGAGAACGCAGACGGGCAGCTTACGTTCCAATCGAAACGAGTCCAAGTGGGGTTGTGTAATGAGTTCATTAACCTACCAATCAATCGATTAATACATTAAGTCCTTCGCAGATTAATCGACCAAAAGAGGAACATGACTACCCGCACCCGACGAAATAATGATCTCGATGGTGTACCATACTTGCCGCGTAGCTCCTTGCTGCTAAACATTCCATATCGTTTTTTGTTTTTTTTTTCTTTTAGAGCGCAGCTCTTAGGCGCCCGTTGCCGGCTTGAGCGGCGTCGCCGTCGGCGTCGACGTAACCGCGCGGTGTATTATGGCTAAATTTCCCGCTAAATTTAGCGGGAAATTTTCCCCGCTAAACCTAGCGGAAAAATTTCCCCGCTAAACTTAGCGGAAAAATTTCCCCGCTAAATTTAGCGGAAAATTTTCCCCTAAATGGGAGGCCAGCAGAAGAGGAGAAGGAGCATAGCCTTTTCTCCTGTACCTTCCTCTCCTCCTCCTCCTCAAGAGCTGCGCTCTAATTCGGCGTTACAGGGAGTTGTAAACGGCTTTCATTTTTTTTACTGCCTCTAATTTGAATCCAATATAATCTTTCAGGTCAATAAGACGTATCTTTCACTTTTCAATTACTATCAAGAAACGGCGGAAAAGAAGGGAGGGGAGGGGGGCGTTTAACCAAACTTTATTTGGGACCCAAGGTTTGGAGGCCTCCTAGGCCTCTTCTTCAGGAGTGACTGGAGATTCAATTACTTGAATAGCACACTATACTTAGCTGGTGTTCCTCCTATACCCAAACAAAACGCTTTCAACAACAACACTACTTAGCAGGCGGTAACTCAATACGTCGGAAGAAAAGTGCACAAATTTTGTTTCCGCACTTTTCATTTCTGTCATCAGTCCATGGCATTATGTAATGTTTGCCGAACAAACCAATCAACGAAATTAGTTGCCCTCGTTCAAACGTACTGTTCCCGCATCCCGCTAAAGTCATATACTCCCGAGCGTATAATTCTATATTTATCATTTTTCAATGCACCGACATCAGCCTCCGCATTCGTCCACCGATTAATCAATCCACTAACGGTCCCCGATTAATCGGTTAATAATGCTTAATCTGTGCACTGTTCTATACTCGAGCTAAACAAGCACAGAGTGTCCCTGGAAGACTCCAATCCTGGCTCCGCCGTTTATTTTTGACTTTCGGCGGTTTCGGAAAACTTTGATTCATTGGATCAAGCACGGTCCATTCATCTGCATACTTTCGATTATTTCCTCTTTGGAGACCACGTACGATGATGAAGAAGTGCTCGTGATATATATATATATATATATATATATATATATATATATATATATATATATATATATGAGCTGATAGGACCAACCAAGCAGTGTTGAAAACAAACGTACTAATGGCGTTCGTCGACTTTTTAGGGTATGTTATTACCGGCTAGTCCAATCTATCACAAAGTGCGTCGCGACCTTGCACTTTTAGTGTGCTCGTGTGTATTCGTGTAACGAAGCTCCAGCTTTGTACATTGTTCTGACTTATGCGAATAGAAGCCGTATATGAGCCGACTGAGCGATAATAGAACTTAAATTAATTTTGGGGCTTTTTTAGTTGCTTCCTCAAATATATCACACACACACACAGAAAAAAAAAAACGTAAATACTTTAAAATTACATAAAACATACATGGGGGGATCGGTGGCCAAGTGGGCTAGCGCACACCATGACTCGGAGCACGTGGAGCGAAAGCTCGCGCTGCAGAACCCAGGGATCCTGGGTTCAATCCCCACACCTGCCCGTTTCGCTCTGGATGGGCATCGTACCGGCGTGCAGTCGTGTATCACTACTGCGTGGTGCACGTTAAAGACCCCAGGCTAGCGGCTGTACCGCACTGGCTAAATTGCTCATCTACAGCTGGGAGACAAGTCGCCCGTTGGGGCTGACTAAGTTCCGGCTGTATAAATATACGCACAACACAATTTACACGTGTGTTGAATAAAGCTTCTGAGCAAGCAGTTCACTAAAACTCCACAAAGAGCGCCCAAAGTGTAAACAAATCACATAGGACCATTTTAACCGGGTTTGCGCTCGGACCGTCCTGTCCGGCACCTTTTGACAGGGACCGTTTTGTCCGGGGTCATTTTGTTGGGGACCATTTTGTCCTGCACCCGTATCACTGTATATCTATAGAACACTGAACTAACTGTAGTGCGATACAAAGTATAGTATAAAGTTCTGCACGCTGCCAACTTTGACTATACTTTACTCTGGATGGCCGGATGATAATCGCTGGAAAGGTGCATAGTGCTTCACGCAAATTGGATCCAATTATTTTGGAAGGGTGTCAGCGTCGCTTCATTACTATAACGTTCACCCGGCGTATGAGTCATCCCACCGCGTACAAGCGCCAACGAGCAAGTAACCTGGTACGCACTGCAAATAACTTCGCGGAAACCACAATCTTGAATGATCTGGCCTACATCGCCCACCCTACGGCGGGTCAAGCGTGTCGTGTCCGAGTACCGACGAGGCGGAGCAGACAGTCGGCCAACAAAACGCCTGTGCGAGTCTTCGGCATCCGGACACTCGTCTGTGACGTCAGACGGGCGCGGGGGCTTGGACGCAAGCAAACAAGGTCCGAACGCACCGCGCGCGGGCGCTCGTATACGCGAACCCCTCGCGCATTACGTGGGCGGAAACTCTCAAGAAACCGGCAAATTACGAATAAACAGCCAACGACGTTCGTTTGTTCACCCACGAAGTAGTTACAATTAACCGATAAATGCTTTAAGGAAGTTCGGCCGCATTTCGGGGCCGGGCGTCCAAACCCGCATCTTCTGCAGGTTTGCCGAGACTGTTTCAGCAGCTATTATTCCCCGATTAATCCGGTGAATCAACGCAGTCTTCAGAACTATACTGCAACGCCGATCAAACCTTGAGGGCTTAAGGAACAGTTTGATCCACGTTTAGAGCACTCCTTCATATTTGCACACGATTTTAAACGCTGTCGATAGAAGTCATGGTTGTTTAGAAACCGCGGAGGTCAGGTCCTTACGCTCGCTCGTCAAATAAATAACTAAAATAATAAGCCTGTTGCAACGTAGTCGATTGGCGACAATACGTGGCTTTCGCTGACGTCAGATCAGCGGCCATTGCTGTGGCCCTAGTGCTGAGTGCGCAACTTCCCCAGCATACGTTCCGCACCACCAAATTCGTTTTTTTTTCCGGCAAGAACAGGAAGGAATGATGACCACCAGCACGGTGCGATGATGTCACACGCATGCCACGTATTCCCTAACAACTGCCTGGTTTACCGCTGTTTTCCCCCGGCGAGGCAAGTAAGTGGCAACAGCGAGCAACTGCATCGAAACCGCCAAGAAGCATATATATGGTTTGCTTTCTCGAAGTTCGCGGGGGTGGAATGCGCTCCCACGTGCTTCAGGGGTGAGACAGGTGAAACAGGTTTTGGAGCAATTTTTGGAGCAGAAAAATCTGGATTTTGAAGCAGCTTAGGAGCACAAAAATCTCGTTTTGGAGCAGCAGTTTACGCATCTTGGAGCAACTTCGGAGCAGAAAAGTCTACAGTTTGAAGCAGATTAGGAGCAGAAAATGTTAGAGCAGCTTATCAGCCATTTAAATCATAAAAAAATCTGATTTAAATCACATAAGTCTGATTTTTCTTTTTTAATCGTTATTTTTTTCCACCCTGGTTCCAATAAGTCATCAGCGCCGATACGCACCGAGATAAAATATAAAAGAACAAAAAAAAAAACGAAAAAAAAGGCAAACCCGAGTCCAATGCGCATAGATGAGGACAAGAAACACAGGCTTGTTGCAAAGTTAGGTGGGCACCAGGTACCTCAAGCTTATACGAACTGGTACCAGAGCGCAATTGTAGTGCAAAACGTTTTAAAGCGGTGATTCGAGAGCATGAACAGGGAAGCACGGTTCACTATAACCAGACATCGATCGGATGCTCGTAGAAAGCACGTGCGGATACGAAAAACTCCCCACATAAGTGAGTCCCAAAGTAAATAGTGAATTGGTACAGAAAAACTATGAGCAGCACATGCACGCTAAATACGGGTGTGTGACCGATTCATTCGATTGTTCAAGCACTGAAAGCACGTGTGGGTTAACCGAAAGTATTCACGGCGCCAGGCGCCGTCCATTGTGACGAGATTATTACGGACACGAATGAACAATTACACAATGGAGGCGCTCAATAGCACTTTTAATAAAAGGTTTACTCCCAAAAGGAAAGAAATACTTGCTCATCTTGATAGCCTGTGCGTCGTACCTCCCACGGCCAGACAGCGAGACCGCGTGGCAGCACATTGCTCATGCAGTAACAAATAACAGCGGAAAATAGTAGGAAAATCGGGGAAACGACCAAGTATCATAGGTATACGGAAGGGTACTACAGCTGAAATCTTCGAATTCGGCGGTTGCTTGCGCCACCTTGTACCAGTGCCGTGCACTTTGGATGGATGGATAGATGGATATTGGCTGCTACCTTTATACCGGGCGGTAGCTTGCGCCACCTAGCCTTATATTGAATGTTGCCAACCAAGTTCTCGTTTCCTGCTAAATCTAGCGTTGCCGCAAACATTTTATTTGTTTCTGAGTTATTTTGGCGCAGTGTGGCGCAATTTCGACAGATTTCGCATTTTTGGCGCAACTAGGCGCAGAAAAATGGGTTTTCATCAAAATGGCGCAATTGGCGCAGATGCCACACCCCTGTATACATGCCTCACGCCATTTAACGTGGTGCTGGAAGACTGCTATGAAAAAACAATAAAAGGCAAACAGGAAACTGCGGAACGAAAGCAGACTGGGCATGCACTCCGATGGCGGTATCAAATCCCCAACCAAGTGCCGGGAGACCAATCCGGATACAGTCTTGTGAGATTACCGGGCACGCACGCCGTCGAGAGCTCAACCGTCTGAATTGCGAACGCTCAAACGGTCGGCAGATCGACCTTTGGCAAGTCTATTTTGCGTCGCACTTTTCGCGGGGATTCTTTTTTCTAGACACGATGGACACCACGCATAACGCGGTAGTAACTTTACCCGGGTATAATACAAGAAAGTTCCTATACCTGTTTCACCACAAAGTAGAGCGTACTAACGAGTGACACTGAGGTTGGATTATTGCTTCATTATTCACAAACTTTTAGTCCTTTCTCTAGGTGAGCTGCACGATATTATCTCTGTTTCTTGGGTGTTGCATTTTGACGCTGTTGAGTATAGGATGCTTGATTCCGGGCACCGTAACAGTGTTGTTGTTGAAAATAGAGACTTTTAGGGAACCGTGCTTGCACATCCGATACGGTACTATGCCCCCCCCCCCCCCCCCCCTCGAACTGCGCATGCGCTGCCACAGAAGACTCGCACCACGCTTCCCTAAAACACTCTAACGTCTTCTTGGGGTGACTACACGTGCCGATCCGGTACTTGACGTCGGGGAAAATGGCGTCTTCTGACTGCGTCCTTTACGCACCAAACAAAAATGCATCGTTTTTTTTTTTGTTTTTTTTGACAAGGAGTTGAAAAATGTAAATTTCATTCTGTAAAGTCGAAGAAAGAATTGTACAACAAGAGAGGAATTAAAAAAATAATAATAATAAACCCTATCAACGGTGGCAAAAAAAAAAAAAAGCAAAAGAGGAGGTGAATGTTTGCGAAGAGTGTGAAAATAATCCTGGATGTTGTCATTAACAAACACACTATACTTCGTGACAAAAAAAAAAAAATGAAGGCAGTATTTTTTGTGTTGATGATCGTATTTTTGGTTCCAGCACTCTCAAGTCTATTAAACAAAACGGAAAGAGATCCGGATGAACACGAGCCGACTATTATTTTTCCCGTCCAGTTGCACCAATTCACTTCCTCTGACTTATCGGTTCGGGTGTGTGAATAAAGAGGCATTTACCGAATTAGTGCTCGAAGGACACAGCACCGCGGCTGTACACACCCGATCCCTCACTAAAGGTGTCCCATCGTCCCGTTCAGCGATGCCCACCGGTGGCTACCCATTGTTTACGACCCCCTGCCCGAGCCCGCCGTCTTTTGAGGGTATAACCTCGACTGCGTGCGGTGGTCACGACGGTCAGGCACGAAGAGGACGAGTGGTAGTCCGACAGCATAGAGGTTTAGAGGCTCGAATACCGTAGATCACTTCCATTTGAAACGATCCACAAGAACACACACACACGCACACAAATTATTAGAGTCTAAAAAAAAAAAAAAATGTCGTCTTTTTCAACCGAATACAACAGCCAAAGGGCCAAAGCGTCGCCGCCGCTCTTTTCCCCCTTTTTTTCTTCTTATTTTCGGGCCAATTAACGCGTTGTCATTACTACGTACGCTCCAATTAGGGCTAAAGCGGCGCCGTTCGTGCGCGCTACCGGCGACACGGAGACGAGTCACGTCCACGCGCTTACACGTGTATCGGGCGCCGCCTCGCCTACGCGCTCTTCTCGGGCGACGTGCGACGATTGTGACACGCGTCGCGCAGTGCCGTTGTTGCGACAGAGACGACGAGAGCCCACCCGGTTTTCGAGCCTGCAGACGCTTGGCGTCGGTGTCTCTTACGGACGTCGACGCGAAAGTTTTACTTGATCGATCGATCGGTCGACGATTGACTGATTGATTGAGATTTGGCGGCGCACGCGCCCACGCAGGCTGGAATAAGATGCAGCCGGCGACAACCGATACCCTAAATTTTAGACGTAGTACTTCCGCACACGTCATACGAGCGGAAACAAACGCGTGTAGCGTTTGGCAAAGTCCCACCGCAGCGGCACCACGTGTTTTCGCGGAATACATAACGAGTACAAATTCCAATATACTTTTTTACTGCTTCCGCTCAAATTGCGCTGCATGGTACAGGAAGGTTGTGGCAGGGTGACTTACGACGCTTTACAAAAAATAGAGTGTTTAAGTAGATCGTTTTTCCACTTCGATAACGATAGCCGATAACAACACGACGCACGCTGTGCAAAGTATGGAATGTAGTCTTCGGAGTGAGAAAAAAAAAGTCTTATTAAAACATTTTCGTAATAAGACCGTTCGTTTATCGTCGCACTCTTGCGCACCTGCGCACGCAGACTGTCTTCGTGGTGTGAGAAAGACGTACGGTGCAGCCTTCGCTTGCAAGTGTGCAGCCAGGAAACAGTGTAATTTCCCGAGTATTCGCAAATCACGCAACGTCACACAACGGTATGGACATGAAGGAGTTTCTATTAAAACAATCGCATTAAAGAACAAAAAAAAGGAAAAAAAAGACAGCAACCTTCATTTGTAATGTCCTAAGGCTATAATGCATGAAATGTACTGTTAAACGTGCGATCGTTTACAATTACTTGGAAGACATTAAATTGTCATGTCGGGGAGTGAAGAACCTTAGTTTTATCTAGGGATGCTGCGAACCACCCCTAGGTTCGAATTCGAAAGGTTTCGATATTTTCGAACCGAACTGATGTTCGAATTCAAAAGGTTTCGATATTTTCGACCGTACGGAGATTCGAATTCGAAAAATTCGCAACTTTCAAGATTTCGAACTTTCCTAACTTGAAATTCGAGAGAGTCGAATGTTTCGAATTTCTTTGGATCTGAAATTCGAAATATTCGAACGTTTCGAATTCTTATAGACATAAATTTCGATAAATTCGAAGATTTCGATTTTTCTTTCTAGATGAAGTTCGAAAAGTTCGAAGGTTTCGATTTTCTTTTAGGGCTAAATAAAAAAAAAAAAAAAAAACTTTGAAGGTTTCGAATTTCTTTCAAGTCCAAGTGCGCAAAGTTCGAAGTCCGGTTTTCATGTTCCGCCACATTTTCACGCCTCACTGGTTTTCACGAAATCAGGTTCAGAAAAGTTGGGGTGTGATATTTAGACTGCGCGAAGTTGGTCAGGCAATTAAATGAGACGACGATAGTCCCGGATGTGCTGGAATATTTGCCAACGCAGAGTGACGTGTGCAGATCAGTAATTGTGACCGCCAGCCCGGGGGGGGGGGGGGGGGGGGGGGTCTTTAACGTGCATCACGCAGTAGTGACCACACGAACGCACTGTTTAACGATGCTCATCCAGTTCGAAACGGCCAGGGGCAGGCAGGTGGTTGAGGCTCAGAAAAACCTTGAAGCGTTCTGGCAAACTGCCTCCCTACCCCCTTGCACGCTGGTAGTAGTCTGATCGAACGCCGCCCGAATGAGGCTGGCATATAGTAAGTTTAGTTTGTACATGATACAAAATCCTGAGGCTGGGAATGAAATTTGAAAGAAAAAGTGTAAGAAGACAGAAGAATGGGTACAGGACAACGTCTCAAACTCAACTGAGCTGGTGTGAGACGTTGTCCTGTCCCTTTTTTTCTGTTTTCTTACACTTTTTCTTTCAAAAGTTCATTCGCAGTCTCGGGATTTTGCATCATGATCAACATACACCAGCTCGCCTGCACCTAGACAATTTTTTAGCTTGTAACTGCTTTGGAGGTTTATTTTGCAAGACGGAAAAAACGCCCAGAACTACGAAACAAGTTTCTCCCACCAAAATGTGTACAGGCTAAAAGAAACACGTCCCAAAAACGTAAAATGAAATATATATATATATATATATATATATATTTTTTTTTTTTTTTTATGACGCGCCGAATTTGAACAATATTAGAAACCTTTTTCCCTGAGTTAATTTATTCCTCAACGTGAAAAGAACAATAGATACATTAATTTGTATTCTGCAGATGGTAATGATATGTACTGTCTATGGTGTTAATTTAAATGCGATACCTCAAACAATTTCGACGAAAAAAAAAATACCAAGTTTAGGGCATAATTGTTCGTAGATACATGTTTGGATATTTCTTCGAAACTCGTCTTGAACAACAGTAATCATATCTTAAGACGACACTTACATAGGCTATACATAGATCATTCTTAAAAAGTTTAACATCCTCTACCATAAATAGCTTCGGCTATAGCGCGCTTCAAATATGGCACAAACGACAATTGTCAAAAACCCGTCGTCCTTCCTCGCTCCTTCGGGGATCTATTTCTTTAAAACCAAGCTTGCCAGATGATTGAAATAAACGGCATTGTCTTTCGCAAGGAATGCGGCACCGCATGTAAAAATGCGAAAAAAAAAAAATTACGAATGTACCTCACTGATTGAATCAAAATGAAACCGCCCGCCCGTCTTTCGAAGTTCGACGAACTTCGAACTTTTACCCTAAAGATTCGAAGTTCGTCGAACTTTTGACTTTTCAGGAATCGAAAGTTCGACAACTTTCAAATTATTTTGATTAATAAGTTCGATATTTCGAAAATTATCGAATTTCTTAGCGTAGGAAGGTCGAAAGTTCGAAATGCTTCGAACGTTTTAGTGCAAGCAGTTCGAAAGTTCGAAAATCATCGAATTTTTTAGTCTATCAAGTCCGAAAGTTCGACAAGCATCGAATTTTGCAGCGTAAAAAGTTCGAAATTTCAAAAAGCGTCCAACTTCTTAGTTACAAGTTCGAAAATTCGAGTTCCGTCGAATTTCTCGATATGGAAAGTTCAAAATTCGAAATCTTTCGAACCTTTCGAACCGCTTGATCGATCATCAAACCTTCGGCGAAAAACGTTTGCGGCATCCCTAGCTTTGTCATTTTCCCCGCCACACCGAACGGGGAAACTGGGTGCAAAGGTCACGTGGCGTCAATTCCCTCGCCAAATTTAGCGGGGAAACACTGTATAGGTCACGTGCTCCTAGATTTAGTGGGGAAATTGTATCGAAGTATCACGTGTTTTCAGGCCACGAAATGTCAATTACCCCGCTAGATTCAGGGGGAGAAACCGAATAGGTGTACAGATTACGTGACATCAATTTCCCCGCCAACTTTGGCGGGGAACGTGAATTGGTGTCTAGATTGCGTGACATTAATTGACGTCACGTTACCTAAACACAAACTCAGTTTCCCCGCTGAATTTAGCGGGAAATACACCGCCAGACGGATAAAATTTTGGGGATTGGGAAATTCCCGTTGAAAAGCACGCTTTAAAATCAAGCTCCAAGATATATATATATATATATATATATAAGAGTTGGAGTCGGGTGTGAACCATATATATTCCGAAAACGGAGCCTATATATATATATATATATATATATATATATATATATATATATATATATATATATATATATATATATATATATATATATATAGCAGGCTCCGTTTTCGGAATCATACCGCAACGGTTCATACTCGACTCCAACTCTTGGCCGTTGGCCGACATTCCATTTTTTATCGAACACCGCGGGTTGATAGCGATATTCTGGCACCGGAACGCGCGCGCACGCGCGCATAAAATAGCGGAAATAAAAACAGAGAGATTGCTCTTGACCTTCGCAGAAGCGCTCCCAAGTTCGCCAAGGCAACGGACGAATTAGATAAGAGGCCTCCAGAGAGAACCCGATAACGCTCCACCAATGGCGACCATCGAAACAATAAAGGAATCGCACTGTTTACTCGATCAACAAGCCGCGCTCGATTCGACGATTCGACGCGAGGGCCGCGTGCAGCAATCGATCGGGAAACCTTCGGTCAAGTACAGGTTATGAACGCTGTCGTAGCCGAACGAACAAGTAACTTTTGTGATTACAGCTAACGTGGAACACTAAGAGCGCAACTGTCCGATCTTCTGCCCAGTGTACAAATGAGTCTCAATATTTAATACGCAATAAGGTTACGTGA
Organism: Ixodes persulcatus; assembly: GCA_013358835.2. Taxonomy (NCBI): domain Eukaryota; kingdom Metazoa; phylum Arthropoda; class Arachnida; order Ixodida; family Ixodidae; genus Ixodes; species Ixodes persulcatus. The sequence continues at coordinate 313,549 of JABSTQ010011034.1, forward strand.
CGGGCAGGCACGTAGCCAGGGGGGAGAGGGAAGGGAGAGAAAAAAAGACACCACTCTGAGCATACGAGGAGATTACGTATCCATCGGGACCAAACGTCCAGTCCGAATATCGTCACCACATTTGGACGACTGAATACTTTCACGCTTCAAATCGTTATTATACTTTTCCTTTTTTTTCTTTCTTACATTTGGAGGAATTTTGCGGTAATCCTCAGGTAATTTATATTGAAAAAAAAAAGAAAAAGAAAGCAAGTTTTCAAGTTACGAATTAAGAAAAAGCATGGCAGAAGGCATGGAATGCCTTCTGTCGTGCTTTGGCAGCACGCGCGCGCTCGAGGAGTACGAGACTCCGAATCGTCGTCGAAGGTAGAAAGCTCGCGCTGGAGGCGGGACAACCGAAGCCCCAACCTCCCGCCTCACCTTGGCAGTGACACTCGAATAAGTTTAGGTTCGTTCTTGACTCAGACGACTTGCGCGTGCGTTTCACTTCAAACTAAAAAGTGTGCCGAGGAGGACAAAGACGCACGTACGTCCTTTACGTGTTTTACATTGTGCTTCGGGCACAGTGTTCGAAATTCCGAGGAGCGCCAGAAATGATCAACACCGGACGACGGCGTGCTACTGTTTCCATTTCCTTTCATTTAGCTCGTGGACGTCCTTGCGGGTGTGTTACACGAGCGAGGAGATGTATGCAGAGTGAAATAAAAACACGAAACAGAGGTTAGATAAACCGGAAACAAAACACGCCGTCTAAATCGAGCAGGTATGACGCAGCAAACACTCGAATAGGCGCGGGATACATCCTGCCGTTAGATAAATAAAATGAGGGTTCACGATTTTCTTTTGCAGACTGCGCGGAGGCCGCTCCAGTCGCGGGTAATGAATAGACTAAATTTCGGGAGCACCGAGAGCTGTGTAAAGAGGTCGCGTTTTGTTACAAACCCGCAACAGAGTTAAGGCCGGTTCAGACACTTGCGTTTGAGTGCGTTTGACTGCGTTGCGGCGAGAACCGAAAGCGAATCACCGGTACATCTGTGCTTCGTATGAAGCGTGGAATCCAATTCAAGGATTCTTCTTGGCACGCGATATAAGCAGCAGGGATGTCCTGGTGTCTCGCTGCCGCAACGCAGTCAAACGCAGTCAAACGCAACTGTGTGAACCGGGCTTTACCTTCGCGCCACTGTCCACGCACGCGGCGGCATCGCGGATGTGTTTGTAAACAGATGGGGTGAGAACGAGCAACCCCTCCCCGCTGTCTTATCTCGGGCAGCCCGCGAGAAAGAAAGACACCGATTAGAAAGAGGCGCCGTGAGGGTCGCACGCGCGATCGTATCGCGCACGTGTCAATCACGCGGAATGCGCGCAGCCAACGGTCACCGGAGTAACTCCGACTCGATACAGATAAGACAATACAGCTAAACGGCGGACGCGACATATACACTTTGTTAGCGACAACATTTGTGGCGCGGTTGAGGCACGAACTGGTCACAAAGGAACATGCGCGCGAAGGAACACGGTGTGCAGCGGAAGATAGTCGGTTTATCTGTGGCACGCTATCGAGGCAAGGCCTCATTCACACGGTGCGATTTTACTGGCGATTTCGCAATGGCGACGTCGCTCGTACGACAACAAAATGCGCGACGGAGGCTGCGGGACCCAACACCGCAGCTGCAAATTTGCAACAAAACAAAATCGCACCATGTAAATCGGGGTTATAAAGGGGCCATGGAATTAATTTTGGGCTGGGATAAAGGATTTCAAATTGGGACTTTACTCATGCCGTTTAGTGAGAAAAAACGAAAGAGGGTAGAAAGTCAAAAGCCAGCTTTTCGGTACGAACGTTTGAAAATATAGCGGACATTTCGTATCTCCTTTCCTTCGAAAGCTCGCGGCCTTTTCACCACGATACATCCGCGGTACACAAATCACGTCACAGGTACCCAAAAGCGCATCAGCCGACCCCAGCTCACGCGTTGGACACGAGAACTGCGTCACTCGGACGTATGCGCTCGTCAACAATCAATCTGTCTACGAATATTTGGATTCGCGTTCGTGGCCAATGAGTACCCTGACGGAATTTATCATCACTTCCGGATGACAAGTTCTATGGTGTGCTTAAAAAGCACGGTGGAAGCTTGGAGTCATCGCACTGGTGCCCAATCACGTTACGAACTTGTGATTTCTCAATTCGATCTTGAGTTGAGGATTAAAGCTAAGAAGGAAGTTGAGAAATCGATTCATGGCCGTTTCTGCGGTGCTTTAACGCTATCAAAGCTACGTGCGCGAGCACTTGGCTTCCTTTACGTGTCGAACGACACGCAAGACGAAGCCACGCGCTTACACAGCAGTACGTGGCTCAAGCACTGTGGAAGGTGCACTATGGCCTTCACAACGTTGCATAAAAAAAGTTGATGCCGAGTATAGAATAAAGGTCACCGTTTGTCGAACAAACGAAGACGAAACCCCGCTCACTCCTAAGCCGACAGTGAAATGAAAACGATACGCACTTGTTGGACACGGTACGTGCGCTAACAGAATCTTGTTTCTCGGATATTTCTCATTTTTCGAATTTGTTCGCACGTATTCATATATGTGTCGGTTTGTGTTATGAGAAGCGTCTTTTCTGGTCCGCGACCGCGCCCAGTCTGTTGCTTCCAGGCGTCCCGTGCTTCTTCGTGGCTCGCCGCCTGGCTCCCCTCCCCCCCCCCCCTGCGTCTCCGGTCACATCCGCCGTCGTTGTCGTGTCCGCAATACGTGGCGAATACGCACATAATACACGGCAAAAGGCGACCGTATTAACGAAATATCATCTGTATTCTTATCGGCCAAACCAACGTAGCGGCGTCCACAACGTTAGCCACCGTGCGAAACATCGTGCAACGCATCGGATTGCGGTCTATATCCAAGTGCGATAGATATTATTCAGCGACTCTATAGAGTCACCATACTCTAGGGTAAACACGCCTCTTTACGGGCCCAGAAAGTTCGTCGTCAATTGAACAATTTCTGGGCGTTTAAGAGTAGTGAAGAACAAAAACAACAACTTTCAAAAAAATAAAATACGCGCCTTGGAGTTGCTTCCTGTATATGCCACCGATTTGCAACCTGCTCCGCGACGTGCGTCAGCGGCTTTCAAATAAACCTTCACGCTTGGCCAGTGAACGAACCAGCGGGGGAACAGCCATGCGAAGCACGCGCACCGCCTGTGGACGGTCAGGCCGTGCCTTTTCAAAACAACGTCCCTCAGGCCGAGAGAGAGAGAGAGCACCGGTGGAAACAAAGTGGCCATGTTTACACGGTCACCTGACAGCGCCAAGTGCAGCCGGACAGATGGAGATGTATACGCCCGAAAAGAGACTTGTTGACGAGTGCCGCGCGGTTGCCACGCGGTCCGCGAAGTTTGTTTGTTTGTTTGTTTGTGTGCGTTTGCGCGCGCGCGCGCCGTGTGTGTGTGTGTGTGTGTGTGTGTATGTGCCTGCAGTATTTGTAGTACACACACGTATTGCATAGTGCTACACTGTTGGCACAAACAAGCGATCGCCCTTTCCATTTTTCAGTTATTCTTCTAATAGAACGAATGTACTTCAATATATATTTTTAGCGAAAGCATTAACTATCCCATGGAGCGAAGCCGGCGTTGTCTGTAGCCATTTGTACCAGAAACACGGCACCTCAAATTACCATTGGCTGAGCGAACCGGCACGTAAATCCCATTGGCTGCGTGAAACGGCACCTCAATTTCCCTTCCCAATAAAACACGAAGAAAAGCGCAGCAACGCAATGCTTCGTCACGGCAGCCGTCGTGAAGCCGGCAGGTTTCGCCGCGTCTGCGCAGTGGGGGAGCGTGAACGTGGCGCGCTGCTTGGAGGAATGCGCTGCGTGTAGGAATGCGAAAGCATTCCTACACGTAAGCAGTATGAAGTGTCTCTGCCGATTTGTTTTCTTCTTTTTTTTAACGAGAACGTGCAGAGAAATTTGAATAACGATAGAGACGTTTCACATACGTTTCGGAGAGAGTATTTCCTACATTCCGAGAAGGAAAGACTCTTTCCGAAACGTCTGTGTATCGAAGTATCTATTGTTATTCAAATTTGTCTCGACGTTCTTATAGAATCGAAAGGCTGTCGTCAAAAGTACGGGTGAGGTGGGAAGTGCTCGTCTGAGGCACTTATACCCTAGTTACACGGGCGCTTTGAACTGTCGTTGAGTTCGATCACAGTTATCGGCCCCAACTGTGATTGAACTGAACTGAACTGAGATGGTGCTACACGGCTCTCCAGAAGCCAGTTGAAGCTAAAACGAAACTAGTTCTTGTGCCACGTGATCAGTCTAATTGTTAAAGTAATTTACTCGGAGAAACATATTTTATTTATTATAAGAATATCCTGCATTATGTTCAATACCTTGTTGCTTGTTAGCGCCGTTTACACCAGTGCCAAAGCAGATTCAGGGCTAAGTTGCGCCTATTTTAAGCTAGGTGGAGCAAGCTACCGCCCGCTACGGTGGGTGCATCCATTACTTTTTGTCCATTCGCACAGCTGGTCCCGCCGCCATCTTCACTCGTTTGGTGGTTTGCCGGCTAGCCGGGATCGTTTTAGCGGCAGCTTGGACGCCTAAATCTATTCTTTCCCGGATATCTTGCTGCTACGATTCTTTTTAGACGCCTCCCCCTACATTCCGAAACAGTAAGTGCCTCGGAAACGATGGTCGGCGTCAGTGGTCCCGCGGACAGGCGCCATTTTACCTCAGTTGGGGAAGTCCGTTCAGTTGAACTGAGGTAGGGGAGCTCAGTTGAACTCAACTGTCATTAGCGGCTCGATGACAGTTGGCGCCGCCGTGTAACTCCGGCCAATCGCGATTGAGTCAACTGTCGTTGACTCAATGGCAGTTGAAAGCGCCCGTGTAACTAGGGTATTACTTAACCCGTAAAATGTCGTGCCCGTCAATACCGTTTTCAATTTCAAAATGGGGGAAAAGGTCCGGTGTAGAGTCCGCGCTAACAGTGTTCCGCAGTGCACAAAACGTAAGGGTGCAAGATGGAGCATTCCCACACGAAGGGAACAACAAGCAAGATGCCTGCGAGAGAGAGAGAGAGAGAGAGAGAGAGCCGCGATTTCTACGTAATCCTTTGAAAACAAAGTCTATCTCGTTTGTGCTACAACTTGATGGGACCTTCGGGAACTGGCAGGTTCCTGGGACCGTTGCAGATCTGTCGCGGAAATAACACACTGACGTTCAGGCACGACACAAAAATAAAACGGACAAAACCACCGCGCTCTCCGTGACTAAATATACTCAGCAGCGAAAGCAGCCAGCACTGTTGTTGTTTCCCATCCTTAGTTTGGCGCTGATCCCAAGGAGGGGATTGGTTAGGGATCAAACTGATTATCGTGTCACGTTTCAGCGATGTACGTGGCTCCGCTTGCGTGCGCTCTTCCCTCACCTTGAGGTCTGCCGCGTAACTTCTTTGTGGACGAATAGCCCGATCAACACGAGAAGCTGAAAATCAACTACAGGAATATAGAATCTAGCTGTATATATAATATATATATATATATATATATATATATATATATATATATATATATATATATATATATGGGTGGTTTCATCTCAAATCGAGCAGACTAAAAAGGTCTAATTCTTAATTTTGACAAAAAAAAAAATATGTTTTGGGGGCATTTTTAAAATGAAGGAGGGCGCAAACCGCATGTGCCCCAGATTTTTCGTTCTCGAGTTACGAAGCGTAGAAGCCGCAGTGGCAGAAAATAGTGTTTTGCCCGCCGTCGCTGGTCGCGTGTCTTGGCGATGCAGTGGAAGGTACAGTACAGACCTGCGTCCCCTCTCCCATTTTGAGTGTGGGCGGGCTCTCCTCCTCTCCCCAGAAATCGGGAGAGGAGAGCCCGCGCACACTCAAAATGGGAGAGGGAACGCAGGCCTGTACCTTCCACTGCATTGCCAAGAAAAGTTGTCGCGGAGTATAGCTTTTATTTTAAAAATGGACAAAGGTTGAGGTTTTCGGCACCTTTCAACTCCCTCACCATCTTCCGAGTCACGTGCGCTGTGACGTCAATGGGGGTCGCGCGGGGTTCCGGTGAAGCTCCTCTCTCTAGAGCCATCAGTGAGCAGCGGGAACTCATCCGCTCGCGACCGCGTGACCACGTGCTGGCGGGCGCAGCGTGGAAAGTCTTATCCGGGTCCGGCCATACCTGTCCGGCTCTGTCACCCTCCCCCTCCGGCTTCTGGCGGCTGTTCCGCTGCTGACGGTTTTGTGGACCTAGGATAGATGGCGCCACTGAAACTCCGTATAATATAAGTTGTGTCGATGATACCAGGGTTTTGACGCATTCATATTTATGTTGGAACGACAAGATTTATAGAAAGGTTACCTTTTATCGAGCAGGTATTCGCACAACCTGCTATCATTTCTACAAGACCCCCATTGACGTCATGCCGCGTGTTTCGCATGGCCGCCGCTCGCGGCTGCGGGTCGGGGAATATTCTAATTTTTGCCTCGCGATTACGCGGCGGAATCGCAACATTTCGAAGGAAGGAGGTGTGTTTTCTGTCCTTTGTGACAAGATAAACAATGTCAAAAATAGAAGATGCCAATTCTTTCAACGTTAAAATCGTTGCACAGCTTCTTTAAACCTTTCTTAACACCCTCTCTCAAACTTCCCTGTGGTTGAAAACATAAATGCAGTGAATGTTTTTTTTTTTTTTTTTTTTTTTTTTTTTTTTGCTACTCCGCTGGTTTCTGTACGGTCATCACCTCGGACGGTCACGTCGTAAAAAGAAGCGCGCTGAAGATTATTCCCCGCGAATTCCGCGATTTTGGGGTGTGTCCTGACGGAAGTTGTAGCGAAGACCAGCTATGTATATGTGCCGTTATTCTTGGAGTGATCACAAATTTCACAGCTACAAGGACCATCTGATCTGGTGTCCGATGGCGTTTCTTTCATACTCACTGAGAAAAAAAAAAAACGGTAAACTTTTTTGGGAATAAATATACACCGAAAAAAAAAAGCGAAAATTGAATTTTAAAATAAACACCGAAAACGCGACATACTACTAATGTAAACACCATACTACTAATGTATATATATATATATATATATATATAAATAAAGTTCGGCCACAAGTTAGAGCGAGGGCTGTGCGAACAGTGGTTCGAATCAAAATGCGCAGTGTCATTTAATAATAATAATTATTATTATTTCATTTCTATCGATTCTAATTGGGGGGGGGGGGGGGGGTCAATAAAAAAAGTTGCAATGTACAGCTAGCCTCGTAAGAAGAGCAGTTGTCGTGGTTATCTCATGCGCTGTGCACCCAATGGGTGACGCAGCGCTATTCGATTCGAACCACCGTTCGCCCACCTTTTGCCAGAGCGTAGCCGACATGACCGATCAATCAAGCGGCTCCGGAAGCACGTCACGGTGTTGGCCGTCTTGCGTGTATCATTAGGGACTTTTAGCAAACCGTTACCGCGTTCGGCGTGCACTACCGGAGCCTTTGAAGCATGCTTGTAAGAGCGCGCCCCGCGGTCACGGTATATCCCCCGGGCGCGCGCTTCAAAGCATGCTTCAAAGGCTCCGGTAGTGCGCGGAACGCGGTTTGCTAGAAGTTCCTATTGCCGGCTCATCCAATCAGGCCTCCTTCAGTGTGCACGGTCGCCGCTGCAAGATGAAATCCTCTCCTCGCTTTGGCCTTACGCCTTGGTTGCAAGCAGCGCCACCTGCAGATGGTTCCTCGATATGCAGCTAATGTGCGGCAAATGTGCGGCAAATGGCAGCCTGTCGCGGGCCCGCTTTCCCGTGCTTCTCTATCGGAGACATGCAGTCTTGGGCAGTAACTAGTTACTTTTTTTCAGTAATTGTACTGGTTCGTGAAGATAACTTGTAACATGGTTACTATTTTTCGAAAGTAAATGTAAAGAGTAACGTCGTTACCGTTACTTCTCAGATTTATGTGCAGAAATATTCCAAACACGACCACCAAATCGTCTCGCAGCTCGTGAGAGAGTCCCAAGTCCTGGTACGAGAAGGGCACAGCAAACACTGCTGCAAAAACCGTCTGCAACACCAGGGGAAAAAAGAAAAGGAACTAAATTTTGGGTGACCCTGTTTGGCCAAGCTGGTCCCGCCAATTGGGAGGATGGGGACGTTTGTGTCCCTACACGCGCCGGGTGTGGTGCATTGCCCACAGCGTACGCAGATGTATACAAAGAGCCGCATCTCTAAAGCGCTTCTCTTTTCTTCGTCCGGCAGAGGGAGCGAGAGCTTTTCGCGTTGGACAGATTTTTGGTGATTCTCGCCCCAACCGCCCGCAGGATTACGGCACTACCGATTTTCCGAACCTCGTCTTCTTGTCGCCATGCATACGTTTCCTTCCCCCTCTAATTTGAATCCTCCAACTCCCAGATGCACTCTTGCGGGATCTTGACTTTAGGCCCATTCTTTTCTCCCTTCCCTTTCTTTTTTTGGCAACCCAATTACCGGCCCAATTGCCTCCCGTCACCCACTTGTTGTCCTTTCTCGGGTCCCGTCACTTGAGAAAGAGCATTCCCTCGAAACGCCTGTGTCGTTCTGCTTGTTTGTGTGTTTTCTTGAAATCGAAAGACCGCCCTCGCCGCGGGACCAGGGACACTGGGCATCAGTTGATTTATAGATATTCACGTCGGGGGCTTTCCGGGTGGTCTCTTTTATTTCGGGTTCGATGTGGTTAGGAAGCGGAGAAAATATCGCAACAACCGTTTGGAATTTCTACACGCAGCGGTCGTTTGTACCTCGATCAGTGCTTATTTTGCACCGCTGCCGTGTTCAGCGGGTTTGACGGAGGAATATTGCAGTAACATTGCTCTCCAAGGTTTCCAGTGAAGCTTCGTGTTGCATCAAAGATTATGCGCGCGGAGTAGAAAACGATTCGACCGACGAGTGGATTGGAGAGGCAATAGAAAACATCTACAAAGCTGATGGCAAGGTATGATGATATTTCGATTAATGCGAGGTAGGACTTATATTATTATTGACTTCAGATTTGTACGATTTTAAATGCTTCCGCCCCATTTCGCCACAACAATTGCAATCCAAAATTATAATTGACCGCGACTGTAAACTCACACCTTGATTGGATATACCCGAGATCTAGTAGTCAAGCTGTTGTATTCGTATACTGTATACTGCAGTATACCATAAGGTATACTGCAGTATACCTTATGGTGGTCACGCTAATCTTAAAGTTTTTCGTGGATCATCAGCAGGTATATGCTATGTTAAAATTTTTAAAAACTAAATGTGCCTGCATTTTTGCTAAAGAAATTATAATTTTTTTATCATATAGTGGATCGATTTACCCGGGTACTGTGTTAAATTATGATATTGTTTAAGGAATAATTCATGGTAAAAATTGAGATAGGAAGAACCAAACGTCTTAATATTGATTAAGAAAATCTTAATTCACGGAGTAACGGCGTAACTTTAACGAAGTAACTGTAACTGTAACAGCTATATTTTAGCAGTAAAGTGCCCATAACTGGAGACTTGCTTGTTTTTAAAGTCGTTTTCTGGGTGCGCTACGAAATGTAGAACTCGGCACAATTGCGCTACGCGTCTTCCCTGGACACTGCTTCGTCACTGAACCTAGAGCTTCGTGCATGAACGGCGCGGCAATAATAGTTTTATAATCGCGTTGAAGCGGAGAGATTTCTGGCAGGATGTTCGAGCCAGCGCCCGTCAAGGTGAGAAAGTAACTGGATCGTGGCAAAGTACCGTCAAGCTCCCCGTATGGTCGCCATTTTGGCCCCTGAAATGAGCAATTTCTCCTTGACCTCTGCATTCTTGGTGAGCCGATCTAAATCCGCTGGTGACGGGTAGCTTTATGGAAACGTATTTGTACACCGATATTTTGCTATCCACACACCGGCGAAACAAGCGTACATCTTCGTACCGCCAACACGTGCGGTGTCGGTGCTTGGAAGAATTGAAAAATAATTTTCCTGTTTTAATATACGCAACAAGAACACTATATCATTGTAAGAGATCCGTGGAGATGGGCATGATTGCTAAGTTGATTACATACACAGTGCCAAAGACGCTTATATTGGCAGAAACGCCTTCAGTACGATGATGCTCCATGGTGATCTTGGTGCGACTGGTTTAGAACAACCCTCTGGAAGCTTCCGGAGACCGATTAGCCAGTGAGCAATGGAGAACGATTAGCCTGCCTGCTACCCGAACACAAACAAATAAAATACTAACATACGGAGACCAAAACTTCGCCTTGCGAGGTTTTGGTCTCCATATGTTAGTATTTTTTTTGTGTTCGGCTAGCAGGCACGGAAGGCAATGTCGCTAGTTTCCCAGGATCCAGTGACTTTAGTGTAGACTAGATTCACTGGTATCGACCAGAGCCGTATATTAGGAGAGTTTGGACAATAGGCGGAGCAAAGGCCGCCGCCAGCGCCGAATATTCCCCCCACGCTTAGAGCGTAAACTAAATTTGTGACACAGCGTCAACCAATCAGGAGACCTCTACTCCATCTCACAAATGTCGACAGTGAAGACAAAGGCACAGGCGCGTGAGCCTAGCTCAGCGAAACGCTATTGTTTGTACGAGACCTCGTGCATAGGAGGCACTTTCCAAAGCCACGCGCTCGTGCCCATGCCTTTGTCTGCACTGCTAGAACAGCGTCCTGAGACTGGCTGAAAGAAAGCAGTGCAAAGGGTGGGGTGCGCGAGCGTCTTGAGACGCGGAGTTCCGCTCGGCACGGCTCAAATCAGACTTGTACGTAATCCGTTACAAGTAACGAAATTACTTGTAATCCCTTACATTTATCAGTAATTTAGTAACGGAATAATTACATATTTTCTAGAGTAATTTTAAAGTAATTCCGTTACATTTTTACGTAACGGATTCCTTGTAATCCGTTACATTTTTTTTCAGGACTCTCCCCCCCCCCCCCCTCTTTTAAAAGAAAGGGTTGTTTTTATTTTGGTAAAGTCGAGCGCTGTGACACCGCAAAGGAAGGCTTGGCACTCTCCAGTTCCGCAAAGCCTTTTTTTTTTTTTTTTGCAACACTAAGCCCCTGAATCTATTTTTTTAGACCTTAACAACAATGTCAAAAAATCAAAATGAACATTTCTACAAATATAAGAAAAAAAAAAGGGGGGGGGGGGGGCAAGTTATATCCGCTTTTTTTTAGTCCCTTTGTTTTTCTTTGCGATCGAAGGCGGGGCGAGGCGGACACCAAGTGATTGTGTGCCTCTTCGAGAAGCTCCAGGCGGTGAGTGCACAGACAAGAATTAACAATATCCTTCTCGGTTATAGTGACTACGACCATTTTCATAGTGTCACTGAACGAGACAACGCTCCGTCTACCCTAAAATCCACTAAAAGGAATGTGATAATATGTGAAGGTGTTATTGCCACAAGCACCCTCGTTCGTTGCTGCACCCTTATCATCTTCTCTTAGAAAACAGGATGTATTTTTTTCTGCTTCTTTCACCTTATTTGACCCTGTTTTAAGAGCTACTTACTCTTTTGTAGTTCAACTTCTAGGGTTGGCCTACTTTATTTGTGAATTCCAGCCACGTTATCTGCATCTCAGTCACCATTTGTGTGAGTCAGCTTTTTGCGAGCACTTCGAAAATGGTAATGGACTTCCTTTTTCTTCTCCCTGTTTTTACCCCAGCAGGACGCATCTTATCTCAAGCAGATATTTTTACATACAAAACATAATGGTGGCTGACATAGACTTGATATCTGGGCTTGAGGAGAAAGTGAAACTCGTGAGTGGGGCCATAGCGCGGCTTACTTAGTTCTCTGCCCATCGCTGCCCGTGGCATCAGCAGACGTCTATCTGGAGAACATCGGAGTAAACTGCAGTCGGTTCGTGCTCTGTGCGTTTTTGAACGGCATCAAGAAAGGTACACACGGCAAACGTGCGTTTACATTTCCTTGTTTTAACCGACGTTCTAACTAATTGTTGTTATGAGTGTCCTTTTTTTTCTTTCCATTACTTATATTTATATACTGGAAACCCTTTTTTATTCACCAACGTCTCAACCGAGGCTCGACCTGTTCAGAACCAAAGGAAGCAGAATATCGATAATACCTTACTGATACAACTATGTTTCGCTATTGTCTGGCAGTATATGCCGGCATACTAGGATGGACATAAATTAATTCTTATTTTAGTTTTGGCCAGTTGTATGGTGACTTATACAGCTTCGCGATTTCGACAATGGAAAATTTCAGTAGATTGGTCCGATGACTCCGATAACGATACCCGATACTCCGCCGCCGCACATGCGCATTCATCATAACGTTATCGGGGGTATGGAGGGATCGGAACGATCTACTAAAACACTCGAATATCAGGCAACGGCTGCTACGACGAAGCTTGGATCTATCTTCGAAGTAAATAGTACTTCCATTGCTTCGCTGAAGAAGCTCAATGCAGAGCATAAAGCATTTGTGGGGAATAATATGCCACTTCCATACAGTGCCTCAGTTCCAAGGGTGTTCAGCATAGTCGACATCTTCAGTAAGAAACAGTGGAAAATGTCTGACGAGACTTTCGAGAGTCAGCTGTTGCTCAGAATACTCAAGGGCATTAAAGGGAACAGGTTGCAACCATAAGAACTTGAATAACCCTCTTCCCTTTGTTTCTTAATTGTAGACCATATTGTTGAAAGTAACGCCACGAAAGTAACGGATTACTTTTTGGGGTAACGGTCACTTACTTTTATGGGAGAGTAATTGTAATTGTAATAAATTACAATTTAGCCTAGAGTAATTGTAACGGTAATTCCTTACAATTTTTCAGTAACGTGTACAAGTCTGGCTCAAATTATACTTCGTTTCACTTTACCTGCGAGCGAAGCCAAAGCTAGAAGCGCGAGACCAGCGCTTTTTGCATTTCTCCCCAGCTCGCGCGCTCGAGCAAAGCCTGAACGCACGGAGCTTCCGCGCTCGCGCTTCCAGTTTTGCCTTCGCTCGCACATAAGGTGAAACGAAGTATAGTCGTGGCACAAATTTAGAGCACGCGACCACCGCTAGGGGCTGTTTCGCGGCCTGTGGTTGGCCCGAGATGCTCGCCTATTCAAACCAATGTATGGCCAAACTCTCTCAATAAACGGCTCTGGTATCGACCGCAGGCGCTTTGAGCGGATAGAGCGCGCGCCCGTGTGCCATGGGAACCAACGTTACTGGAGCAAGCTCAGCTTCACAGCTCCGCCTGCGACATGGGCTCAGTGGCGGTCACAAGAACTAGCAGCGCTGCAGTCGAGTCTTGCTTCCGGATTGTCTAGCCCGCCAAGTTTGAATAGCAATACTTGAGCTTGGGCGAGTTGTTGATTCATACTAACACTTCACAGCGCAAGGAAACAGACGCACACCAAAATAAATTTCAAACACTTAAAAAAGAACACTCACAATGCGCTGACTCTGCTGTGGTGTACACTTCATCTTCATCAACTTTGTTTGCTATTATACACATGGAAGTAAAAAAAAAAGGAAGAAAAAGAAAAGGAAGCTCTCAACGCAGTGGTAGCAGACAACGCGCGAGACAGGAAAGCAAGATCCGACTGCAGCGCCACTAGTTCTCGTGACCGCCACCTGGGCCACTCGATCGCCTCTGCAGGCGAGAATAGGGAGCTGCGAAACTGAGCTTGCTCCAGTATACGTTGATGGGAACGAGATACTTTTTTTTATTTAATTAATGGCGCCGTATGGACGGCGGAGACACTGTCAGTTGAAGCTATTCACCGATATTTGTTGGCCAACGTTACTAGAAGCACTCAGTTGGGAAACTGCCATAGAGCCGGCTCTGAAAAAGTGGCACCGATTCGTACTCGAGAACCGAGCTAATGGTTATCGCAACGCCGCCATTTCTCCCGCAGCGGCCACTCGAGGAACTGCACGGAGTACAGCATTCGATAGCGTCCGCTGTGACTTCTATATGGCTTTAATCGGCCATTTTGGCGCCGTGTCACCCCCGTCTCCCATGCGGACGCGCCGCGAATTACTACCGAAGTAAGGAAGCGCCCAGGTCGGGACGCGCTACTTGAAATCACCGCTGAGACATGGTTGTATAAAAACAGTATTAGCTGTGCTGCAAAACCTTGCAAACTAAAGATTTTAGAAAACATCACGCGCCCGTCATTTTGTACTAAACTCCAATAAAAGTTAACACAAAAAGAGTATTTTCCATTGGTTTTTACACAAAAACATGCTTTCTGAAAGCTCAAGGTTACCACAGTAAATAAAAAAGATTAAGAGTGGCGCTGTTGTCGTATTTAGCTTAAAGCCCCTTTATCCTGGGAAAAGTGGCGCCGTTCATTGTTGTGGAAATGCCCGAGACACGTGCCGAGCGCCAGTTCTGGGAAGAACATGGCGTCTGAAATGTAGCTCAGTGCTGCATTGTGCTGCCATCAACGTACCCCATTCACACGACCGTAAAGCTACCTTTAGCTAAGGGACCTTTATTTTCTGCGGCCAATCAATTAACGATCTTCCGCGCGTGGCGTGTGCTCGCGACCCAAGAGCGCGGGCTGATTCGCCGATAGCAAAGGGACCTATGTTAATGTTGACCGTGTGAATGGGGTATTAACCACTCAGTTGGGAAACTGCCATAGAGACTGCTCTGAAAAAGCGGTACCGACCCGTCCTCCAGAACCGACCTAATGGCAACACAATTCTCCACCATTTCTCCCGCAGCGGCCAATCGAGGAACTGCACGTGACTTCTATTTTGGCTTTAATCGGCCATTATGGCGCCGAAATGGATACGGTGGAAGAGGTTATGGGGGCGCCACCCCCACCTCCCCAGCGGACGCGCCGCGAATTCCTATCGAAGCTATGATGCACCTAGGTCGGGACGCGCTACCTGAAATCACCGCTGAGGCATGGTTGTATAAAAACAATATTAATTGTGCCGCAAAACCTTGCAGACTAAAGACTTTAGAAAACATCACGCGCCCTCAATTTGTACTAAACTCCAATAAAAGTTACTACCAAAAGAGTATTTTCCCTTTGGTTTTTACGCAAAAACATGCGTCTGAAAGTTCAAGGTGACCACAGTAAAGACAAATGATAAAGGGTGGCGCTGTTGTCGTATTTAGCTCGGTCTCGGTGGACGCCAGCGGCCCATGTTTCAACGGTGAGTTTCCCAACTGAGGGTTCTATACTCCGTTTCACCTTATGATGTACCGCGGCAAAGGCTACAAGCGCGAGCTCCTTGCTCTAGGGCACATCTCGGCGGCACAAGCTCTCGTGCATTAAGGGCAGCTGCCAACGCTATGAGCTCGCGCTTCTAGCCTATATTTGTGGGTGCTGTTTAGAGCGCATGCTCAGAACGAGCTCACATCAATAGGCTGCTAAGACCGGCACTCTTGATGGTGCGGAATGCACGTTGCAAAACAACTGTGGAAGCTGGCCATCAGCACGCGCTCAGCATTCGCGCACACAGCTATGGCCGCCAGTGAATACTCCCTATAGACCTTTCCAAACACGAGCTTGTGGCCGGTGCCATTTTGAGCGTTCGTGCGTATGGCGCGTGCTTTGCTCGCTTTCCGAAGCGACGAACACGCACGTGCTGGGCTGTGAAGATCGCACGCTGGACTGTGATTTTGTAAACATTGGAAAGGTCTATAGGAAGTATTCACTGGCGGCCATAACTGTGTGCACGACTGCTGAGCGCGTGCTGATGGCGAGCTTCCACAGTTCTTTTGTAACGTGCATTTCACACCCTTAAGATTGCCGGTCTTAGCAGCCTATTAATGTGGGCTCGTTCAGAGCATGCGCTCTAGACATTACCCACAAATATGGCGCCCAGTGAATACTCCTTATAGTAACGTTGGCCGCCATAATCTTCCCAAGGGCTGCACGTTGCACGTGCCTCGTGCACCGACGTACCTTGCGCTACTTTTGAAACATGAAGGGGCTTTAATTTAGCTCGGTCTCGGTGGACGCCAGCGGCATGCAGGTTTCAACGGTGAGCGCGCCCGTGGCCCAATGGTTATCGTGCTTGGCTCCCACGCAAAGGGCCGAGGCTCGATACCTGGGAGCGCCCGCGCACCTTTGTGGTATTTCTGTAAACGTCGCGTTCTGGTGTATTCGAGAATTTATGTTGCTTATTCGAGGTCCGAATGTTCTACGCGCAGAACCTTCCACGCCGAATGTTCCAGAAACCCGCGCGTGTACATAAGGCGCTCCGCGTTGCGAGCCGGAGTCAGTCTCGCCCCAGGGCTCGATCCTGCCGTTTCGCCGACATCGACGCCTGCGACGCTAACTTACTTCTATTTTGTTTCGTGCAGAAGTTCTCCCCATTAAACGTTTAGTTTCTCCAGTTATTAGCCGCCTCATCGTTTGTCATTGGTGACAATATATAATATGTCTTACACCGTGACGTGGCTTTGCGCTTGTATAGTCCGCGTGCACGTGTATGTTTAACTTGCTGCCATTTGACTGCGCCTTGACTTACGGTGAAGCAAGACATAGTGTCGGTAAGGATTAATCCTTTAAAAAAGCGCACAAAGACGCCGCTGATTGGCGTCTTCCGCCTTGTTTATCAAACACGATATCCGGTAGACATAATCCCAAGGCGTCGTAAAAGAGAACAGAGTTCATATATGCCAACTGCGAGACAGAAAAAAAAAAAAAAAAAAAAGGGGGGGGGGGGTGGCAGGAGGGAGAGTCCGAGCCCGAGTCAGACACTCAGCCGACGCGTAAACGGCGCCGGCCCCAGGAAAAGCACCAACGACGACGAGCCAGGGTCCAGCGACGCCGCCGCCGCCGGCTAGACGGCCTCAATCCCCGGCGGGCGCCCGTCTCAGGATCACGTCAGCTGTTGCTACATTGTGGCCGGCAGACTGGATACAGTGCGGACACAGTGCACGTCGCTTAGCAACTCGAGCTGCTGCAGACGCGAGAGGGGAGTTCCCTGCATCCGCCGGGTCAAACACTCTCCTGTGCATGATCCCCACCCTCCCTCCCTTCATGAAGTTCCTCTCCATCTTCTTCTTGACAGAGCTTCGCGTGTCGTTCTGCCCGTTTCTTTTTTTTTTTTTTTATGAAATTGCGCTTGCCAGAACATCCGTCTTTATTTCTATTTTATTTTTTGTCGTTGCTTTAAAAGAAATCCGATCTCGTTTACATTGAAATAGAAGGTGTCTGAGACGGTAGGAACTCTTTTGCATTGTTCTTTTCTTTGGAGATGCTGTCGGTCGGAGAGAATGGATAAAAAAGAAATGGGCCGGCTTTCTTCCTGCACTAATCAGTGGCACGCACACGCCCGTTGCTGGCGCGAGAAAAAAAAAAGGGGGGGGGGGATGGCAAGAAAACTTTGTAATTACGATGGAGCAGGATTGCCAGCATTCTTAGAATGCTAATTACTTCCTTCGAAAGCTAGTTGCGCCAACAAACTGCTAAAAAAAACTCCTGATATCCAGACGCGACACCCACACCTGCCGGGCCACTATTTTGCTTGTAGAAAACACATATATTATGCAATATCAACGATAAATAAATATATATATATATATATATATATATATATCAAATAAACGATTACCGCCAAAACATACGTTGAAATGACAGTGTGACAGCACTGATATATGCATATAAACTTTTAAAGCTCAAACCCCCCCCCCCAAAAAAAAAATAAAAAGAAAAGAAAAAAAAAAAAGAAATACGGAGGTGCGTGGGCTGACAGTCAGTCAATGCTGTGTCAAATCATTATATTTATTTTCTCGAAGTAACAAACTGTAGATGCAATAACATCTGATGCCATTACAATGTGATCAACTCCTTTCTATGCGTATATGGATATTATATGTGTATATATATATATATATATATATATATATATATATATATATATATATATATATATATATATATATATATATCCTCTGTCGACCAACTTCTTAAATCGTTGTCTGTAGAATGTACCTCGTTTAGAAATCGAAACTATACGAAATGCTGCGAATTAAAGAGGAAAAAAACGTATTTTTGCGAGCGATGTTTTTTTATTATTATTATTACTTTGACAATATGCGGTTCGGTCAGAAAATTAACGCATCAAAACACAGAAAAAAAAAACAAGCGAAGTGAGAAAGGCAGGCCGACTCCCAGACGAAGCTCCCCCAGATAAAACCTAAAAAAAGAAAAGTGTTTTGGTGTGTGTTTTCTACGGATTTTTAAAACGGTTAGTTGTTTTATTAGAGCTACTGGTCAAATAGGAAAAAAGCTATTGGTGTTCAACGAACTTAACAAAACCCCGTGTTTTTTTGTGTTCCTTTATTGAAATGTTTTTGGCGGAACCTGTGGGATTCCATCTGCGTGATTATAGCTCCAACAAATAGTATTACGCAGGTCAGTGGCTTTGATGGCAACAACAGGGACAACTGCGACTGAGGGTTCACTTTCTGTTCAAGATGTGGCTGGGAAAAAGCTCGTCCCTGGATGAGAATCCCATGCAATCGCGTGAGCGGGACCCGGCGAACTTGGAAGGTCGGAAGGCGGATGGGCGCGACGCCGGATTTCCGGAAAATCGCGGGTGACCGTTGCCCTTCCGCGGTGCGCGTTCAACCGCCTTGAACCCGACAACCCGTACGACACGCCTGGTAGACGCTGTCCTGCGAAAGCTTGAGTCCATTGATTTGTTGGTCAGAGCGTATGCCAGGACGTGTATGCCACATCGTCTATGCCTCAATGAAATGAACCCCTACCCCCTTTTTTTTCTACACATGAAAAAGAAAAAAAAAAAAGGTCAATCGTTCAGCATTGCTTGGGTCTGTGTGCCTGAAAAGAATAACATACTATTTTTAGTCATTTGTTACTATAATGTGTTTTATTGTCGTTGATTTCATTGAATAGTGTTTATTGTATCGCCCCCTCCTTACGCAATGCCCTCAAAAGAGGGCGTTGCGTAAGAGTCAAATAAATCAAATTAACGGACGCACTAGAGGGTGTGAGACAGTTAGCCCTAACAAAAACCACCATTGTTTTGTTTTGTTTTCGTTTTTCTCTCAGAAATAGAACGCTGGCACCATATCCACTGGAGTGGCGGCATCTGCTAATTCCGGGCACCGATCCAGGTGGTAAACATTGGTCGTATCACTGCCCCAATCTCAGCGACATGCGGGGGAAAAAAATGCCGATACTGCGACGATTTGGTCTACTAATCTTATCTTTTTTTTTTTTACTTATTTTTTACAGGCGTTGTCGTAAATATTTTAGTGCGAACCGCGGAAGCGTAGCTAAGCTGACGGCACTGTAACTGCGTGCTCGCTGGACCAGTCAACCATCTCGCACACGTGATCGGACTTTCTGAGCATGCGTGGCACGCGAGCTCGTCAAGCGATGAAAGGCGGGCGACTGATTGGTCCGCGAGCACTCAGGCAGCTTCCACCGCCATACCCTCGTGAGAAGACTCGGAGACCCAATCACTCCAATCTACGGGGGAAGCTCAGCGAATGACGACGCCCAAGGAATTGAGAAAAAAAAAAAAAAATGCTTCGACCTAAAATTGTTTTTTTCCCTCGGACTTGTCGTTTGGGCTTTTTCTCCGTATATCGGTGAGAAGACGTCACCAAGCATGAATGAAAAAAGCTACGCCTGTCTCTTAATCTGTCAGCGACTATAGTAACATAATAAGTGCAATAAAGTCACCGCAGACAAAAATAATAATAATAATAAATAAATAAATAAATATGAGCCTAAAGCCGTAAAAGTCATTCATCGTGCAAGAAACGCGGCGGACAGACCACAAGCGTCTTCGACGCACGTTTACTTCATACACACGTATAGTACGCTTCGAATACGGTCCGCCGACAGTGTTCGTACAAAACACGCCTCAAACACTGTTTGCGGCGACACTGCACCGTTGTCGTTCCACCGCATCACTTTCGCAGGACGGGCTCCTATATATATATGCGCATAACCTCCATTCCCCGAATAGGCTTCCCAACTCCGACGTGGCCTTCTGAGCGGTGGGGGAAACGACTCGCCTTATCTCTGAGATAAGCGCGGCGAGCCCCAAAACAGAGAACGGGACTGGAGTGCGGCGGGACGCGTCCCAAACAGAGCCCGTCTGCTCCTTGCGCCACGTGCTGCCTCCACAAAGAATCGATGTAAAAAGAACAGCGTTTCAGTCGGACGCACAGCGGAGCACATTCTGCGCGCTATCCGGGGCTAGTGTGCCTCAATCCAAAGCGCACATGAAGGCACCCTATCCGGGGCCATCATCTCTCTGCCGCCGCCGCACACCTGTTGCGACGGGAAAAAAAGGGGGTCGGCGCAGCGGACGCGCGACCCCTCCGCCGACTGTCTCGCGTCCGTGGACAGCCAGAGCTCGGAGCAGCTTGCCACTGCACGAGCGTGCGGGCGCAATTGGCGAACCTCCGAAGGTGAAAGAAGAAACTATACCACCCGCAAGCTTCCGCGACAGTCTGGTAAACCGCTCGACCGAAACCCCGCGCGTCTTTGGACCCCGTTTTGAAAATCTGTCCCGCGTCAGGTTCGAGCATCACAACCAGTAACGAGGGCAGCCAAGGACTCGCCAAACTCATTTATTAAAAAAGAAAAAAATGCTTAGGCTCGAACCAAGCTCACATGAACAGAGAATCAGTACACAAGGATCTCATGGTCACATTCCGTCAACTCACGCGACGTCGCAGTGTCACAGGATACCGTGTCGTCGCGGGGTAAAAGGTCAAATCTGCATTTATATCTCCGCAATATTACCTTCCAATACCCCCCCCCCCCACCCCCTCCTATGTGAATCTATGTGAATTCTATGTTAATTTCATTTCTATTATGTACAGTGTATTATGTTCTGTCTGAAAACAGAAAAGCGCAGCTCCCACTAAAGCTGTCAAACGATTATGCGCTCTCCCATCCTATTATCGTTACCCGAGCGGCCACTATTGCCTTAGTATTGCCGCACTACACCCTTTTTCAAAAGTCTGCGCCAACGCCTCTCCGCCGTTGCTCGCTCAGATACCCCGAGCGTGTATTGGACACGAGAGCTGACGTCAGCATTCGGCGAGGACTCGGATCCAATCACGCGCTTCGGGTCCAAGCAATGGCGACCGCCAATGTTGCTCGACGGACTTTTGAAAAGGGTCTTTAGCGGCTATTTCACCGCTACGCGTTTCACAGATGCATCCCACTAACAAAACCGCAACAAATCACACACACACAAAAAAGAAAGCTCGTGCGCCATTTGAAAAAGCGTACACGAATAAGCAAAGTATAATCACGCTCATCCGAGAGAATGTTTCGAAGGCTACTTCACTTTGAAAGCTCATCAATCAAAGGACCGAAATCCAACTTTGCAATCAACACGCAACTGATCGATCAATATTCTCCGAATGACTTGCCGCCCCTGCCCGCAGGTTGTTCTCTCGATGAGGGGAAACCAACCATGCGGGACACGGGCTTATACACCTTTTCCACAAGCGCGCAGCCATCTTGAATATCGTCACTTCTGGTATGCGGTAAAACATCTTTTTGATCTCTCCCCGAAGCTAGAAGGTCTTTACGAAAAATGCGTGATTGTCACATATTCCTGATTTGCCTCAGCTATATTTTCTCGCATATTCCAGGTTCAAACGTTTTATTATTTTTTCGCCCCGCAAACCAGATATGGAACTCACGTGACTGAGAACGACAGGAAACAGAAAAGGTCTATACCCGTGTAAGCGAAACACACGGTTGGCCAAAAATTCTCCGCCGGTCGGCGTTATCCCTCGCGCTCCTAACATACAATGTGCGAGGCAACAAAGGAACTTCCGCTTCATCGAGATGCCTCGGTGGCTCCGAGGCAAAGCGCCGCTGGCCTACGGATCCCCCAGGTGGCGGTTCGTATCCCAGCCGAGGTGCCCACAAATCTGACGGAGGCTTACTTGCGGACAAGGCGCCGTGTAACCGAGATTTCGGCTGGACGACAAAAGATCCCCGGGTGCTTCAAATGAATCCTCGGTAAAAGATGCCCTCCGTTGGTTTGGCACGTACAATCAATCCCCCAAATATGACTTTGTCCTCGCGTGGAGTTTTGGAAATCGGCGAACGCGGACCGGAGCAAACCAGCGACTGCCGACAGGTTGTAGCGGAAAGCCGTCTCGGGAGCAGTCAGTATGCAGCGGCGTTTGATGACTTCCAAACGAAGTTCAACGGAGCAAACTCAAACGTCGAAGTATAGAGGTCAGCAAAAATCGCACTGTCCCTAAGAACGGCACTCCGGAGGGTTATTACAATCGCCGCAATTGCACTCATTTTTGTTTTCTTTGAACAAATTCGTCTAAAACGGGATAGCCAAATGGACCATTCCAATTGCAGTCCGATGACTCGGCATTTTTCGCCGGGCTGACAAGCACTGGCAAGGTGTATGAAACAATCCATTCTACTTGTCATTTTATAGACCTTTTCAAAAGACTGCCCTCATGTAGGCAGCCGTTGAGTCCCTGCATAGTGGCGGACTAAAAGCGCAACGTCACGGCACACTTTATGCGTTTGGTTGGATTAGAAGGCAAAAACACACCCACAGAGAACGGTGGTGAGGGCAGGGATTTTTTTCGATGCTGTTGGATTGGTTCGCTCCGACGTTCGCTATCATGTGCGATGATATGCACGTTCCACGATGTCAGCTGTTCCGCCATTGTGCAGCGGTTCCGACCTTCAAATAATCGGCACGTGACTTTTCAAAGGGGTTTATCGCTGTAGATGATACGCGGCTTCCTTCCCTTTTTCGCAAATTATTATATACTGCTCCGCGCTAACTTCAGACAGTTAACGCAGAAAATACAGCACAGCACTATACTGCCTCGCTATACAGACCTTTGCATCGCTTATCACCCCGGCGAAAAATGCTGAGTCACTGAGCTGTGGACGCATGCGCACCGCCTGACACACAGCACAGCAGATGAACAGCGCGCTCAGAAGGCTTTCCACAGCCCAGCAGAACAAAGATGGCAGTGCGCAGAAGGCGATATTTGCAACTTAGTTTCAAAGAGGGCGCAGCCAAGGGCTAGAAGACGTCGTATACAAGCACAGAGACAGAGACAGGAAGCGCGAGGTCACTGCGCATATATTGCGCATGCCTGGCTCAGCCGCGGTCAAAGTACACGCACACACGACAAACGCCGCGACGCTGCGCTTTTCCCGCCGCTTGATGGGTCTCGTCGGTTCGTAGCATCTGCTGCGCTTTGACTCTCGGGAAAATTAAATACTACGCGGGGCCCCACGCAAAACAAAACATGGCACGTCCCCCCTTAAGGGGCGAGAAAACAAAACAACGCGTTCGTTTGTTTTTGTCTTTTTTTTTTCGGCGGGATTTTTTTGTTTGTTTTTTGCGTGCAGCGTCAGACTCGGCCACCAAGCGCACGCGGCGTCAAAGAACAGGTCGGCGGGCGAGGTCCGGTAGCCCGAAGCAGCAGCAGCAGCGGGACGGGGACTGTAAAAAAGGCGGCCCACTTACGGGCGACTGTAGAAAAAGGCGGCCCGACGCGGTCGGTCTCGCCTCGGCGGACCCGATCAAGCACCGCTCTTCGCGTTTCCACGCCGAGACCAATTGATGAAGAACGAGCGGGGTTGGCCCGACGGCACTCCCCGCTGTAGTTTTGTTTCCCCTTTTTTCATGCTTTGGTTCACGGACAACAACAACAAACAGACGGCCGTTCCCGATACGCGTGGTCCGGAGAATTCGCTCGCACCGAAGAACACGTGACCCGTCTGCGTAATGCCGAGGGTGCCGTCCAGCCTATAGCTGCTGCTTGCTGGCGCCGGGGTCAGCGTTTCTGAGTGCCCCAGACTCTTCGTTTGAAACCGAAGGAAAACAAAAGAAACGCTCAACAGCATTCGCCACTCGGTTTAATCCGAGAAGCGCCGGTTTCTTGAAGTGCTCCTGCGTTCTCGTGCCCAAATTGAGCAGAATGTTACGATATATATATATATATATATATATATATATATATATATATATAAAACACCGAAAAGCAGCGTCACTCGACGAGACCATAGCCAGTGCCAAGCATCACCCACAAGGCTGAAACGTAGAAGATTACGTGAAGAGATATTCCGCGCTGATCCAAATACAAAAAAAAAAAAAAAAAAGTGTCTGCTACGGTCTAACTCGGGGCAGTTCCAAGTTCGCGCGAACTCTTCTATAAACTGCAGTGCCGAAGGACTCAAAGCTTCGGAAAATCTGGAAAAGCGTATCTGAAAAGCGTACACCTAATAATCACCAGCAACCTTTATCTTCAAAGTCCTATATAATGCATTGAACGGTGTATTTAAGGTCTGATCGTTCCGACACATTTACGAGACATTATAATTAAACAGTCGTCTCGAGGAGATGAAGAACATGTCGTTTATGAATTTCCCCGCTAAATATATCGGGGAAATTGACATCTCCTGACCTGACGTCACGTGCGAGATGATATCACGTGACTTCACACCGTGCCATCACACTGTCACGTG
Source organism: Ixodes persulcatus (assembly GCA_013358835.2). Lineage (NCBI taxonomy): Eukaryota > Metazoa > Arthropoda > Arachnida > Ixodida > Ixodidae > Ixodes > Ixodes persulcatus. Next base: position 338,034 of record JABSTQ010011034.1, read on the forward strand.
ACGTAAACTTCACCGCTAAATTTAGCGACGACAAAATGCACGGACAGGCAAATTTCCGGCAAAAGGGGTTTCCGCCGGCTTAAAAAACAAAAAAAAAAAACGTCCTATGCTTTAATATTCATTTAATTCATTCGCTTCATTTTCAGTGCCACACAAACAGCTGTACGCCTTTTTAGAGGCGCACTACGTCGAAATAATAGGAATTAACATGTGAAGAACAAAGGTTGACATGTCAAAACGAAAGGAAGACGTCAATGCACCATCTGTTCGCCTCCAAAATATTAATATCATATTTATTTAGACTTTGATTCGAATTGGTTAAAACCCAGTTGCAGACAAGTAATGGGATCAGGTTTGTGTAAAACAGAAGGATTAAACAATGAGCGCACACGACTATACTTCGCCTCACCCTACGATGGACTAAAGACAAAACCTACGGACCGCCAGATCCAATCACGAGCCACTTAGGAATTTCGCTTCGATGCACGAATCGGTGCCCGCGTCTCGAATCACTGATGGGGATGGGCGGACAGTGGTGCAAATCGAACAGCAGTGAATGACTGAAAATTTTTACATTGCAAAAAACAAAAGACAAAAAACCACGACGTACAGGTTTTCTGCAGCTAATCGGAATCCGATTAGCTGCACAGTTAAACACGAAAAGAAATTCATTCCATGCAAAGAGAAGAAAGTTTACTCCATCCCCTTGAGCTGCGGCCATCAATACATAGGTCAGACCGGCAGATGCACCAATCACAGACTCCGGGAACATCACAACGAAGTTTCTAAGGCCTCTCCAGATTTTTATCAGCAGATTCGGCAGGGAGATCATAGAGTCATTCGCCATGACCACAGCAAACAAGGCTTGGGGCCAGCACATCCATCGTGCCATTACATCCATCGAGCAAATACGTCCAATTTCGTGCCATTACATCCATCGTGCCAGTAAATCCATAGTGTCAGTACATCCATAGTGCCAGTAGATCCAATTTGGGCCAGTTCGTCCAACGTGCAACCACATCCAACGTGCCTTTAGATCCATCGTGCCACTACATCCACCGCGCCATCACATCCATCGAGCAACTTCATCCAAAGCATGTCATTACATCCATCGTGCCGTCACATCCATCGTGTTATGACATCCATCAAGCAGCTCCGTCCAAGAACGTGCCATTGCATGCATCAATCTTGCAGACTTTATCCGCTACACCTTTCGTTTTTTCTTTTTCTTAAAAGCTACTTCAGACATTTGCGTTTGCTTAGGAACGACTGCGTTGCGACCACTTGTGACGGTGCGAGCTCACACATGTGCGTTGAATGCGTTGACTCTACATTGGCTCGTCGTGAGGATCGTCATTAGTTGCAACCACTCGCAACGCAGTTGAACGCAAATGTAGCCTTAACCCAGGCAAATTTGGCAGTCGTGAATGTGGTCGGAGTTTTCTATACTTAAGCCTAGAAAGTTTTTCTGCTATGTGTACATTGGGAAATGTGGTACGCTCGGTGCAATTTCACCATAAAGTGCTAGCAAAGCAAAATATCAAAGAGCGAACCCGCTTAGCGTGCCTGTCATCTCGCGCTGAGCCCGACCTCAGTGAACGCAGCAGCAAACGAGACATATATTTCTCAATAGTTCCCATTATTTTAGGAGTTATATGCCAAATTAAATGCACAAAAGCAAGTAAAATGACCCCTCGTGCGTCATGCACTTTGTGCGGCCCTCGGCCTCACCGAAGCCGCACGCGCATCGTCGGCTCGTCGTGTCGCTTTAGTCGTAAGCCTCGTTGCATCGAATCTTCAGGGAGCCTCCCCCAGTCCAGACATGTACAAATTACTCAAAAAAGGTAGTTAAGTTAAGTTACTGAGTAGCGACGCCAAAAGTAATTGGAGTAGAGTAGAAATTACGCATTTGTAATAGTAATTGAGTAAACTACCAACTACTGTAATAAAGTAGCGAGTTACTTTGAAGTTACTTTCGAAGTTACTTTTTTCATATTTTTGTGGTAGCAAAATGAACAGCAGTTTTGATCCGTGAAAAACCCGCGAGCCTAAAATAAATGCATTCATTTTATGGCTTGCGTTTTCACCAAAATAGTTTATTCGCTCGCAGAAGCAATGGACTTTCAAAGTTCTTATCGCAGAATTTTTTGAGATAATGCGAATGACTGCGCGTCTCGTTGCAGTGCTAGTGCTATGCTACTGAAAAAAAATTGTTTTGGTTTAACAGAAGATGAAACTAAGTACCGTATTTACTCGAGTAATAGCCGCACTATTTATGAACAAGGCCCTTACAGAACACATATACAGCCAATCATTGCGTTGCACATAAATAGCATAGGGAATGACCAGATCGAGAACACGATTCTTCATACAAATGCAATCTTCACAAATGGTATCTTGGAGCGAAGACGTTATCTCTGTCCTGTAAACAGCTAAAATCTGCGTGCTCCGTGGAAAAGCGAACCCTCAGGTTTTTTTCATAAACAGTGCGGCTATTACTCGAGTAAATACGGTATACTTCGCCGCTGACGCCGGGTCCAACAAAAGAATCTCCCAAGGGTGACTCGCAATCCTCGCCGGCGCCTAGAGTATCCTGACGCGCCTGACACGCCCGACAAGTAAATCGTTTTCAACAAAAAGGAGGTCTCCCTGGCGTGGTAGGTCGGAAGGACGCGAAGGATTACGTGAACAAGCATCGTCGCTCGTACAGTTGCAGCTGGAAGCGGGAACGTGCTCCCATGAACGGATTATAAGTGTCTGCGTTTGTGTGCGGGGAAATCCGGCTTTGCAAGGGAGTATGCGCTGACGACGAGGCGACCATGGGAAGAGGCGTCCAGCTGCGAGGTCATTTCAGTGGCGCCTACCCAGGAACCCCCAAACCGCTTGAGGCAGAACTCACTAAAGGCAGACAACGTGAAAACAACAACAACCCTCGGAGCGTCCCTGTCTTTCACGGTTGCAGCTGGAGGCGAGGCGGCTGCGTGCATTACCGGATTAGGTCAATACCCGAACAAGGCTTGTTAAGCATCTCTTCCTGGGTTTGTGTGCGCCGGTGGTTTGGCTGCTCGTCGCCACCTTGGCCCAACGACGCCAGTGATGCAGTTTCTACGGCTGCCTAGTATAAGTGCGTGGGAACGGAATGTGAGGGGGACCCTTGTTCGAGAAGACCACTTCATCTGCCGGCGTCTTATTTATTTCAGCACTCAAACTTTTGTGGTGAGCAAAATTAGCACTAGATCTCGAAAGTAGTTAGTAATTTGAGTAGAAGTTACCTGAAAAAAGTAGTTAAGTTAAACTACTAATTACTCAAATAAAGTTGTAATTAAAAGTTACCAAGTTACTTGGAAAAGTAGTTAAACTACAGTAGTTTGAGTAGAGTAGTTGAACTACGTCCAAGTCTGCCCCAGTCCTGATGAATTTACCGGATTTAATGGAGCTCGAACTTCAAATTGTCAAGAGGGGTAGAAAGCATGGGTGTCATGCCATATGGAGACACTCCGCGAACCCTTCTCGAAGGCGTTTGGGGCCCGACGTGGCCGTCGTATGCCCGCTTTGCGTATGCGCCGCCACTTCCGCCGCTGGGAGACGACCCCGTTGACGAGGCGTTATTTTCGTTGTTTGTTGTTTCCACACTTACCAAACTATAGTCGCTGCTCTTTAACTCTCATAATTAACTAATTATAAACGAGTTTATTTTCGCGGGCTCGACATTTCGCGAAGTGCCGATTTCGGGAATATTTCGCGGGCAGAAAATTTCATGAACGGGAGATATACGCGATGTATTCGTATTCACGGGGTGACTTATTCGCGTGACCAATTTTTCGCGAATTTGATAAAATCGCGAAATTCTCAAAAATTAGGTTTTCGCAAATATTAGGTCATCGCGAAAATTAAGTCGTTTACAGTAAACTACTTTAATAGAGGATTAGGGCGGTACACATAATCTTACTTTTGATTGCGCTTTTTGACAGGAAAAAAAAAAGTTTGAATGCCTAGTCGAATTTAATTGTGATTCACTAATGGTTCTGTGGCTTACCCCTTGTTTGCTGAGGCTCCCAATCCAATAAGAATGTGAATAACGTAAAAAAGTAATTAGCTTAAAATTGGCTTAAATATAATTGCGACCCCACGGCGGCCATCTTGGCTTCTATGGATGTACTAGCGCGATGGATGTAATGGCACGCTAAGCATGATAACAGGAAGGGCGAGAAATTACATCCACCGAGTCACTACATCCAACGAGCAACTACATCCAACGAGCAACTACATCCATCGAGCAGCTACATCCATACGCATGTCATTACATCCATCGAGTCAGTACATCCACCGAGCCATTACATCCATCGATGGATGTAATGGCTCGGTGGATGTACTGGCTCGATGGATGTGCTAGCACGTAATCAGCAAACAACAACGTGCCACACCCTTCCCTCCTGCTGACGAAAACTGGGGTTGAATTTCTAAAATCCGAGATAAACCCACCTCTCTGACTTGCACTTCGCGTTTTTTATCTCCCCTTCTCCCCCTGTGGAAATTTTACTCGTCTGTTGCTATAGTTGAAAGATGTGGTTGTGTCGTCCCAGTTTTAATTGTTTTATTCTTTCTTCATTCATCATCTATATAGAGTCATGTCCCGCTAATATATGGACTACGTTAATACGAATACCCCGCTATATGGACACCACTTTCGGGGGCAAACTGCGAAAATACGTGCATTTTTGTCTCGTTATTATGGACAACTCATATTACGGACGATTTTGTTTTTACGGGGACGGAGGTGCCCATAATAACGAGACATCACTGTATATGAAGCAATCCACAAGAACAACCACAAAAACGCACGATTGGGAGTCGTTCGTGGACCAGACTGTACAGATATCAGCACTCGTAACCCGGTCGGAAAATATCGAGGCTGCGTGGACGCATGCGCGACGCGAAAGAGAGCTACAGTGCGGATGATCAGAACTGGGTTTACAGCCCAAAAAACAAAATTGGCAGCGCGCATTTTTTTTTTTTTTTCGGTGTAAGATGCGGGTAACTAGCCCTCAATCAGCGCGACTGGCCCAGTCAGTTCATAGTTTTCATTCCGGCGATGGGTTGGAGCGGAGCATGTGGGGTGGTCACACGCCAGTGGATAGCACCGGCTGTTGTTTCCCTGCCTTCGTCTTTATGTACAGGCGTGTTCCGCGTAACTTGAGCCGAGGTCTAAAAATATTGCGGTGCATTTTAGGAAGACGAAACCAAAGGAACACGTTTGTTCGTTGTTTGAAGGAAGTCGGGTTATTTTATTTTATTTCGACCAATGAAATAATTAACATCATTCGATGGACTTCTGAAATATTATATTTAGAGCAAAAGTTCCAACTATGAAGCTGACAGCGCCCTTAGAAACATTCAATTCGGTGGTTTCTATCAAGATACCTCTAACATGATTCGTTTTTCCAGGCTTCAAAAGAAATCCCGCAAATTACGAGAAAAAAAAAACGACTTTGCGCGCTTTGTATTGTAGTGATTGTATAAAATTGTTTGTGTCCCATTCTTGTCCTCGTCTTTTGTGCTGAATTTGGTGTCAAGGGTTACCAACTAGGTCAATTATCAACCCTAGTCAGCTCCAAACAATAAACAAACTTATTCTTTTGATATTGTCTTTCTCAAAATACAACAAAATATTTTTTGAACGTAGGCTTAAGTTACGTGAAATACCCTGTTATGTTCAGCTGCTTCTATCCACCTTCATTCGAATTAAAAAAAAAAAAAAAAAAAAAAAAAAACTGAGTGCCAGTTCGGCGTTTTTCTCGACGGGACCTTGGGCCACGTCGCTCACGGTAAGAACGACGGGCAGACGTCGCCGTGGTGCGCTCGAGCGCCGGCAGCGCCGGTAAGTGGCCGCTGCGAACGGAGAGCTCAAGTCTGCGCAGAACTGGCAGAAGCGCAAGACTGGCGGCGAGACCCGCAGAGCTCCCGAGCCGTCGCCGGCACTCGTCTGCGCCGTCTCTCTCTCTCTAGGTCGGCGGCGGCGGCGGCGGCGGCGGCACGGACACCGAAAATACCGCGCGAGCCTCAGTGATCAACTTTCGCCTCGGCTATTTTTAGCGGCGCACTGAGGAAGAGCGGAGCGAGCGAACGAACGAACCACAGGAAGACGCCATAGACAACGACGAAAACGAGCGTCGGACGCGGCGACACAAACGCGCCCCTAAAAGAAACCCGAAACAAAGGGAAGACCTCGTGAGCGGCAGTCAAGGCCGCCGAATCATCAACGCTGCCGCGTGCTCGCTCCACGACTCGACACGCACGGATAGCGCGAGCGTGCCCGCTGACGACTCGCTCCCTCCCCGTGTCCCCCAGCCCAGCGGAGAAAACAAAACAACAAGCAGAGGGGTTTGACGCCGAGAGCCGTGTGGCATCACCGATCGGGGTCGACATGAACCTCGGGTTCGACCCCCGGGCCAGCCCGCAGCACGCCGAGACGGCGCCTTTCCGCGGCCGCTTTGGGAACACCAACCGCAACAACGCAGCGACGGGGCGCGCGAGGAAAGGGAGGGACGACACCAGGGCGGAACAGACAACCACCAACGGCGGCGGCGGCAGAGAAGCGCCAGCGGGAACACCGGGAGCACCACCGTCGCAGTCCGGAGCAGAAACAACAAGGCGCAAAATAGCAGCACTCATTACCGCGGCGCGCTGGCGGCCCGACTCAACTGTGTCTAGAGATTTCAGGGTGTTTCGAACTGTTCCATCGGGGTCACGTGGTTTATGGGCCGAGCTTACGCTAAAAGCCGCGAACAGGGTACGAAAGCGTTGGTTGCATGCGTCTGTCTCTGCCTCCGCTTTCTTCCTGGCCAAGCGACAATGCAACGAACGAGCACTTGCGACCTATCTGCGTGGTAAGCGTCCGCCATTAAATTGCAAACACTCTCCGCGGTTTGAGTTGCTCCCTCTCTTAAATCTGGGATCTCTCCCCGACTCAAACGCCGCCGCCGCCGACGCCGTCGTCCCTTGACGTGTTCCCTCCGTCGCAGTCTGGGCCGGACGGCGGCTCTAGCGGCGGGGCCAAACGAGTACTCAGCGTGGCGTAGCGTGGCGGCGGCGAAGAGCCAGCCACGCGGTTGCCACGGCAACGAAAAAAAACTTCCGTTGCCACGGAAACGGCGCATGCCCGCTGGGGCAGACCGAGCGACTGAGCGAGCGAGCACGCCGAGCCGCAAGCCAGCGTCGTCGGCTGTCCGACGGCGGAGCCAGGTATCGCGTCGTTCCGGTCCCGCGGCCCCCTGTCCGGCTGCGAAAGAGTCACCAAGGCGGTTCAAGGGCAGAGTGCAGGAGACAACGCGCCCCAGATAACGTGGGGTCTGCGGACTCCGGCGAGGTTGGACACGGCGTCGGGAGTTTAATCGGAGGCCAATCAGTGTCCTCCCGATAAGCGGATAATGGTGACGACGCGACAGCGGTCACGGTATTCACGAAGCCCCGCGTTGTGTCGGTGATCACGTCACAAAGGTCACGAAGACCATCGTGGTCTTTCGAAAAAAACAAACAAACATATAAACAATAACGGGAGTCCGCGAAAAAAAAAAAAAGACGACTGAGAATGATAGAAATAGCGCAGAACACGTAGGCGAGCTGATGACCTTGGAACATCTAGAAAATCCGAAACCTGGGAACAAAAAAGTGGACAACACCACGACTGAGAAGGCACTTTTTTTCGGCACTTCGAGCGGGTATTCTGTACTGCCAGAAGCTGGATTTGCTTCAGCTAGGATACATAAGAGAGAGAACAAAGATCTTTATTCGGTCCTTTTAAGGGTTTTCGATATTCTTGGGTGCTCCATGAATCCTCGAACAGAAACACCCCGACACGAGCCGAGGAACCTGATACAGTCTATCGGAAGATGGCGATAAGGCAAGGAAGGCCCCGTGCGACGATTCGTGCAGTGTCGGAGAACGTTCGGACTGTAAAAGACTCTACCAACGAGCTCACACCGAGCCAAAAATGGGCGTGTCGCAATTTTCGATCACGCTGAGCAATACACAGGGATAATTTTACCTCGTTCTTCCACTCATTTATAAACTGGCTTATGCACTATACCACTTCCAAATGAATCCAAAGAATGTCGCACGAATAATTACGGCAGCGGTGGAAAAAAAAAAAAAACTTACAAAAACTTTTTTTTTTTTCTCTGCCAGATTGGGCCGATTTTAAGCTTCGCCTTTTAGCGCGGAATTTCCCACCTTTGCTAGAACTTTGGCGACTCGCGAGCTACGCGCAGCCAGAAACGTGAAATGTGATTTAAAAGTATAGGCCACCAACCCACGTGTCCGAGACCCTCCCCCCTCCCCCCTTTTTTTTTTTTAAGTAGTTAATAAACGAAGTATATGCGCAGCGAAAACAAAAACAAAAAAATGGCGAACACTTACGCTACCTACCCGTAAGGTGAAACACTGTGACGGCTGAGCTCGTGACGTCGGAGCCGCTAAGGTGCCATTTCGGAGTAGATGGACTGAATGAACGGTAAAAGGTGCGAGCGCGCAACATAGTCCGCATAGGCCCGTTTCGTATCAGGCCGAGTAACGCACCGGACGAAAATTCCCTAACGCTTTGGAACCAATGAGGGTGTATTAAGCCTATACTTCGTGGACCTGTTAAACAATTTTGTTGGACACAAACTAGGACTTCCTCGAGGTAATTGAAGAATACTTCGAAAATCGCGCGCCCAAGCTTGAAATCCAGGGAACGACGAAAGTGCATGTGAAGCGTACCCTGTCGTTGGTGCGGCTGCCTGAACGTCTTACGTCATGTTATTGGACCCAAACTAACACCGCCTTGTGGTCACTGAAGAACAATTCCAAAATCGCGCGCTCAAGTTTCAAGCGTGCAGCTCCACTTAATTTGAGGACCGTGATTTCGCCTGCTTAAAGGGGCGCTGCAATCATATTTAAGCGTCTACCTTTTTTGCGGTTTCCACGTCCCTCGGGGGGTTCGGGCAAGCCAGCGGGCACGGAGAGAGTAATTAAATATCACTGCGCCATATTGCCGCGCGCGCATCTTGCCAAGTAGGCAGCGCGAGCGCGGCCTAACGGTTATAGCGCCTGCCTCCCACGCGAAAAACCAGGGTTCGATTCCTGGTCGCGGGGACGCCTTTTTGTTGACATCTAATGTAATGTTCTGGTAAATTCGAGAACCGTGTTGCTTGTTCGAGTTTAGAAAGTTCTACACACCGAACCTTCTACGCCGATTCTTCTAGAACCCTCCGCGTGTACATAAGAGGCTCCGCGTGGCGAGCCGCAGTCAGTCTCGCCCCAGCGTTCGACTCTGCGCTTACGCCGACTTCGACGCCCGCGACGCTCTATTGTTATCTTCTGTTTCCTTCTTCATTTTTGGGCACAAGTTCGCCCCATTAAACGTTTAGTTTCGTCAGTTATTCGCCGCCTCATCACTTGTCCTCCGTGACAATATTTTAACCGGACGACGCGGAAACCTCCTCCACCTACGGGGCGACCCACGGTGCCGAAAGCGCGCGAAATGTGACGTCTTTGGTCCTGGGCTTACTACTGGTCAGAGCCGCTAAAAGCTTCTTTTTAGTCGAAACACAAAATATAAGTGGCGCGAACCGTTTCAATTGTTTATGAAAGTAGTTTTTGTTCAGTATTTTAGATCAGAAAAGAAACAAATGCAGTTTATAAAGTCCGGAAAACAGAAATGACCCGTCGACATACCCGCCACCAAGCGGTAAAAAAGGCGGCGCATACTAGAAAGGAATAGTGGGATCAGGCTCCGACTAGCGACGAGCGCAGAAAGGTCCCGGATGTACGCGGCGGCGCTGCGGTCGTTTACGGACTCGAGGATCCGACCGATTCCGAGCGTTCCGAAGGCCTTCGGCGCAGGTTTGGCTTGCTCTTTGGCCGTTTCGCGGTATGGCAGCGCGAAGTGGCTCCCGTTCTGAACTAATCTTTCCCCCGTGTTTGCTGTTGTTTGTGGCCAATGAACTGTCATGCCGAATTAGTGTTTAATCGCGCAGCAAATGCAATGCGAGCCGCCCTGGCTGCCCGCTCCATACAGCCTATCCAGAACATGCTTCAGTGGCGCCCTCTCGAGCCGTTGACACGGAGTGCGGCAGCCGTGAGCGCTCGCTGAGCTCACTACCCCTCCTCTAGTTCACGGCCACTCAAGCAACCAAGGACGTCATGAGGGAGGTTATTTTTTGCTTGTTTTTGTAATTTTAATTTGCCTATAACTTTTAAAATAAAGCTAAATTCGAGAGAAACATTTTTCATTAAGTTACTACGTTCAGTGCGCTCAGGTTCGGTGCAAATTAAAAATCAGTAAAAACGTCATTGCAGGGCCCCTTTAACACCCACCTAGCTGCCTTTGTTTTATCGCCCAAGAACCTTTCTCGCATAACGAGCGAAAATGCTTTGTATTTATTGTTTCCCTTGTCAGCAGTCTCGTGTTTATGTTTCTACGTGCCATCATGGTGCCACGTGACGGCGTATTGTCACGTGACACCCCAATGTCACCTGACGTCATTAAATCACGTGGCGTCACTCTGCAACGTGACTTGACATGACAATGTCACATCATGGTGCCAGCTGACATCAGGTAACAGATGACGTGATGCGCGGCGTGACGTCAATGTGGAATCTTTTGGCGGAGTGCTGAAAATGGCATGCGTCGATATGGAGCGCGGTCGGCGGCGCCAAACCCGCAAAGTGTCCCACTAAATGCTAACGCAGTGAAAACGGACACAGTCAGCGGCCAAAGCGTGACACGAGGGAGTGGGGCGGCGAGACGTTTTGGTGGCGCCCCCCTGTGGTTACCTCTCGTGACGTCATTACCTTGCGAACAACAAATTCGATGGTGTTTGTAATTTGCACGGTGGAAGCTTGAAATCCTTGCGCTCTTAAAGCAACACTGCTTACACCGTCAAAATTAAAGTTCTTATACATTCCTGTTATTTCCGTCGATGAGAAATCCTTTGCCGACGTCATAGTCAGCATTCGGCCAATCGTAGCAGGCCGACCACAGCGACGCCTTCGATCGCTCACGTCGGAGGACACACTTTCAGGACCTCGCTCTCGTGGCCCAATCAAAAGTATCGTCTGACCACGTGCTTTTCTCCAATCGACGACGTCGCCGATCAGCTCCGCCCAACGCCAATCGCATCGTATAAATGCTCACGAAGGAGCAAAAGCTCGCGTTGCTCAGTCCAGCTGTCGTTCCTAGGTTCGATCTTCGCCCGTTTAGATCTCGATGAACTTGGCACCGGCGTACGGTCGTGCAATTGCGACTGCGTGAGACCCGAGGTTACAGGTCGTAGTGACCTGACCAAGTCGCCCACCTGCGGCGGACGCACCGGTCTAACTTCCAGCTGTCTTGGTCAACTTCCTGTTTGTGCTGCCTTTTTTTTTTTCTGTCTCGGGGTTTTTGTAATGACGCATTTGACATTATATTGGGTCATCCTGTTTTCGTGGTTTCATGCGTGCCACAAATTATGGGTTCGCTTTGTGCTACTTATTTCTCTACCTTCTTTTTTTTTTTTTTTCAACGTACAAATGAGCTGGTACGTTTCATGTTTGCTCTTCGACTGCAGGTATCCAGAAACAATTCGTCTCAGAAACGAATTATTGCTTTCTCCTTTAGTGAACCCTTACGGCCTGTTCACACATGCAGCGGAGCGCTACAATCATAGCGCTGACCTCGCGATAAGCCCGTGCTAACGGGAGCGTTCACCAGCTATGTATCGCACTGTCAAAAATGCTGCTTTTATGACAGACGATAAGTAGCTGACGACACGTGAGCAGCGCTACATCAGCGCTTCGCTGCATGTAAAAACAAACCTTTACACGGAAAAACGTAATTTTTTTTTTTATTCAATTAGGAGCTGCTATAGAAAATCGAGACCCGTTGAACGTGGTAAAAGGGTTCCACTCGTCTCCTGAAATTAACGTTTAAAATCAAAGTACGGTCCTCGTAAACAGGGAGCCAACGTAAACACGGCTTGCCCAATACGCTCTTGGCGCCAGACAAAGCGCAAATCCTGGCGCTCTTCCCTCCTTCTTTTAGATGCGGAGCATCTCTTGCTCGGGTCTATGTCCCGCGGCGTCGGCGTCGTAGACCGCACTCACACTACGCATGCGCAACTCTCCTCCTCTAGTCTCCTCTCCTTCAAGTGTGAGCGGTAGCGCGCTGCGGCTGCGCGCGTTCCCCATCACGTGACCGGGGCGGGGTCTGAGGCGAAACCGTGTTTCCCCGGAGGAGGGAAAGGAGGAAAGTTTTCGGCGCGCGGGTCGCAGCGCCAGGCCAGGCCTTTCTAGTGGGGTGAGCTTTCCCCGCAACTGCGCGGCTGTCGTCTGCTAGCATTTCCCGACCGCTCGCGTCCGTTGCAGCCTAGATCTCGCCGGCCAGCCCGGTCTCGACGAGGAAACCTGCAAGCGCTGTTAGGGCATTTTGCGCCGCCTTACCGTGCGGTCTGATTAGACTTTCAAAGTTACTCGTGCTACATCAGTTCACCGCTGTTGACTCCACTTCACTCCGTTCTTCCGATGAAGTGTGATGGAAGAAACAGTCCCGTCAGTTAGTGGGTTGGCGCAAGCAAGCGTCAGCACCACCCCGATGCTCGCATCACCCCATGGTTCCCCTCGGGAAGATGGTGTAATTTTTTTCTCGTCCCGCTGGAACACAGCGAAAACACAACTGGGGTGCCAGGATGCCTCAACGTCCTTCTGTTTATGGTGGTGCCATTCTTTGTAATATAGACCTTTCCAATGTTTACAAAATCACAGTCCAGCGTGCGATCTTCACAGCCCAGCACGTGCGTGTTCGTCGCTTCGGAAAGCGAGCAAAGCACGCGCCATACGCACGAACGCTCAAAATGGCACCGGCCACAAGCTCGTTTTTGGAAAGGCACGCGCTCCCAAGAAAAATACGAAGAAATGGCACGTGTGGCACAGCTCGTGCGGACTGGAAACGCGCTTTCACCTGCTCCGAAAGATGGTCAGATGTCATCACCCTAAGCAAAGCGCAAAGGTGCACCCCTGTCAGACGTAGGGTGCCTCAATGTCCTTAGGCACCCTAGTCAGACGGCGTTCTAAAGGTCCTTTTCACTAAGCTCCTTTACGAAACCGGCCAATCTGCTCGCGATGTTGAGTGCGCACGTGCCCTACAGCGTGCGCTGGTTCGCCGATTTTATGAAGGAGCTCGTTCTAAAGGCCTTTAAAACGCCCGTCTGGTCTGTCTGTCTCAGGGTGAAGACGTTCTTTGTTGCGCCGAGTAGGCGAGCGCGTGACGCGCTAGCGCACTCAGTGCGCGACTTGCGCGGTAAAATGGCGTCTAAGCATTAGCCGATCGGCTATGCGCTCCGGCTGATTCACACCGGTCTGGGCGCCAACACATGCTCAAAGTACATGTCCAAACAATGGCCGACTCGGACAATTGGCGCAGCGGGTACTAGATGGCGCCAGCCGCCGCCCGGTTTCAGCCGCATCCATCCATCTATTCGAACGAATTCACACAACGCGCGTGAAGAGACCGACTCTTCGGCCGTCTCCACTGCGTCCATTCTCAAACGTGTTTGCAAACACAAGTTGATACGCGAAAGAGGAAAAGCAATAAAAAACGATAGAGTGAAAAGAACGAAGAGGCGAAAGGAAACATGGAGCAGGAGGTCGTGTGGCTGTCCGGCGGCGAACGTCCTTGTGCGGGCAGCCAGGTGATCGATGAGGGTCCGTTGGCCCCCGGGTCCCCGGCCGCCAGTCGCGCTGTGGAGACCGCAGACGTGCCTCCGGGAGCATCGGACACGGCCGGGCATTGCGCCATTGCCCGTTCCAACAAGAGAGCGCCCAAGACGGAAAGGACGGAAACACGGCCGCTCGGGTGGCGTATTTCTCATGTGCGAAAAGAGGTGGTTTCCAAACGATCTCTCGCTCTCGCTCTCTTTCTCCAACACCAGATGGGGAAGTGTGTTTTCCCTCTCTCCTCGCACCGCGTGCTACACAAAGGGTCTCATCGATACGCGTCATGAGGGATTTTTGTCTTTTTTTCTGAAGCAGCTTTGGGATTTGGTTAGAATGACGAGCGCCGGTGTTATCACAGCGTGCTCTCAGTTGCGCTTGACTATTGGCGACGTGCGCGATCGAAAGCGTCACTGTGGTCGGCCTGCTACGATTCGTCGAATGCTGCCTATGACGTCAGCAAAGGATTTCTCATCGGCGGAAATAAGGGTAATGGAAGAACTTCCGAGTTCGGTAGTGTTGGTTTCAGAGCGCAATGATTTCAGGCTTCCACCATGCTAATTACCAACACCATCGAACTTGTTGTTCGCAAGGTAATGACGTCACGAGAGGAAACCATAGGAGGGCGCTACCTCACGTCGAGGCGTCGCATGGCTTTCTTCCGAGATGACGCCTGAAATGCGGACCAGTCCGACTTTGAGAATCTTTCAGCGTTGCAACGAAGAGACGTGGTCGTTGGCAAAATGAAAGGCATGCACACATGTCGAGACATGACTCTCAAGATGACAGTAACAAAAAAAAATATAATAAGGATGCAAGAAATGAGAGGGTTGACGGATGATGCTTATGAAGGCGGGGATGGCCGAATTGTAGCCGCTGCCTGTATACATATAGTGTGACAAGTTTATTAAGATTCCTGCTCCTGTTCAAGGCGTATGCGAAGGAATTCCAATTTAGCGGATCCGAACAACAAACTTGAGGGCCTGGAAATTTTCTTCATGTTATAGACCATTCCATTTAGCGCTCTCTGGGCGGCGCCATATTGTTCGACCGCAGCGCCCTCTCCATACATCCAGGAAATTCAGCAGGCTCGGCGGTGTAAAACGAGGGAGAGGGCACGCGCCCGACTCTGCTAGCAGACGACAAACCGGGAGGTTGCCAATCTCCATCTTTGGGCTGTACTGGCGGGCTGTACCGAACATCGAGCTCTCGCTCGTGGCTGCCGTTGTGAAGTGGTTCGCGTTCTTAGAATAGTTATGGCTACTCCAAAATCAGCCTATAGCGTTCTGTTGTTCTATTTCGGTGAATGATCAACTAGCGTATCTTTGTTCCGTTACTTAAATAGCAGTTGAGTCAGCCGGCACTACTACCCTCAACTACTGCGTGCATTGCGGCAGGAGAGCACGTTTTTATTTATTATTTCAGAGTTCCACTTATGGTCGCTAAAGGCCTACACCAGTACGAACTTTGTATAGTAAAAAAGGTACAGCAACCTGATTTACTTTTCGCCGAGAGACCGGCCATTCTGACACAGTTGTCCTTTTTTTTTTTTTTTCTCTCATTTGCACGTAGGTAACAGCGCAATTGGACCCGGTTAGTCTTTTTATCGAGCATAGTATTACACGGCAACTTGCGTACCAAAAATCGCGCATCTGCACTTGAAATTTCCAAAATGACGCAATTTTAAACCGAGTTTGCACCCCAGCCGGATGTTAGGTACAGCCCACTAGGCGGAGCAGACGACATGCGGGGTGAGAGGGGAGGACATTTTTTCTCTCTCCGCTCGAAGGGCATTTCGCTTTCCTGTCCTATTTCTGCCAAGAAAAAAAAAAGTGTTGTCACGTTACGAGTATTAGCTTCAGGGTTCGGGTTGATAGACAAATGAGTTCTGGTTTCCCGTCTGCGTTGTTGCAACCACTCCTTAATAAAAAAAAAAAAGAAACGGTTTATAACAAAAACATTGTGGCTATTCTGTAAACAAGGCAGCTCACAAGCTTTAAAAAAAGAAAAAGAAAAACAACGTCGAAAGCCGATACGGAATTTCGGTAATGTTGCTTTATATGGAAGAGGGGGGCACGTCCCTAACCCCCAACACACACAAACAGAGAGAAAATAACTAAGTTGTATTTTTACTAGGCATTAACACGAAGGCTCACCCCCGAATTCAGGAACACCACTTTACTTTCCTCGTTCCTTACCTTACGTAAGAAAAGGAAACTAAGGCTTCCAAGAGGCAATTGTGTCAAGAAGCAGCACGCCAAGCCATTTGTACCTTGCACATCAGAGGTCGCGCGCGGAAAGTGCTAGTTGGACGAAAGAGACGTCTGAACGACACACTCGGAGAAGAATTCGAGGCTACGGTCGGCAGCCAGCTCCGGCCTGTCCGAACCTTGCTTCCGCCACGTCACGGTTACGGACAGGCACTCAGGCAAAATGACAACTCACGAGGGATGTTCTCGAGGCCTTTGATATCGATAGCCCGGGACAACGACGCGTCAGTCAGGTGTCGGTCGGTGCCATTTTGGGATAAGAAATTCCGCTTTTCTGCGCTGGACTATATGAGCGGCTTTCCAGACCCAAGTTGATGACCCAACTACAGAGCCACTAAATAAGCTGCGCTTAGAGTATCGGCACTCCGTCCCCCGACATTGTTGTGGGCGCCGCCATTTTGGCTCGTATGCAGAGCAGACGCAACTGCCCATCGTCATGATTCAAAAGTGCTACTTCCTCAGCATTAGATTCAGTGTTGGGAAGGTCATGTAATATTGCTTTGCTCTGTCCGGAACTGTTTAAACATTTGTGGAGAATGGAAAAGCGTTTCCTGTGATTTCAGATAAAACTTCAAATAACTGGCAACCATGATTTTAAGACACAATATGGCCAAGTGTCGTTACTCTGAAGCGTAGCTTATTTAGTGGCACTAACCCAACCCTTGCTATCACTGTGCCGCTCGGCCTGCGCACATACGCACGTTTACAAGGGGGCTTAAAATTTCCTCTTCGTTTTTACCTTTATCTTTTCGCGAATTAAATTTCATTTCCGCGTCTCCTGTCTCGTGAGTTTCCTTTCTCCGTCCCCAAGCGCCGTTCAATTACCCTCGTGTTCAAAATAAAAGTGAACGACGCTGCCGACGCCGCATCACGCATATATCCTTCACAGCACAAATGAACGCGACGCTATACACGCTCTCCGTGCAGCGTGAAAGTTAAGGATAACAGCCGCGCTTGTCCATTCAAAGTGATATTCGCACATTGGTAGAAAAGACTAAAAAAAAAAAACGCGACAAATATTTTTCCCGACTTTTATATATATATAAACAAAAAAAAACAAAAAAAACTGAGCACGCGATTGCTCAGAAAGCGGTCGTCCACGAGGTACCGCCGGCAGCTACACTCACTGACGGAGTGAGGCGGGCGTGTCTTTCCAAACGCCTGGCCTCCAGCACGCGCTCCGTGCTTTCCGTCGTGCTTCGGCTACGTACGAGCTACACGAGACGCCCAAAAGCGTCGTCGAAGGAAGGTATAGCGAGCTCGCGCGGGACAACCGAAGGTTCTCCCTCTCACCCTGTGAGTGGCTACAACGGGCCGGAATACACTCCGTTTCGCATCAAGTCCGACCGCAACCAACGCTCCGACGGAGCCAATCCAAAAGTGCACCGTCACGACGGCTATTGTCTTTGGTCTGTCTGATATCACCGGCTAAACCAACATGGCCGCTGCTCCGGGGCCAACCGGCGCACAAACCCTCCGCAATCCGTCCCCGCACCCGTCGTCGCAAACTCGCAGCGCAGCTCGCAGCCGAAGCAGCGCTCCTCCCCCACCGCGAGGCGCTCGACGACGAAGCACGCGAGAGAAACGCGAGACTGGCACGATGAAAACGCGCCGCGTCATAAGGGCATAATTATAGTACTTGGATTCAGCCTAGGTCCGAGCGTGGCCGTTGTTGTGAGCTGAAGGTCCAATCAAACAGCGCAAAAAGCGCAACGTCATGGCGTTCTTCGCTCTTGATAGGACGAGCCGGCGGAGGAGCACGCACAGAAAGACGGCAAACACCGCTGGTCCTATCAACAGCGGAGAGCACGCCATGACGATGCGACTTTTTCGCCATTAGATTGGACCTTCGGCTCATAACGTCGGCCACGCCCGGACCTAAGAGGATATCGCACCTCCCGAGCCCTATGCAATTCCAATGACAACTTTTTAGTATTTTTTCTCAAGAACCACCGAACGGATTGACTTGGGATTGGTTTTATTAGAAAGATAATAAAAAACTGAGTAATATTGCGGCGCTACATTTTCCGATTTTTAAGCTTGAAATGTTTTAGGGGAACTTAAAGACGCTTAAAAAAGCCTTTTTTTTTTTTCGTTCCGTGCTTCATAAACATTTAAAAATAAACCGGGGCCTAAATACAAATTTAGGCTCGACAATATTCAAGACCAGGACTTTTTGAATATATCTCTTACAAGATCTTTTTTCCAGAGATTCTCATTGTAATAAATTTTAACTAAGTTTGTAGCCTATCAAAACGTCGAAAAATTCAGCTCTCAGGTGGCACCATCTATTGGTGAATTCGGGTGGTCGCCTCTCGCCTCTGACCTCGATTCAGCAGAGCGCCCCTTCCTCGCCCCAGAGCTACTCGGGATCCTCTTCAGCCGATCACAACTGCTGGCTTCAGAGCGCTCCGAGATTCTCAGACCAGTCGCGGAACTAAAATTTCTTGACATTGGTAATGCATTAAAAACAACACGATCTTACAGCGTACGGTGGACGATTGAGCAAAATTTACGCTCGCAACGTGATGAAATAACGGTTGTGACGTAAATTGTTTTACGCATCGGCATGTAAAACAAAAAAAAAGAAGAAGACAGCAGTATGCGATTTGATCTTTGCAGAACGACACGAAAGCCAACGCTTGGAAACAGTTGTCAACTCATCGCGTTTTCGACAGTGAACGCGCTGCGATAGCGGTCATGCGTACGACAGAGCACTGCAGGCAAATATAAAATGGTTAATAAACCGCATTTTTTTTTTCACGGCGAAATATCGTGCAAGCATCGCAATGTGACACAAATCACAGTGCATTATTTTCGGCTCTCCCTTTATTTTTTATACAACACAAACCTTTGAACGCACTTTTACCAAACCTGAAAATTTCTTGAAGCGACCACGAAACCCGGTAAAACAGCGGCGAGCTCTGCGAGCTGTTTCGTCGTCGTTAGGCTTAGCGGATCCACCGCCGCGAGATGAACGATCTCGGGAAAGCACTGGGAATACTTCACACGTCGACTTTTCCTGTTACGGTCGCAAACGAATGTCGTCCCGCCCGTTGTAATCCTCGCACCGTCGAATGCACAAGCACTTTGTTGAACCAGATATCAATCGCCGTCATGCTGGACCCCGCACACCACCACAGACCACTGCCGGCCATCGTCAACAAAACCACGTGATCACCGTCCAAGTACCACGTGACGCCTGCGCCGCTCCGCACTCCGCGGCTACAGACAGAGTGTCAGGGAGCGCTCTGAGAGGGAGAGGCGCCCTCGGAATGAACCACCCGATCAGGCGACAGCACTCTCTTTCAACCACCCGATTTCGCGCGCTCTGCAAAGAGCGCTCGAGAGCGCGCAGAAAGAACCACGCGAATTCGCCATATGAGTGTGTCCGCATACTTACTCTTGAAATTGCACAATGTGTTATTGCGCCCCGGACTACTTGCATCTTCAAGGTCGTCGGGTTGACAGTCGGGATTTTGAGGAAGAGTGCCTCTCAAAACAGATATTTTTTTCTTGTTTCTTTTTCTTTCTTTTTTGTTTTGTTTTGTTTGGGGGGGGGGGGGGGGGGGCGAAGATATTTTGCGGGTTATCGCGATAGTGAGTAATAAGTTGTACATCGCCCGAACGCGTCCTTGGGAGGATATCCGTTCTTTGTTGGTGTTATGGGGTCGCACAAATGCAAGTAAAAAGTTTATTGTTTTTCTTTTTTTCTTTTTTTTTTTTTGTTTGGCAGCGGAGATATTTAGCGGGTGAGTGAGAGTCATTAGTTTTCAATCGCCGGAGCGCGTCATTGGGAGGATGTTCCATTCTTTGTTGGCATTTTGGGTCAAGAAATCGGGAGTGCAAGATTTCACGCTTCAAGCGGTCCTTGCGTGAGGCATGAAGTTAGCAAATGCAGGCAGACAAAAGCTACCGAAGGGTCAAAGAGTAGATACTGTCTTACCACTTCTTTCTGTCCGAAATAGGATAGGTGGTTTGATCTGGCGATTTCAAATATTCTGCAGAGATGCATTTAAAATGTCTACTTATTTTAAATGTGGAAGAAACATACGTGAGTTCGTCGATTTTGTTTTAATTTCGACATTCGCTTTGCATATCAACTTGTGGAGGCGGATTTCTACCCAAATAAAACAAACATTGCGAAAAAATTCATTGAAACTAAAAACAGAACAAGCTTTTTGGAAGTAGGCGTGACACGTTGCTATTTGGAAGTTATGAAAGTCGCGCTGAAGATTCTTTGTTTGACCCGAACCAACACACTCTTGATTCAGTATTTTATGAAATCGAGGCAAATATATTAGGCAAGAACCCGCGCGCCTTTTATTATGGTGTTCGTCGATTGCACTGTCTTGGCTGCGATGAGCCCTTGGTCGGCTGTTACTGTTGAGCGGCGGACAAAAAATCTCCCCGGAGAACGGGCGGCGGAGAAAAGCTCACCGGTGAAATGCTCACTGCAAAATCGACAAATGCGGAGAAAAGCTCATTTACAAAATAATTTATTATTGTTCGCACTGCGGTGTTTATATTTAAAACTCACGTCCGCACTTTGCTCAGCGCTCGCGCGCTTTTTGCGTGTTCGTATATTTGTAAAACCAAGTGTTCTCGTTCAGCCCCAGAAGAACAGCTTACTTTCTAAGAAAAATGGGCAAGAGGCAGACGAATCTACAGTTTTGCAGAATGCGAACACATAAAAAAGTGGGGAACGCTTTTTTTTTAAACTTTTACATGGAGACAGGACATTGCCTCAACGTTGAGTACTACGAAAAACAGCAATGTGACCTCCGTCTCCGCACCCGACGACTCCTGGCCCCCAAAAAGTACCAAGTTCGTCTTAGGCCACATAACCGAAGGAAGTCATTGTTTACTACAAAGCAAAAGAAAAACAGAGCATAATATTACCGCGTGCGCAGCTAGCCAACTAGGCAGCGCGCCCGTGGCCTAACGGTTACCGTGCTTATCTTCGATGCCTGGCCGCGGATACACCCTTTTTTATTGTCTCTGTAATGTCGCGTTCTGGTGAATTCAAGAACCCTGCTGCTTATTCGAGGTTAGAATGTTTTACGCGCCGAACCTTCTACGCCGGTTGTTCCAGAAGCCCACGCGTGTACTAACGAGCTCAGCGTGGAGAGCCGGAGTCAGTCCCGATCCTGCTGTTTCGTCGACATCGACGCCTGCGACGCCAACCTTCTATTTTGTTCGCCCCATTAAACGTTTCGTTTTTTCATTCATTCACCGCCTCATCATTTGTCATTCGTGACATGATCTTTGTCCTTTGAATGCAAAGAAAAAAAAACACTATTTACAAAAACGAGAAACGATCTGGCCAGAAACCATGATGTGCGATAAAACGGTGTTCTACGAAACGGCTTCGATGAAGTAGACCTATTGCTATATTACCCTAGCATCAAGGATTATGCAGGGATTGGTGTCGCACGCACCACACGTGCTGGCCTCAGCAGTAGTAACTTGTCTAAAACAAATACCTAAAACAAATGGCATCTTGCACGCGCGTTCATCAATGCTTTATTTTGGTTATTTACTTCGAGCCTTTTCTACGGATAAGGCGTGCGCGTGTGGAACACCAATCCCTGCATTCTCCTTGATGCTTGGTTCAATTGAATTACATGGCGTGCATTTAAATGACTTTGATATAACAGAGTTCGATAAAATACCGAGAGCTGCGAGGAAATAATGTTAAAACGGCTTGTAAAGGTGAGCTTTTCTCCGCATCTATACAAAGTCTGGTGAGCTCTTCTCCGCATCCGGCGAATTTCCGGTGAGCTTTTCCCCGCCGGAGAACAGCGCAACACCAAGAGGCTCACGGGAGAAAAGTTTGGTTCCCGGACATTTCATCGAACGCCGTTTCGTCGAACGCCGTTTCATCGAAAGATGGACGTTTCATCGAACGCCGTTTCATCGAATCGCTGACGGCCGTTTCATCGAATGTATTTTATATAAAAGTGTGAAAGATGCTCTTTTATGCACGGATCGAGTGCATTTTCGTGTCATTCACCCATTTCATCGTCAGGTTTTTTAATGTCCAAACTTGTAGCTGTTACAATTTATTTCGATGCAAGTAACCCATGAGGATATTTGTACCGATTTGTATTACTTTTTATTTTTATTTACTTGTTTAAAGCATAGCTTTGTCACAATAAAACTACGCTTTGATCAGTACGTATATAAGACGCAACCCTATCTAAACTTGTGGTTATTAATTTTTTGGCATTTAAGCAGTACAACAGATAGTTCTGATTTCGTGCCATTTAGAAAACGCACACCGATTTAGGAATCGGGGTGACCGTTGAAATCCGGTGATCTAGAAAAATAAGTTGGGACTCTAATGGCTGCTTATGGTATCGAGAACTGGTTCATTTCGTTTCTTTTTTCGCACAAGGAGATCAGACACTTCTTAGAGTAAGTAGCTTTATGTTTTAAAGCACTGCTCCGCGTGAATGAAAAGTAGGCTCTGATGGGGCCGTTATTTAGGACGCAACACCATTCTGACTTGTGGTAGATTATTTCGCAACATTATGACACGACACATGGCATATTTCGTTTTTGTAATGACGATATCAACAGTCTACATGGTATTTGGAAATCGTATCGTACGAAAAACCTCGGAACGCGAAGGACCGAGCAAAATGAATCCAAAGTATCAGGCAGCTAAATGAGGCGTTCTCTAACCGCGTTTTTTCTTCCTAATTCGGTAAGAATGGGGCAAAGGGCCCCCTTCGCGATGGCCTCGGAGGCCCACAACACTCCCCGCTATCCTCTTTTTGAACGAATAAAAAACAAAGCCATTCTCGCAGCTCGCAGCGCGCAGAGCCTTATTCTGCAGGGCGGTGGGACGGGATTTGTGGGTTAAAGACCGACGACCAGACACGACATTCTGCAAGGCAGAAGATCCTCCTCACCCTGGGGGAGGAGGAAACAGGTAACGGTGGACAGGGTAGAAAGGAAGAGAGGAGGAAGCGGGGGAAAAGTGGAAAGCGTGAACTGGTCGTCGGTCTTTAAGTGGGGGGCTTTCAGGGTCAAGCCGTCCGCTGATAACCGGAACAAAAAGTCGAGCTTTTTCTTTATTTTATTTGGAAGTAGAACTATATCGCGTAAGCAGTTGAGTGGAAAGGCTTTCCCCCCCAGAGCCATCTGGATTTTGAAAAAGTTCCTATCGGAGATGAAATTCTACTGCTATATCCTCCTAAGGTGAAACAAAGTATAGCCGCCTTCGAGAGCATGCCCCCGTTCCCCTCCTTCCCTTCCCGCTTATCGGCGACGTCCGCGCGCTCACGAGCCGAGGAGGGATCAGTGAATGAACGAGTATGTGCCCGCCGCACGACGACGCGCCAAGTTGGACGCAGCGTGTCGACCACGCCGGGCAGGCCGCGCGTAGCGCTTTCGTGCGACCGACACCAAGGTTCGTCGGGTTCGCGTGGGCGGCATCTCTGGTAGCAGTGCGGAGATGGGGCCGGCGACTGACGCGCAGTCGTGACGCACGTCCCGCACCGTATGAACGGTCCGAGCTCAAGTGGCCGCGTTGCGCTGTTCTTCCGCGTCACCAGTGACTCGACCCTACGCGGAACGGTGGGCGAAGCTCCGCCGATACGTTAATTAATATATATATATATATCTATATATATATATATGTGTATATATATATATATAAAGAGAGAGAGAGAGAGACAGACAGACGGACAGACAGAAAAAACGTAGCGCAGGATGACGAAAAGTATAATACGGCAGAAAACGCACTTGAGACGGTTGTTGGAGTTTTTAAAACATATTATTCGTAAAGTTCGCCGACGTTTCGGCCTGAGACAGACCTTTTTCGAGACTTTCGAAACGTCGACGAACTTTACGAATAATATGTTTTAAAAACTCCAACAACCGTCTGAAGCGCGTTTTCTACCGTATATATATATATATATATATATATATATAGGGTGTTTCAGAGAAAGAAGGCCAAATCGCTCCTGCGAGAACTAAGCATCGCACAAAAAAAAAGGTTGATGCCGTGTTGGTGTCTGCCCAAGAGCCTCTTTAGAAAAAATAATAACGTTTGGAAAAAAATAGTTTTTTTTTTTTTCGAAAGTAACTTTTTATTTATTCATTTCAAGGCGATAGTTTCAATTAGAAACTTACTGGGCATCATCAATAACCACGATGTCAACCCTTTTTAGACAAGTATAAAGCATGCCGAGCATTTTACCATGTTTGGAAAAACCCTTCGATTCTGATGCGTACTTTGGTTTCGGATTCTTATCCAAGCGCATCTTGGCGGCACCTGTCCTGCCCTCCAACGGCCGAAGCGCAGAACCAAGGCCAGCCCAAAAGTCACTGTCATCTGCACTGTAATCGCGCGACGCAGCGTAGGTTGGTTGCAATATTTCTCCAGGAGTTGCGGCGCCGCCGGAGCCGAGATGCGCTCCGATAGCAAACCGAAACTTAAAAACTCGTCGAGTTCGTGCGGTTTTCAGAAAGCCGTAAAATGCTTCGCGTGCTTTCTATCGTTCTGCAATTTGTTGATTTAGTGTTTTTTGGTGATGCTGAGCGATTTTCTAATAGAAACCATGCCCTTAAACACAACATTAAAAAAGTTAATTACGAAAAAATAATTCACAATCTAATTATCCCGGACTTTAATACTTTTTCTATATAGGCCCCTGGCCAGGACCAAAACGACACAAGCCTTTTTTTTGTTGTGACGCGTAGTTTTCGCAATGTCGAATTTGTTCACCTTTCGTGAAACACCCTGTATATATACAATATATATATATTCCGGAAAGAGAGTAATGCGGCGTACACAGGATGCAAAAAACGAACCGGAAACGAAATTCGGACGGCAGCTAGGTCCTCCCCTTTTGCGAAAATCGGAGAAGACTCGAGTGATCTGGAACGCCAGACATTTTTTCGGACAGAGATTTACGGACGGCTCGGCACCAGAAAACGTAAAGCATCGCCATTTCCGCGAGGGAAAAAAATGCCTCATGGGGCTCGTCTTCCGAAAATCGCGTACAACGGATTTCGAATGGTCCGATTCTGGGTCTACTTTTTTTCGCATCGTGTATTCCAGCCTTAAAGAGATGATGAACCAAACATTTCAGTGTGTATAATAAGTGGCGCACGATCTTTCCATGAGCCAGCAGCCGCCGGTGTGCCTGCGCGAGCACACGCAACGAAATTGACGTCATAGTCCCCCAAACGAAACAAATTAGCCGTTAGTTGTTTATACAGCAGGAAAACTCCTGCTGTATGAACAACTAACGCCTAATTGAGGTAACAATGTCGCCAGAACATGGCGACATTGTTACCCACTATAGATAAGCAGTTTAGCCAGTGCAGTACGGCTGCTAGCCTGGGGTGCACCACGCAATACACGACCGCACGCCTGTACAACGCACATCCAGATCGAAACGGGCAGGGGTGGGGATTGAACCCAGGATCTCTGTTTTCTGCAGCGCGAGCTTTCGCTCCACGCGCTCCGAGCTGGTGTGCGCTAGCCCACTCGACCACCTTTTTTTTTTTTCTTTATTGACGACCACCGATCCCCCCATACTGTTTTCAGGCAAGACAAGCTGTAATCCTCCACCACAGATTTTGTTCCCTCTGCATTTGTTTGCGCATTAAAGGTACTTAGAGAAAGGGCATATAACTATCTTCACTGCGCCTTTGTTATTTTTATGTATCTTATCTGTCCATTTGTGTTTTCACTCTATCCAAGGAGCTTCCTTTCTAAGATTATATATGTATATATATATATTGGAAGTGAGGGAAGATTGATAAGTGCAGCCTGTAGAAATATTGTAAACGAAGAGGGGAGAGAGTGATTATTAAATTTGATTACATCAAAGTTAGTGGGAGGGAAAGGGAAAAGGAAAGGGAAAGAGAGGTTGAAAGCCGGGAAGTTCACGGTTCGGTCGATTATGAAAACTTACACAAAAGGGAGATAGATATTTCATTTTCCACGCGACATAAGGTCAAGTCATGCTTCAAGGACGGCTTCGTTCTTGAAGCAGAATACCTCTCTTCAAGGACGAGGATATACTCTTGAAGGGACGTTTCTTCGTCACTGCACCTGATAATCACAAGTCTAAAAACATGTGAAGTCGCTTTTCCCGTTTTCCACTGGCCACATTAAAAGCACAAATCTTCGGTTACTATAAAAAAAAAAATGCAAAAAGTAGCGGAAAAAATAAAGTTTCTTATTACCAGTTTTACACTTCGTAGGAAAAGAAAGGTTATAAATCACAATGATGCTCATAACACTGCTATCCTTCCAGCGCTAAAATAAAATAATTTTCCAGATAAAACATTCCTACCGCTAAACTAGGCGCAGCATTCGATAAAAGGGCGTTCAATGAAACGGTGCTCGACGAAACGGCGTTCGATCAAATGTTCGGACCTAAGAAAACCCGCCCTGTTTGGATAACCCTCGACTGAATCCGAGTCCTCGCTGAACGCTGACGCGATCCTCGTGTTCAATACATGCTCGGAGTACGGGCCCAAACAATGGCCGACTAGGATTCATCATGGAGTCAAATAGGTCCGGGAACGGGACAGATTTTTAAGAAGCCCAAACTAGAGACTCCCCAACACGTTATCACTAGAGGATCCATGCAGAACCACCTACAGCTTGCGTCAGCATTGCCTCCGCCAGCGCGTCCGACTCTGGTCAAGCTTCGGCGCGTTTGCCACTAGGGGTCGGGGATCCACCTACGATGACGTCATGAGCAGGCCTTGCCTTCTAGGTGACACCGTCTACGCGGCACTCGTCAAGGTTGCCTTTTCCGTCGTCGTCGATCGTCAAGTTTTGGTTCATGGGGGGAGGGCGCAGATAACATTTTTGTTTCGCCAGCGAGACGCCATTGGGCGGACCAGGGCCGGCTATACCGTGCCGACAACGCCACGTGATTGTGCCCGCTTTTGCAGATCACAGCAGTCACCGCAGTGCAAAGTGCACTCTCGTTTGAATATAAACCACACCGCGGTGTGTGCGACAGACGATTTTTCTCGATTCCGAAGGACCACGGAAAAACTGTATACTCTGTTTCATACTTAGTGTACACAACGCTGTCATCAAAGGAGCTGGCGCGAGCGTGGGCTTTCATCTCGCAGATCATCCGCACGCCTTCTCGCGCAAACGAAACCACAGATGAAGCCACGTGCTCGCGCCAGTAGCTTCGACAGCGTCGTGTACACGGAGTATATGCACTAGGGTGCCTCAATGTCCTTCTGTTAAGGGTGATGCCACCCTTTGTAGTACCCGATGCCGACAGCACGCGCTCACGGGGAAAATACAAAGAAATCGACGAAAACAAAATGTCGCCATAGCACAGTCAGCGCCACAAGCGCGTGCAGGGACACGCTCTTGCACGCGCTTCTGAACAAAAAAAGAAAGATAAAAGTGTGGGACAAAATGGCGAGATGTCTCCACCCTAACCCCCCATTCACACTGGAAGCGGATCCGCGTTCGCGAAGCGGTTGCGAAAGCGGTTGTATAAGGATTCAGTACAATTGTACGCGCATTTGATGTCATCAAATGCGCGTGCAATTGTACTGAATCCTTATACAACCGCGTTCGCAACCGCTTTGCGAACGCGGATCCGCTTCCAGTGTGAATGAGCCCTAAGCAAAGCGCACATGAAGGCACCCTAATATGCACGCTTTGCAGCGGCTCTGCATGGGCGCCGACATAACCGACCTCCAGTTGTTTCCTCATATAGACGCTTTACACGTGCACACGCGCCAGATTGAGCCGCCATAGCCGCCCTTCTCTTGGCTTACCGAGATGCCGAGCCACTAAAGCGGGCGTTGACGAGTCTCCACAACGGCCTATGCTGGGGGGAAGGACACAGTAACATTTAAAATGGCAATAACCTGTCCTGCTGTGGAAATGATGAAGTCAAGCGAACGGAATAAGAGGGAACAAAAACTGAAGGTCAGTTATGGCGGCGCCCATGTACAGCTGCTGTAAAGCGTCTATAGAAGGTGTTTGGACGCCATATTTGGGAGCGATGTTTAGGGCGCGTGCTCAGAACGAGCTCACATGAATAGGCTGACCGCTAATCTTGATGGCATGCGGAATGCACGTTGCAAACGAACTCTGGAAGCCCGCCGTCAGCACGCGCTCAACAGTCGCGCACACAGCTATGGCCGCCAGGGAATGCTCCCTATTCCGTTCACTTTACTTTAACATTACCTCAGCAGGACTCGTTATTCCCAGTTTAGATTCTCCTGTGTCCTTCTTTCCAGCCTAGACCTTTGTGGAGGCCAACGTCCGCTTCGGTGACTCGGCATCTCGCTAAGACAACAGCAATGGCGGCTGTAATCTGGCGGGTGTGCAAACCACGACCCGTGCAAACCGTCTCTTTCTTTTTTCTTCTTTTACGCGCATTTAATATTGCGTATCACTACGTGATGGTTTGTACGAAGACACCCACCGGGAAGTAATGGAGCACGAACAGCGTCAGCTGCACCGCATTTCGCATTATGTCACGCCATGTTTGTCACTTCAAAGTTTAAAGCCCCAGCGTACTTTCCACGTAAAGTTAAAGTTCCACTGAAAAAGAAAAAAAAAAGTTTTTTTTTTTTTAAACAGTCTGGTTGGGACTGCGTATCAAAAAATAAAGTTTACGCAAAAAAAAAAAATAAATAATTAGAGCAATGTTACGGCGCGAAACGCGATTTAGTCGGTAGTCACCTCCTTTCCACGATGAGTTTCCACATGGAAAGAGTGCATGACCATTCCGTGACATCATGTACTTTGCGCGCAGAATTTAAAATAAATCTCACGCCGTCAATATTGCTCTAAAAATTCCCTTTTCGCGTAAAATTCATATCTTGACACGCGTGTCCCATCCAAACTGTGTATGTATATATATATATAGGTGTTTTCATCTCAAATCGTGCAGGCAAAAAGGGTCGAATTTTTAATTTCGCTGAAAAAAATATGTTATGGCGTCGTCTCTAAAAACGCAGTAGCCACAAACCGCAAGTTCGTCGGATTTTTTGTTCTCGACTTACGAATTTTAAAAGGGGCCGGGGCGGAAAGCAGTGTTTTTCACATCCGTCGTGGGTCGGATGTTTCGCTCGATCTCCCGCCGCTCTAATACCATGAAATAATTGTAGGCGTTTTGCTTTTTTTCTGTAAAAATGTCAAAAAAGCACCCTCGGTTAATTGTAGACGACCTTTGACAATTAAATACTGGCGATCTACTTGGGTTACATCAATATTTTTTTTTATGTCTATGGAGAGCCAAAAACACGATATTGCGAAAACTACGCGTCGCAACAGAACAAGGTTTGCGTCGTTTTGGTCCTCGGCCAGGGGCCTATTTAGGAAAATATTAAAGTCCGGGACAATTAATTGTTAATTACTTTGCTTAATTAACTTTTTAATATTGTGTTTAAAGGCATGGTTTCAATTAGAAAATTGCTCAGCATCATCAAAAAACACTAAATCAACAAATTGCAGAACGATAGAAGGCACGCGCAGCATTTTACGGCTTTCTGAAAAACCGCACAAATTCGACGGGTTTTTAAGTTTCGGTTTGCTATCGGAGCGCATCTCGGCCCTGACGGCACCGCGCCCCGTGGAGAAATAGTGCAACCAGCCTCTGCTGCGTTGCGCGAGGACAGCGCAGCAGAGGTTAGTTGCTCTCTTTCTTCACGGGGCGCGGTGCCGTCGGGGCCGAGATGCATGCCCTTAAACACAAAATTAAAAAAGTTAATTACGAAAAAATAATTCACAATCTAATTATTCCGGACTTAATAATTTTTCTATATAGGTCCCTGGCCGAGGACCAAAACGGCACAAGGCTTTTTTTGCTCCGACGTGTAGTCTTCGCAATATCGAATTTGTCCACCTTTCATGAAACACCCTGTATATTATAAAATGACTCAGCTGTATGAAATATCCTTTGCGGGACGTTTACATTAATATTATGCGAAAACCAAAAAGTACCAATTTCGAAATCAATTTTCTAAAAAAAAAAAAAAAACTTTTTTTTTTCATTTTTTTAAAATGTAGGTATGATAGTTGTTTACTCGAAAAGCAAGCCGAGAAAGTGTTATTTTGTTTGTATGTTCTATATTTAAGCCTCAATATCGGAAAAAGACGTCTTCGTTTTGCAAGACCTAAGTCAGACATAAGCGACCCGTGCGTTTCTATGAATTGTGAAAAAGTTTTCTTGAATTTTTGTCTGCGTTTTGTAATAAATTATAAACGTATTTTGTGGTATTGAATAGTTATTTATGTTTTGATACGAGGGACACCACAAGGAACATATCAAATCAGCAGGCCTAGTGGACCTTCCATATCGAAGAGGCACAGACGCTGTATTGTTTCGATTTATAAAACTTTCACTGTAAACTAGCATGACTAGCTATTAGCTGTCATATTACTAAGACATAGAAAGTCACCACATCATCAATATATTATATACAATTCTTTCCGAAACCAAACGCTAGGGTTTGTTCACCGCATATCGCACAGATCACCAGAGAATGGCCTTTCACTTCCGTAATACACAAAAGTTATGACACAGAAACGGTCCGAAACTCACGGAGAGATTGGGGAATTGTAGTAGACCGTTTCCGCCGCCCGCTAAGCACCCGGATAGCGCTCCGTAATCCGCCACAAGACTTTGAACTATGCAGACAAGGCTGGCGGCGCGCATGCGCAGCTGAGGCGTTTTCTTCAGGGATACCGTAGCGGAGGAGAAAAACGGTCTATTACAACTCCCTATTGTCACGAAGAGCGATAGGGAATAAAAATAAATAAATAAGAATAAAATCACCCAACTCCGATCTTAAAGGGGCGATGCAACGATTTTTGTACTTTGCCCAAATACCGTTTACAACGGATCCCTGACGTTAATGACCTGTGAAACACCCGTTCGTTTTACATCGCACGCAATTGAAATCGCAGAAAAAATTAAAGAAAATGAGCGGCGTTCATTCCCTCAACTCGCAGCCAAAACAAGTGGCCACGTGATCTGGACCCGATTATATGCCACCAATGTTGATCATAGCCACGCGCTGGGGTCGGCAAAGCATAGGACACGCGCTGAGTTCCAGGCATTGTTATGGTTCGGCTATTGTCGTCATTGCACGATTGGACACGGGCCACTACCCGAATGCTTCTCGAGCTATCGATTATCACGAGCCCAAATCGAGTGCCAACGCAATGCTCGGCTCCAATATATGAGCCACATTCAAATATTGTCACTGGGAGGTGCTGCGGCCACCGAGTTACGTCATCAAGTTTTGCGAAGGAGAGATTGAATGAAAACGCTCGCTTTTGACCTCGAAATTACACCGCAACAAAGGAGTCTCTTGGCCAGTGGCATTGCGTGCGAGTATCCTTGAGTCCCACTAGTGCCAGTAGGCTCGTTTGAAGTGAAGAACATTCCAATCGAATTTCGTTGCACAGCCCCTTTAAAGAAAATTGCGTAAAAAAAATAAATAAAAGATTTAGGTTCGAGCGGTGGCAAGGCGATAGGTCCACGCCTGGTGGAGAGTCAGACAAAGAAGTCGACGACACGTAAAGGTAAAAAAAAAAATAATAAAATGTATTCAAGACGGAAAAACTCAGCCGCATAGGGCAAGAACAAAACCCAACTCCTCCGGGCATTCCCTAAACGGGACGCAACCAAATGCGTGAGAACACGCTCTCTACAGCACCGTCAGGCCGCTACGCCATGACGAAATAAACCCAACAAGTAAACAATGCTAACAAAAAAGAAAACATTCCAAAAAAAAAACGTTCTGCAGAACCGCACCCAAGAAACAAAGTTCAGCGGGGCGAAGAGACACGCAGGAAAAAAAAAAAAAAAAAAAAAGTCTTAACTGACCGACGCCGAGTCCAGTCCCACGACAGTGAAGCCTGGCAGGATGACGGCGTCCAGATGATGCTCGAATCTATTCTTCACTCTGTTCCGCACAGCCACGACGGCTGTGCGGAACAGTGGCTGTGCGGAACAGAGTGAAGAATAGATTCGAGCAGCGATGCGCGAGAAGGTAACCGAGACGTAACAAGCCTCCAGCTTCATATCGGGAGAGGACCTTTCGCTTTCCCCTTCCCTTTTCCAAAAGAACACCTCAGCCGGCGCTAACTTTTCATCTCGGGAGAAGACCATTCTTCACCAACGGTTATGACTTCGACCCAACTAGTCTCCGGGCTTTGCTGTTTCCAAAAGAGAAAGTCCTTCGGTACTATCGAATCCCCGCGGAGAAGATAGAGCACGGCCGTTTCCGGCCGTGCTCTATCTTCATATCATATCATAATTATCTATCATATCAACATTTTAACAAAAAAAAAATGTTTTTTTTTTTTTAGAAAATTGATTTCAAATTTGGTACTTTTTGGTTTTAGCATATAACATTAACGTAAACGTACCGCAAAGGATATTTTATACAGCCGAGTCATTTTATAATATATACAAAGAGTGTGCTTTGGGCTCTCCATAGACATAAAAAAAATATTGATGTAACCCACGTAGATCGCTAGTATTTAATTGTTAAAGTTCGTAAACAATTAACCGAGGGGGCGTTTTTGACATTTTTAAAGAAAAAAAAAAAACGCCTAAAATTATTTCATGGTATTAGAGCCATTTACCTGTGCCCACAAAGTGCTTGAAAAAAAGTTAATATAATGTGGACAAAAAAGTCCACAGCGGGAGATCGAGCGAAACATCCGACCTACGACGGATGTGAAAAACACTGCTTTCCGCCACGGCCTCTTTTAAAATTCGTAAGTCGAGAACAAAAATCCGACAAACTTGCGGTTTATGACTAGTGCGTTTTTAGAGACAACGCCATAACATATTTTTCTTTCAACGAAATTAAAAATTCGACCCTTTTTACCTGCACGATTTGAGATGAAAACACCCATATATATATATATATATATATATATATATATATATGTAGATTTACAGGGGAGCTGTAAAGGGGCCCTGCAATCATATTTAAGCGTCTACCTTTTTTGCGGTTTCCACGTCCCTCGGGGTTCGTGTAAGCCAGCGGGCACGGAGAGAGTAACTAAATGTCAGTGCGTAAGATTTTAACCGGACGACGCGGAAACCTTTTCCACCTACGAGGGCGACCCGCGATGCCGAAAGCGCGCGATATGTGACGTCTTAGGTCCTGGGCTTACTACTGGTCAGAGCCGCTAAAAGCTTCTTTTTTGTCGAAATACAAAATATAAGTGGCGCGAACCCTTTCAATTATTTATAAAAGTAGTTTTAGTTCAGTATTTTAGATCAGAAAAGAAACAAATGCAGTTTATAAAGTACGGAAACAAGAAGTGACCCGTCGACATACCCGCCACCAAGCGGTGGAAAAGGCGGCGCATACTAGAAAGGTGTAGTGGGATCAGGCACCGACGAGCGGCGAGCGTAGAAAAGTCCCGGATTTACGCGGCGGCGCTGCAGTCGAGGATCCGACCGGTTCCGAGCGTTCCCAAGGCCTTCGGCGAGCAGCTTTGGCTTGCGGTTTTGCCTTTTGGCGGTATGGCAGCGTGAAGTGGCTCCCGTTCTGAACTGATCTTTACCCCGTGTTTGCTGTCGTTTGTGGCCAATGAAGTGTCATGCCGAATTAGTGTTTAATCGCGCAGAAAATGCAATCCGAGCCGCCCTGGCTGCCCACTTCATACAGCCTAGACAGAATATGCTTTAGCGGCGCCCTCTCGAGCCGTCGACACGGAGTGCGGCAGCAGTGACCGCTCACTGAGCTCACTACCCCTCCTCTAGTTCACGGCCACTCAAGCAACCAAGGACGTCATGAAGGAGGTTATTTTTTGCTTGTTTTTGTAATTTTAATTTGCCTATAACTTTTAAAATACAGCGAAATTCGAGAAAAGAAAAGTTTTATTAAGGTACTACGTTCAGTGCACTCAGGTTCGGTGCAGATTAAAAACCAGTAAAAAAGTCCTTGCAGGGCCCCTTTAAGGGCTAGTTTCTCCAGGATCGTGTCCGCCAGCAAATAAATGTCGACACAACACTCCGGACAGCTACCGCCATCTATGAGCGACGGCGGCAATCAGACAGCCGGCTTGCCGGTTGTCTGTTGCCGCCATCGCTCATAGATGGCGGCAGCCTTCCCACTCTGGCTTGCCGACTTGCGGCCGGCCATTCTTACTTCATTCCCACCATCGTACAGCTTCGGTGGTCTTCCTTCTTCACCGAGTAGAAAGGCTGAACGTTTTTTTTTTTTGTTTTTTTCAGCGGCTTTTAAAAAAAAAGGCATATTTCCCCCGCAACGTTGTGCTCGCAACCTAAAGAAAAAGAAAAAAAAGAATCTTAGTCGTTTTATTTCACGTACGTTTTTGCTTTTCCCGAGTTATCAGGCAGCACGTGGCGGGCCCCAAGTTACCCAAGGTTGTTTCATTCAGCAAAATTTGCGCCTTCCATTCGGTCTATTCCGCGCTCGGAAGTCCGCTGTACAAACGAACGGAAACTTTTTCTAGCTGTACGCGTTTTCGAGAACCCCACCAAGAAAACGAAGAAAAATAGAAAGGAAGAAAAAAAAAAAGGAGGAACAACCTTGAACGCCGTGTGCTTACTACATCTAGATGACGGTACTTGAGGGAAGACTAAAAAAAAAAAAAAAGAGATCACGACGGCCAATCCACGGACTTAAGTTAGGAAAAAGAAAAGCTATCAAGATAATCGTAAAAAAAAAAGTATCGCGTTGAATAGCCAATAAAAAGTGTGCGCCAAACTCCACCTCGAGAGCTTTGTGAAGCGTCGTGGAAGGCACGGGCGCAAGAGCGTGCGTGCAGGAATGGCCTTCCCTCGGGGACCGCTCGCTCTCCCGCAGCAAAGCATTTTGTAAAGCTACGCGCTACGGCGGCGCGAATGCGCCTTTCATAGCGCTGCACACCAGTTGCAAGACTACCGCTTTGTCGGAAAAACTCTGAAAGATCCGAGAAATGCCAAAGCGAAGTGCCTTATTATTATTATTATTAAAATACCCTCAGGGTTCAGCTGGCAGCCTAACATTCTAAAGAGTACAGTGCTCGAGTAGCGGTAATATTACACTATATTAAACATTTAACAAAGTGCAGGTTATTACGAAAAGTAGTCGAATGACAATCCCCGAGATGTGGCGACTATATTCCGGTGATCAAAGCGTCATGATAGTTTAATCGAGGCTGTGAAAGTTAAACGTAAAGGAGGAATCTGGACAGTGCACTACGGCCGATGACCCCAGCCGGGGGTCACCGCATGTTTAGACTGGGACGAGAGCACAATCGGCGGCTACATGGTTCGGTGGCGGCCTCCTACGGATCCTATCCGCGACCTCACGATGAAGATTTACCTGGCCGTGACGTCACGAGTTGTGATCCTGGCTACTCATCGTCAGTTGCGAACAACAAGTTCGACGGTATACGAGTAAAAAAGCTTGGGGTCATCCCATAAAGTTGACAAAGTCGAATTTGGGGGTGTCACGTGCCAAACCAACGAAGGGCATCTGGCACGCTTCAGCGGAGGGCTGAGGATTAGTTTAGATCACCTGGGGATCTTTTGACGTGCACAGTGATGTGATTGGCCTAAGACATTTTGGCGCATGTTTCGGAGCAACCAAAACAGTGTTTCGGAGCAGCAAATATGGCCTTTGGAGCAACCAAAACAGTATTTTGGAGCAGCAAAAGCAGCTTTTGGAGCAGCCAAGACAGTGTTTCGGAGCAGCAAAAGTGGATTTTGGAGCAGATATTCTTAGAAAAATAAAAATATTCGTTTTAAGCGCTGTACAAACGAAGGACACTTTGTGTTGTGTTGTGTTCTGATGTGACGTGTTGTGACGGAACTCGCTGCTTCTGCTTTTACTGCTCAGACATCCCACAAGTGTACAGTGCTATAGGCATTGCCAAACAATTTCGAAAAACCACTTGCCACCGTTTTACTGGTTCCCGACGTGCCAGATTTTTGTCAAAAGTAAGCAAACGTAAAACAAAGAATTGCAAGCGTCCCAGCTGGTGCCTCAGTCACGCAATCATGTTCCCATGCACGTGAGGCCAACCGAACTCTAAGTTATACGGCGCCTTTTCGGCAATGAGCCTCCGTCAGATTTGCGGGCACGTCGGCCGGGGGTTTGAACCCGCCGCCTGGGATCCATCCGTAGGCCGGCGCTTTGCCTCGGAGCCACCGAGGTGGCTGTCAAAGTCGACAGGCTGACATCACTCTTAATTCTGTCCATGAGAGCAACATTAGTCCCCCTAAAGACGTTGTTATAGTGAGCGATTTGCCAATCGTAGAAATCCGACCACAACGACGCTTTGGTCACGCACGTCGCGCCAATACCACAGAGCCGTTTATTGAGAGAGTTTGGCCATACATTGGTTTGAATAGGCGAGCATCTCGGGGCCAACCACAGGCCGCGAAACAGCCCCTAGCGGTGGTCGTGTGATCTAAATATATAGACCTTTCCAATGTTTACAAAATCACAGTCCAGCGTGCGATCTTCACAGCCCAGCACGTGCGTGTTCGTCGCTTCGGAAAGCGAGCAAAGCACGCGCCATACGCACGAACGCTCAAAATGGCGCCGGCCACAAGCTCGTTTTTGGAAAGGTCCACAGTCCACACGTGTTAAATCACAGTCCAGAACGCGCACGTTCGTCGCTTCGGAAAGCGAGCAAATCACGCGCCATACGCACGAACACTGAAAATGGAACCTGCCAAGTGTCCTTTTTTGGAAAGGTCTATACTTCGTTTCACCTTATGTGCGAGCGAAGGCAAAACTGGAAGCGCGAGCACGGAAGCTCCGTGCGTTCAGGCTTTGCTCGACCGGGGAGAAATGCAAAAAGCGCTGGTCTCGCGCTTCTAGCTTTGGCTTCGCTCGCAGATAAAGTGAAACGAAGTATAATTTGAGCCGTGCCGAGGGGAACTCCGCGTCTCAAGACGCTCGCGCACCCCACCCTTTGCACTGTTTTCTTTCAGCCAGTCTCAGGACGCTGTTCTAGCAGTGCAGACAAAGGCATGGGCACGAGCGCGTGGCTTTGGAAAGTGCCTCCTATGCACGAGGTCTCGTACAAACAAAAGCGTTTCGCTGAGCTAGGCTCACGCGCCTGTGCCTTTGTCTTCACTGCAGACATTTGTGAGATGGAGTAGAGGTCTCCTGATTGGTCGACGCTGTGTCACAAATTTAGTTTACGCTCTATTGGCCAAACTCTCCCAATACACGGCTCTGCAATACCGGTGTGCGCTCGTGTAATCCCTTTTGTTCGCGACGCACGTTCTGCGGCAGAAACTTGACGTGCCCCAAGTCGTGGTTATTCGACAACACACCCGGCCACCCGTCGCACGGCCCAGCGTCTTTCGAAGCTGGCGCCCAGAATAGCTCGCCGACGAGTCTGCCTGAGGATTTCAAAATCGAGATACGCACGCTTCAAGACGCCACAGCAGCCTTTCAGGTGTGACGACAAGCGGGAACCCATACAAGGTTCCAATTTGTTACGTTGGGCCAGCAGCGAATGCTGCTGGCTGCCTTGGCTAGGGGCGTTGCTCCTCAGTTAGCGGTGAGACTAATATTTTTCTTTTCTTTTTTTTACTGCGAAAGCATTAACTATTTTATGGAGCGCAGCCGGCGGCGTCTATAACCGAAAAAGAAAAAAGAAAACGCGGAAGAAATGTTTCTTTTCCCATGGGCTGAGCAAAAGGGCTCCTAGATAGCCATTGGCGGCCGTTTCACGAGAGCCCGCGCTCGGCAACCTCGTCAGTAGCGAAGCGTGGCCGTCCACGCCAGTACACCGCAGACGAACTAAGGAAGCGGAAGAACGACATTCATGCTTTCGCATTCACCACTCATAAAAGGTGCTCAAATGTCTTCGCAGTGTGTGTGTGTGTGTGTGTGTGTGTGTTTTATCGGAAATTTGAGAAAGGATAAAATAAAATAAAAAAAAAAATATTGTGGCTAGGTGACGCAAGTTGCCGCCTGGTCATGGATCATTTCAAAGGTGGTTAGCGGTATGATCAGAAAACAGGTTAGTGTCACTAACGGTAGCAATCAAACCGAAGAGGAGGTTCCATCCTGTGCTATCCGAGGAAGGAAAGTTAATGAACGAGGGACTCCAACTCTATGCTGACGAACAACACGGGCGGAGATGTAAAACGGAATAATTATCGTTTGATCACGATGATCGGTAAGAGTCAGCTTTGAACAGTTTTGTTTACAACAGCCAAAAGTCCGTTTCAGAGCAGTAAAATAACTTTGGGAGCACCACCATATGATTCAGCCTTATTAATTCCACCGGGAATATACTAGATTCGTGGGTGCCTGTGCAACCCACTTCTCCGCAGTGCAGCAGTGCACAGTAAGAAGCGAACTCAACGGAGCTAACAGTAACCCACTCGAACACGCCACAAGTAATGACATAGAGCAACTTACGAGCACTGTCATTGTTCAGTTGATGATGATGACGATTAGGAGTTTTGTGGCGCAGCAACAACGAAGTTTATTGAGCGCCAAACTAAACATAGCTGGAGCATACTAAAAAGAGAATGAATCCAGTTGCAACTGGCGCAAATATCCAGTTTAAGAAAATTTAAACCTGGATCAGTGGAGCTAAAGCAAGAACGTGGTGTGAAATGGAAGAGGATCCCTAAATCGTTCCGGAATGCATGATCGACGTAGTAGATGATAGTTAAAAGTTCCCCCCACACGGAGCAAATGTGTCCAACGGGAGCGAACTATTCTCAGACGGCAAAAGAGAACCTCCATGCGCCATTCCCTGTCACTGTTCAGTGGGAAGATGGAATCAAATAGTACATTATTCAAAACAATAACCGACTCTTTCTTTTTTTACTCAAATTCGCACAAACCTACTATAACGATCCCGCGTTGTAATGGGGCCTGACTCCTAAGCTATTAGTTACGGTACTGCAAAGGATATATTAACTTCCGGCGCAATATATATCTTGCGCAAAGTCCCCTAGTACAGGGTTACTTGCTACATCAGCGCAGTTTAGCGCAAATGACGCAGCCATGACATCACCATCATTAAGCCGTATGGCGTAAACAAAACGATCGCAAAAACAACAAAAGCTCCGGGGTCTCGACTCGCGCCCCCTCGTTCAGCGCTCCCGGAGACACAAGAGTTGCGTGTACAATTTCCGGAATATTAAGACGGACAAAATACAAATTATATTTCTTGTTTCCTTTTCTGCTCGAAAAAAAAAAAAATGACAGGGCAGTGCACTGAGCACAAGTAATTTCTCAACAAGTAATAAGGCGTGGTAATTTGTAAATGTTTTAATATATGGAACGCTTTAAATACAAAAGAAACAATGAACCAAAAATCAACTCCCGAATAGCACCAGAGCATTCAGGGGGATCAGAGTTCTTATACCTCGCTCACGTTCGGTTCGTGCCAACGGCCCCTGCCACTCAACGCCGCTGAAAGTGACGCGTTAGAAAAACCGGCTCTTAAAAAGGGGAACGAGCCAAATACCCCCGACAAAATAAACTGATTGGCGAATGAATGCGCAGCCGTGTAAACCGGATACCGTAAGGTTCGGCTCAGCCGACGCGGCTCCGTTAGAAATTGTATAAAATGTTCCACTGGGCAACATTCGCCCCCAGTGCAGGGCAAACAACGCGCAGTTACTCAGTTGCAAGCAAACGTGTCAACACGGCGGGGAAAAGTCAACAAACGCTAAAATTAAATCCCCTAGGGCGAAGCTCGGCGAACGGCCGGGCCGCGACCGAAAGAACCCGACTCGATTCGGGTTTTGATTGGTTAGTAACACATTTAACTTCCCTTGTTTCTACCTTTCATTGGTTTCTATATTTAAAGCTTGAGGCTACGGCGAGGAAGGGCGGAAGAACAAAAATGGGGGGAGGGGGAGGGGATATT
Organism: Ixodes persulcatus; assembly: GCA_013358835.2. Classification (NCBI taxonomy): domain Eukaryota; kingdom Metazoa; phylum Arthropoda; class Arachnida; order Ixodida; family Ixodidae; genus Ixodes; species Ixodes persulcatus. Next base: position 377,892 of record JABSTQ010011034.1, read on the forward strand.
TTCGAGTTAAAAACCGAGAAAGAAAAATATAATGAAGTTTGACTTCTATTTTACAAACTTCTCAGCGGAAAAACCGTAAACTTAATGGTAAAAAAAAAAAAAAAAGTGCACACCGTAATATTGAAAGACTTCATTCACAGTTTACATAATAGCGAGTTTTAGAATAGCGTACCCCAAAGCTTTGCGTAAGCAAACAAATGGCGGCGTCGACGTGCGCCAATCCAAAACGCGGTTTGGGTTTGGCGCATGCGCAGTGGCGACGACGTTACATCTTTGCACACGCAGTCGTACTGCAATGACTAAATTTCTCATCTAGAGTATGTAACAATGTCGCCATACCCTGGCAGGCTGGCTACCCACACGCTGTATAGGTACTAACGAATCACTTGGTTTTGCTAACATGGCCATCGCGTAAAGGCCTGTCCAACAGATACTACGAAAATCGTGAGGCGATCATACCTCGGCAAACCTCACTCACCCTTATCTTCACAGGTGAAATGAGGGTGAGTGAGTTTCTGAACCAGGAAAATTCATGAGTGTGAGGGTGTGTGAGGGCTGTGAGGACCGTGAGTGCATGCGTGAGGGGTATGAGTGCGTGAGGAGTATGAGTGCGTGAGGGGTATGAGTGCGTGAGGGCGGTGAGTGGCGTGAGGGCCTTGAGTGCATGAGGGGCGTGAGGGCGGTGAGTGCGTGAGGGCCATAAGTGCGTGAGGGGTATGACTGCGTAAGGGCGTTGAGTGCGTGAGTGGCGTGAGGGCCATGAGGGGTATAAGTGCTGAGATCCGTGAGGGCGGTGAGTGCGTGAGGGCCATGAGTATGTAAGGTTGAGGGTGAGTCAGGGGCTGAAGGTGAGTGTAGCTGTGAGGGTGAGTGAGGGGCTTAGGTAAGTGTGGCTGTGAGGGTGGGGTGAGCGAGGGCGACCTAAAATGCCAACCTCTGGAGGCGATACGACTCCGACATAAATCGCGCGGCGCTGAGCCAGTGACAAATGCGTCCTGTGCGCGTACACAATTGGCTCCCCCCCTATCTCCATTTAAAACGCGCACACACACACACACACACACACACACACACACACACACACACACACACACACACACACACACACACTCTCTCTCTCTCTCTCTCAGCTGCTCTTCAGGTCCCGAAAACGGGAAAGGGAACAGCTGTGTTCGAAATCTTACCCAAATAGATTCAAGCTAGTCTGGACGCGGGTAGGTTTTTGAACGCAAAGGTACAAAACCCCTAACCTGGAGTAAAATCGAGTAAATCTTGGAACACGGCCAAGGATTCGAGGGCCCAGAGCAGAGACAGCATTGGCCGGTGGCGTGCGACGTCAAGTCTGACGAAAACAGACGTCACCGAAAATCAGAGGAAGCGAGGAGGAACATCTTTATGTTCGCTTGGTTCGTGTCCAAACAGACATCGGGCTGCTGGACGCTTCAATTTCCACGATTTTTGACGGAGTCGCCTCATGTTTTTTGTAATATCTTGTTTGAATAGGCCTTCACAGAACGCAAACTATGCCGACATAGCACAAACGGGGCACTTTTTCTTGTACTCGTGCACGCCAAAGGCAAATATTTCAACACCAAAACCGCGACGAGCAGCGCGCAATGAGCTTGTCACCATTAATATACCTCTTGCAAAATCGAAGCGATACTATACTTGGTTTCAGCTTAGGTCCGAGCGTGGCCGGGTTTGTGAGCTGAAGGTCCAATCAAACAGCGCAAATAGCGCAACGTCATGGCGTTCTTCGCTCTTGATAGGACGAGCCGGCGGAGGAGCACGCACAGAAAGACGGCAAACACCGCTGCTCCTATCAACTGCGGAGAGCACGCTATGACGGTGCGACTTTTTCGGCATTAGATTGGACCTTCAACTCATAACGTCGGCCACGCTCAAACCTAAGGTGAAACAAAGTATAGCGGCGTAGTGCCGCGCAAAGTATCTTGGGAACCCAATGGTCACGCTGATGGTTTCGATTCACTTTTCTCGTTTCACGAAATCCCGTCACGAACAAATACAGTGCATGCATTTTCGAATATGTGACTTTCCTTAAAGGAGTCATGAAACGTTTTTCCAATATTTTCATGTCTAGCTTTCCTCGTCAACTCATAAATCGCGCATTCTACCGAACAGTTCAAGAAGTCGGAAAGGGGGAGTCCCCTCTTGCTCGGACTCTCGTTTGTGTAATCCGGACACATCCATTCTCCCCCTAGAAGATTAGCCCGTCGCTCAAAATTCAGACAAAAGTTGCTATCCCCACCCCGTTCACCCCGAAGCTGACAGTGCTATGAAAGCTACATGCTCCTTAGGCCAGCCACACCTTTGCCACGTGATCACGCTCTCTCGCGCATACCCACGCGCAGAGACAGGTGATGAAAGGGGGGTGGCTGATTGGTCCGGCAAGCGCGTAGCTTCCACCACAATGTCAGCTTAGGGATGAAGGGAATAAGTGAGGTCCGGTGTCGTGTGACGTTCGTATGGGCCCGGTGACGCGCTGCGGGGGCCCAGTGACGCGCTGCGGGGTCCGCGGATGTATCACAGTGAAAAGGCAGAGAGCTTACGAAGGGAAGAATTTACGAAATAGTCCGCTGTGTTTTTCAAATTTTCGTACTGAAAGTCACGCTTTTGACTTTCTACCTTTTTTTCTTTTAGCCCACTGAACGATGTGCTATTAGTAAAATCCCAATATAAATTGATTCATTCCAGCCCGAAATTCGTTTCATGGGCCCTTTAAAATTATAATATTGTAGGTGTTACCTACCAATACAAATAAAATGCTAGAACACTTTTCTTTTTGTTGCGACTTAAACCAACCTACACAAAAACACCGAATCTGTGAGAAGAATTAAACCCCGAAAAAAAGAAAAGAAAAAAGACCCCCAATTTCCAGAAAAAAAATAATAAACACAGAAAACATGCAACCTTACGCATAATGCAACGAGCGCATGCATGAATTTTTAAAAATAGTCTATTCTCCCTATAAGTGTTTTCCACCCGTATTTTTTTTTTTTTTTCAAGCGTATTTGATATTGATACAATTTATTTAACCAGCTGTTAGACGGGGAGTTTAGATAAAGACGCGGACGATGTTTGAGTCCGTCCCAGCCGCTACAGGCAACCTCAAACGTTTTTATCTGCAACAGCTGTTGCACACTAATCCGCATGAGTACGAGCAACGGGCTGATTATGAAACAAATAGTATCGACGTTGCCTGCCTCAAGCATACTTTTTTTTTTTTTTTTTGGTCGTGTTTTTAGAGTTACGTTTCAGGCTGCAACAGCCCGCCAGAAGCCTCGTCCGTCTCCCGAAATTACCTCAAGCCTGCACATGCCGCACACCCACGCCGCTTTGTTGACATCCGACGCGGGTGGCGGAGAGAGGGAGACGCCCTCAGATACAGCCAGCGCGGTCAAACCGACCAAGCGTCGGACAACGGAAGTGGGACAGCCGCCACCACACACCAGCCGTCAAAACAAATCCTCCCTCCCTTCCCTCGAGACAGCCAAATAGAGAGAAAATGTTCCGGGCGGCCATTGAAGGAGGAAAAGAAACAGCCGACGGCGGCGGAGGTACACGCACAAACGTGACGGAACCGAGCTCCCCCCGACCCAGCAACAGTGCGTCCACCCCCGCTATCAAAACGGACCACAACATCGTCTTCTCCGCCGAGCCAAGCAGGCGCCATTGTGTTTTTCATGCAAATATGGCGTCCTCGGCAGCGGCAGACGACGTCGGCGGGCTGCGTCGGCTCGGGAGAGAAGGAGAGGTAGAGAGAGAGAAGAGGAACGAGAGAGGGCGAGAAACGAACCAACACGACGCGACGGTCGGATATGCTGCTTGAACCAAAGAAAAAATGCAAACAAATTCTTCAAATCGCAGTTGGTTAGAGCACTAATAATTCCCGAACAGTCTAAACTTAGCCGGAGGCGCGAATGAAGAACGAAGTTTGGGATTTTCAGCAGCGCCGTCTGCGTATGTCGGTTCTGAGTCACCCGGATGTAGAGATCTCCGAAGCGCCGTCAGCTGATCGCGTGGGGCGCCTTGTTACTACCCGCCGCGAAATTCCTCACCGACCGGAATACGCGAGGCGCTGGAGCGCGAGAAAAAGAGCCATAGTTTTCTTCTTCGCCTCATTCCGGCAGTTATCACGCGTGAGACGAATCGGGCGTAGCAGACCACCCAATAAATAAAACTGGAAGCTTACTGTAGCACGTCCTAGTCTCAATCAACTGCGGGTGCCGTTCACCCCAATCCCGTGGACGCGCAAGGTCAGCAGTGTGTCTCTCTGGAACGCTCCGAGCCATTTTCGCGACCACCCTGATCGAAAAAGTGGGCCCCCGTGCGCAAATAACGCGAACAGCGCGCACGTTTCCCAAAGTAAACAGCGTCTACGAGGCTTAACAAATCATGCTGCCCCAAAATTGACTTGTTATCACGCCCGATGGCTGTTAGACCCCGAATTTTCGTAATATTTGCACGCCACGCTAGCCTCTGCGCGTTAGAGAGCCGGTAACAGAATTACTTGCGAGCGTTTGTTGTACAGAACACGAAACATCAACAAGAATTCACATGTTGGTGGACGCATGGTGTTCATAGCGTTCACGGGTCTTCGTTTCGCTAGCGCCAACACACAGAGGATATCTTATAGTCTTGACGTAAATAATATAGCGTGTACCACATTATGGCATGTGGTAAAAATACCGAAACCTGAGGAGAGCTCTCAGAAATTCGTAAACATTGCGCGTTCCCAATGAAAGGACAACGCCATAACCACATGGCGCGTTAGCTTGCATAGGTTGCCACGCAGCCAGAGGAAAAAATATTCCACTCACCTCCCCAAGAGTTATCCAAAGTTGTTTCAATCCGTAGCAGAGTGACGGTAATCCAATTAAAAATAATCCACAACGCACACACACAAAATAAAATCCGCTACGCGTTAAAATGGCGCGGAAAATCTTTCAATTTGAATTCCGTTCATCCATGGCCGTTGCGTTTCCTCCCGCCAAAATTGACTCGGCCAAGGCATCGGTGCTGCAGTTTCGTACCCGTATTAGATGGCTCGGAGTGTGTGATCTCGCCTACACCTAAGATTTACACGCAACATATAACTAATAGAAACCATAGCGCAAGATAAATCATTATTATACGGATTCACTTGCCCAATATTATATACGAAACCACGAGTTCACAGGCTTGTATAAGCGAGCCGTATACAACTCATTTCCGGAGCTTCCGACTTCGCGCTAAATAAACGTTTTCATAACGAACGAAAAAGATAAAAAAAAAAAAAAACACAACCTAGACCAGAATTGTTTTATTACAAGAAGTTACATGAGCTGAGCCATTCAAAATCATAGATGTATACATAAAACGAAGGTGATGAGATAAAACCATCTTGCGCTGTGCCCGGACCTCAGCCTTCGGACTTCTTGGGCGGTCTGAAAATAAATGACAGTAGAAGCATGTTAAAAAAGCGAACACATAACGGAACGAACAAGAAAGCAATAAATGACGGCAAGGAAAGAAACAAAAGGGTAGGTTAGCTTAAATACAATTTCATAATAATGCCACTGCGCCACTGCCTTGTACACTAGCGCCATCTGGGGTGTCAACCGGCAAGCCCCCCATTTGCCACCAATTTTCAAAACCCACGTAGGTACGGCTATTCTACGCATTGAAGAGGCGATTAATTAGTTATGCCACTGATTTACTGGGTGGCATAAATTACTTTTTTGACCGCGTGCAGCGTGCGCCGCAACTTTCCACAAGGACATAGTCCGGTTGCAGACATAAATTTCTAAAATCCCCCACTATTTGTCAGAATGATATGCATGGAACATTTTATTCTAATGAAGAGGTGTCTCATTAAATCTTTTTCTCGTGGTATTTTGGCAGGAACGGTTCAGTAAGCCAGGTTACACGTGCTATAGCGTGCCGAGAGTTAGGGGGCTGCTTGAAGTAAAGGGCACTCTTTGTAAGGGCTCGACGTAGAGTGCCTCAATGTATTTCTGTTTAGGGTGATGCCATCGTTTGTAGTACCCGATGTGACAGCACGCGCTCACAGGGAAAATAGAAAAAAATCGCAGGAAACAAAATGTCGCCGTAGCACAGGCAGTGCCACGAGCGCGTGCAGGGACACTCTCTTTCACGCGCTACAGAACAAAAAATAAAAATAAGCGTTCCAAACAAAACGGCCAGATGTCATCACCCCAAGCAAAGCGCACATGAAGGCACCCTAGGCTCGAGAAGGAATGGTCTTGTTCTCGTCCACATGCTTACACAACAGTACCACAAGACAGTATGAGTGCCAATCCTGTGGCATGCATCTTGTCAAAATAAATGCCAAAGCAGCCCAAAGCACCACATTGTAATTTCGACCAAGAAAATCTTGGTGCAAAAGAAAATAATTGTTTTTGTATTTATCCTTTCCCCAGAGGCAAAAACAAATCCATAAACATATGTCCACCAGCCGTGGCACTTTGTGGAACACGCTGAAACAAGTATGATTAAAGAGGTTTGGCAAGCAAAAAATTAAATATCAAACACCTACCGTAATATCCAAAGAGCAACCCCACCCTCCCAAGATTGTGAACCCTTATTTTAGTGGTACTTTTCTGTTAATGAACACCAAAAGGTAGCCTACTCCTATATTCCATCCACTCCCAAGCTGACGGTGTGGTGGAAGCTATCTGCTTCTATGACCAATCGTACATCTATCTTTTGCAATGTGATCAGGGGCGGATTTAGAGGGGGGGTCCGGATGTCCTGACCCCCCCCCCCCCCCCCTCTTGATTTTTGCGTGTGTAAAATTTAGGGCGTGAAACGAGGGAGAGGGGAAAGGGTTTCTAAACATATGGTACGCTGACCAACACCTGACCCCCCCCTCAGGAAATTCCTGCATCCGCCCCTGAATGTGATCACCATCCTGCCCATACCACAAGCACAGAGCAGGGGTCAGGCAGTCGATTGGTCCAGCAAGAGCGGAGCTCCCACCATGCTGTCAGTTTAGGAGTGAACGGAATATTCGCAACTTTCACGGCCTATAGGGGGCGCACTGGTGCCTATCAAAATGGCTGTCATCTGGATGATCGTCGTAGAACAGCAGTACGAGGCTGGGTCTGCGACGCGTAAGTAATTCTAGTTTTGCTATATCCAAGCGGTATTAGAGCCTTACGTTATTTTTTCAAGCCAGGAAGGTGTAGGCAAGCCCGTTTATTATCAGGCCTATCATCCAGGAGCTAGGGAGCGCGATTCTCACACCGCGGTACCACCATCGCTGAAAGTTGCGAATTGAAATTACACCCAGGTAGAGGCTACCTGGGTGTAATTCCTATATCCCGTGGTGCTTACTGCAGAGGCGGCAGTAACGGAGCAGCACTTTTCACTACTGTGATCCTAATATATTTGACACAGTTGACAGGGCCTTCGTTGGGGCAATTTGGAACCACCTGAAGACAATGTTCGGTCAACGAAGGCCGCTTCGGTACTAGGTCTACCGGCAAAAAGCACTCTCATCCAAAGAACACAAAAAGAATGGCAGCCATCGTGAAGATGAATGGGGACTGTGGCAGCTATAACGAAGCACATAAACATTAAACATAATGATAGACCGTGCACAAATAGACAGAACAGACGAGGTAAGAAGAAAACGGAAGAGAAGCGCATATTCACAACTGAAATGTATTGCGTGAATAAAAGGAAGATGAAGCAAGATGACAGACACTGGCACGTGGGCATACAATCCAGTCACGCCCAAAGGACCACAAAAAGGCTACTTCTTTTTCGCTAAGCGCCACCGACGGCTGACTAACGTAGTTATTGCCTAAACCCAGTGGTTCTCAGCCATTTATGTTTCGCAAACCCCTTGTGGATCGGCGGAGACGATGGAGGACCCCGTTTGTGATGTCGGGAAGGGGAAATATAGGTTAATTATGATAGTGATTTAATAAATTGATATAACTAAGGGCTAGAGTGAAGCAAATTTTTCTTATTGACATATACACGAAGAAACGCACCTGAAAACTGGAACGTTTCTTCTCAGTCGAAGAAAAGACAACATTTATTCCCGGCTTGACTGACGAGGCTGGGCTTCGCGGACCCCTAGAATGCCTTCGCGGACCCCCATTTGAGAACCATTGGCCTAAACCCATAATGGCATATGCCTCGAGCACCTCGCGTGTTTGTTTTTCTTTGTACCATCCAATAATTGAGGTTTTGTCAAACGATGGAGATCACCTCTTCCAATGCACAGAAAGGTGGCCTCCTTCAGTTGAAGTTAAGGAGAGATTGTGCTCACGTAGCCCCTCACTGAGACACCGGCCAGTTTGTCCCACATAGCACCGTCCACAGGAAAGAGGGATATTAGACACAACGCCCGACGTACAAGGAACAAAAGGGCGCACATATTTTGCTGCACGTATGGCGTGGTATGTTGGCCTGTGTCTCAATGAGAGGCAATGTGAGCACAAACTCTCTTTACCTTCAAGTGTAGGAGGCCACCTTTCTGTGCATTGCAAGAGGTGTACGTGTTCTCCATCGTTTGACAAAACCTCAATTATTGGATGGTGCAAAGAAAAACAAACAAGCGAGGTGCTCGAGGCATATACCATTATGGGTTTAGGCAATAACTGCGTTAGTCAGCCGTTGGTGGCGCTTAGCGAAAGAGAAGTAGCCTTTTTGCAGTCCTTTGGGCGCGAGTGAATATTATGCCCACGTGCCGGTGTCTCTCATCTTGCTTCATCTTCCTTTTCTTCACGCAATACATGTCAGTTGCGAGTACGCACTTCTTTTCCGTTCTCTTCTTACCTCATCTGTTCTGTCTATTTGTGCACGGTCTATCATTATGTTTAATGCATACCAACTAGCCCAGCTTACTACCTTTCTACACAGCTTCTTTACTGTACGTGATGTGGCATGTAATATATATGCTACAACCTGGAAAAAAGGTGGTGACTCAATTTATGGTGGCTGTTTTGAAGGAAAACGAAGTCAGAAAAATCGAGCAACGAGGTCAACGACGTTGGAAATTTCGTCCTGGTACACATAAACTCTATAAAGAGAGTCGCAGTCTCGCAAAGACGTTTGTAAAATCTATCTAAATTAACTTCCACATTCTTTTAGCATCTGCGACGAGTTGTATGAATAGACATCAAAGAAACTGGCTTTCACATTCTTCAGAAGACTGCGTTCTCGGCCTGGCTACGATATGTTTTTCTACTTATATTGGTTGTACAGTGCAATACACTTATAACGATGTACTGCTTATAACGATCAGTTTCTAGAGCTACTAGGCTAGAAACGTCAGTCTCTAGTCCATATACAAAGATAATCTGTTATAAGGATTTAATCTTTGGGTTTTCTCATTATCATAAGTGAATTCCACGATACCCCAAAAGCTAACCCGCCCCTTAACCCGCTCTCAATTGAAGTGGGTTATCTCTCGAGATGTCACGGTATGCCACTGGGATGTTTGGCTACACATATATTGCCTAAGCTTGTACTGTAAACAAAGCATTAGTGGTACAAATAAACGCGACTTAATTGCAAACCCCTCGGAAGCTCCGTCCAGCTGCACAAAGTGTACGATTCACAACTTTTGGGTCGAGATTGTGCATTTAAAAAGCAGGACTGAAGCCCTACACAACCATCTTAAAGAATGGGCAAAGCAGCTACTGGATCCCTTTGGCCTCAGAGTTCCCCAACTCTGCAAATTGCAGTCGGGATTTCTGGAGTTGGGGAAGGAGTTGAAGGGTTCCCCAACCCTGCAAGTCTCACCGATTTCTCCGAAACTCGCAGGCTCGTCAGAACTGCCCAGATTCCAGGTCTACCCTTCGTTTGTCGGTAGATACGCCGAACACAAACGTCTGGGGAGCATCCGGCATGCTGCCCAGCGAAGGCAACGCTGCTCACCTGTAGACCCCCACGACAACGGCGTGGTCCCTCTCGTAGGGCTCCAGGGTGATCTGTTCCTGAGGCTTGAGGCGTTCCTGCTTCAGCTTCTCCACCTCACCAGCAAACACAGCTTCGGGCTCCGCCGTCGAGTCAATGCAGTTCGCCTGCGCACGACGCACAACCTCGATCGCACCGAGTACATTCCCTCGAACAGTGCCCCAGGCTAGGGGCTCTTTGGGTGAAATAAATCGTCTCCAACAAAGGTGAGGATGCTCGGAGTGGCAAGGTTTAAAAAGTGGGGCCTTCAGCTTGTGTTCTTTCACAGGCTACGGTGTTTGGAACGCGTCTCCAACTGGCATATGCCGCATCCTAAAAAGTGGCCCCTCGACTTCAACTCCACGACTTCGCAAAAGTGTGACACTGTTGCCGGCCGCAGTCTGGCGGTGTCACGGACACCTGGCTCTGCTGCAGGTTGCTCTCCAGCTCCACAGTCCACGGAAGCTTCGGCAGACGGAAGCGGGGACGCCGTGACGACAGCAACACTCGCTCTCTTTGGTGCCTTTTGTCAAAACTTCTACGTCGACCCACCAGGATAGGGACATCTGACAGCGTGACATTCAGCCTTTTGTGACGTCATTTGTTGGCACTTCAGGGCCACTTTCGATACATGGGTGGAACAGCACACTAAACACAACAGTCGGAGACGCGTTCAAGGCACCATGCTCCGGCTAATTTCGAAAGCTCCTCGCGAGTAGAAACGAAAGGCTTTCCAAAGTTTTCGGTTCAGAAACCGAGCCGAGCAAGTCGGATTAACAGAAGACGAAAGCTTCAGACACACCACGATTTAGCAAGCAGATAGAGGACGTTTCATTGAATGACAATCTACCAAATTCGGCTGTTTTTTTTTTCTTCTGTTCTTAAAGGCCCGTTCACACTCTTGCGACTGAGTACGATTGAGCGAGACGAGATCTCTTAAAACTTCTTAAATTTTTTTAGAACGAGGGAACACACTGGCATTGTGGCGCCATCTATGCGGTGACCCTGGAACTGCATTTCACAAGAGCGAAGGCTTTGCGGGATTTCCGAGGTCAAATGTGCGTAATACCCATAGAAAGGCTCGTTTATAACATTGACAAAAGTTTTTCGAGCCAAGAAAGAAAGGATAATGCGCGAGAGAAATAAAAAAATATGCCGGACCGCCGAGTTTACTTTGCTACCCAATAGATGGCGCCAGTGTGTCCTCTGGTTTAAGAAGTTTTAAGGAACCAAGGTTTAAGAGGTCGCAAGAAAGTGAACCGGCCTTTATAAGAACGATCTCACCATACTAAACTACTACTGCTAGGATCAACATATCGGGAAGACAATCAGTGTCGGTCAAAAGGCTGTGAAGGGACAAGAGAAAAAAAGGTGGAAGGCCGTGTATTACCAGAACAAACTAATTCATCTAAGACTAAAATGTTGCAGCACTTGAACATGTGGCAGGTGAGCACTGCTGTTTTGCCACCAGTGAAGACTTCACAAACCTTTATAGAAATGACAAAGTGGCCTCCATTCTTGAGGAAGTGGTGAGCGTTGATTGCAACGATTCTCGCTTGGTCGGGCTGCGCGACGTCCGCGAATACGGTGTCCACCATGCCTAGCCAGAGAGACAAGCGGGGCAGCACAATTAGCCAATGCAAATAGAAGATTATGTGAAGACACAGTTTGAAAACAAAAGTAACCAGACAATGTGTTAGAGCTCGTTTGTTTTAGGATGGTAAAGTCAATCAAAGGAAGAAGACACTCTGAATCCAAAAATGACCAAACTCTTTTAACAGGCAAGTATGGATGACAACCAATGAGCCGCTAAACAGCTCTTCAAAAACATCCCGAGAATGTCAAAACACATGGAACACCTGCAAGCATATGTACACGCCCGCTGCTAAGACAAAAATCTCTCAGGAACAACAGTTACAGGGTGCAACTAGCCAGAAAAAAAAAGTTGATTTGGAAAATTGTTGTATTTGCATCCCACATCTAGAGAGTATTCCTATAGTCAGTTACAAGTCAAGAAGGAAGGAGAAGCTCCTCCAGTGATGTGATTGGCATAAGCCGTCTTGGAGCATGTTTTGGAGCAGACAAAACAGTGTTTTGGAGCAGTTAAATTGGCTATTGGAGCAGATATTCTTAGAAATATAAAAATATTTGTTTTAAGTGCTGGACAAATGAAGGTCACTTTGCTCGCCGCAATGAACAAATTATGGTCAAGTTAGACCACCTGGGAGTTGTTCAAAATGCAACTGAAATGCCAATGACATGACACACTTTGCAATGATTCAGTTAAATGACATTATATATATATATATATATATATATATATATATATATACATACATATATCCGCTATAGATAAATGAGAACCGAACTGCACCTATTAAAATTAGTTGAAAATTACCAGCTTAGTAGTAAATATCACAGCAATTGACTAGTTATATAGTATAATAAATTGAAGCAGTATCCAACTGATGAAACATGTAACTACTGAAGTGCAATGCAAAATTGTACACAAGAAAAAGGTGCATTATGACTAGCGGGTGTTTTTCTTTTTAATTTTCGACTTTCTGCAAGGCTGCTGGAAGCCTCGCTTTGCCTTGGGCAGGTAATAAATGTCCACTTTAAATGTCTCCGGAGAGACATTGAGACATCCCACAAGTGTACAATGCTGTAGGCGTTGCCGAGGAATTCCAAAAAACCGCTTGCCACCGTTTTCACTGGTTTTCGACGTGCCAGATTTTCATCAATCATGTTCGCATGCACGTGAGGGCAACTTCAGCAGCTTGCAGTTGCACGTGCTTTGTCGCGCGAGCAGAGACGACTGTTCAATCTAAACCAAAACCATGCCACTCCATTCCGACGCCGACTGCATGGTTCCCCAAAACTGTATGCAAAATGGAACTCTCCAGCATATATAAAAAAAAAAAAAAAAACTGTCTAGCAACGCATGCTTGCCAGGCCGGTAGGCGAGGTACAAGGAAAAAAGAACCTGAGCGCAACGATGCAAGACATCGCGAGCCAGGGTCAAAAAGTTCTTGGAGCGCTTTGTGCAACGACTGAACTAGAGACAAACAAGCGCGCTGCGCGGGTTCAGCGTGCAGATATTGCCTTCTTTGCTTTAGCTCACTTCGCCTCACCAACTTTTTTTCGCGGCAGATTTTTCACGTACCGGAGTCCCTTTCAAAAGAAAGCCCACCGAGAGAAACCTAAGAAACCAATACTTCGACACAGCAGTCTTTGAGTTAAAGAGGGATTTTTGTAGTAGCGTATGATTTAAACAAGAACAGGAATGTTGATGACCTTGCAGCGGTCCTTACGTTTCAGTTTTGAAAGCGCCTTATCTGCAGCGACGTGGGGACGGAAACACCCGACGTCATGCGACCACGGTGACTGGTAGGCAGGGACCAAATATAGTTTTTCCACGGCCATTGCTTTCAGGAGCGAGTGCTTCAGCTCACAAAGTAACTCCCGCCGCGCAAAAACGTGGTTTCGTTTCACAGCATGACAGCACGGCTGGTACCCGGCAAGCTAGCGTCGGAGCGTCCGCGCACGCTTGCATCTATCATTGCAAAATTTTGTAAAAGACGCGAGACGAGGCCCACAAGACGACAAGAGCAGCGAGATCGCGAAACGAGAGAAGGAGAGAAACACCATGCAAGACCGGATGGACGATTGATGCAGGGTACTGTTGTGTTGGGCGGCCGCTTGTGCCACCTAGCTCACACATGCTCAATTACGGTACTCAGTTTAGTTTCGGTTTTGAAAGGCGAGCGAAATTGGTCCTTTGGTGCAGATTACCCATATTTTGGCAAAATGTATCAGGGTTAGCCCCTTGGCGCAGCAATCATATCACTGCTCCTCCCATAAGCATGATGCGCCCATTTCAAATCCATCCGCAGTCGAAAGAATAGTTCCCTGGAAACGCCTAGATAGTGAAGGAATTGCCAAGATTATTGATAACCCAAAAATGTCTTCTGCGGTAGGTACTGATAACATTAACACAAAATTTTTGAAAAACACTAAAATGTATTCTAGCATTATCCTGTCCAAGATTTTTTCTCAGTCACTTCAACATGGTGTCTTGCCATTGGATTGGAAGGTGGTTCCTGTACACAAAGGTGGCAATAAACAAAGTCCATCTAACTACCGTCCCATCTCCATAACGAGTATATCATGCAAAATCCCCGAACACGGGACGTAATTTACTCTCAACTTGCAAACTTTCTGGATTCTAACTCTTTCTTTAACACATCACAACATGGTTTTCGGAAGTTTTACTCATGCGAAACCCACCTTCTTAAATTTACTCAAAATCTCCATGTCACACTTGACCAGGGTTCCAGAACTGACTGCATATTCCTTGATTTTTCCAAAGCTTTTGACAGGTTCTGTACTCGGTCCACTACTATTTCTTATATATATTAATGATCTCCCTACCCAAGTCCCCTCTTCTATTAGCCTTTTTGCTGGCGACTGTGTTCTTTACAAAGAAATCCTTAACGACTCTGACATCTCTGCTCTTCAAACCGATAATAACAATGTAACCCAATGGTGCAACGACTGGCTTATGGAACTTAATATCTCTAAATGTAAATCCATGTGTGTCTCTCATCAAATTAACATTTGCCCTTCCTATTCTATCAATAACTCTACCCTCCTTCCTGTGTCCTCCTACAAATACCTCGGTGTTCACATTTCAAATGATCTGTCCTGGAATATTCATGTCGACTATGTCATGAAAAACGCTAATCAATTATTAGGATACATCAAACGAAACTTTTTTCTTGCCCCTCTTTCATTAAAGCTTCTCATTTATAAAACCTTAATTCCATAAGATTTATCCCTCTAACCCTACTCTCCGCTAAGCACTATTTTCTGAACCATTTTACATATCACGCAGCGATCATCAATTAAAAGTTGGGATCCCTCATTGCAGCACATCTACCTTTAATGCCTCTTTTAGCCTCAAACCTCGATTGACTGGAACCGCCTTCCCGCAGCCATTGCCACAATCACTGCCTCAGATAAATTTAAGATTGCCATTACTAACCTGTTACATGATGTTTAGTAGTAAGTTTGCATATTGTTTGCCTTTTCAATGTTATTTGTTTTATTCCATGTACATTGCCATTACAAACAAACCTGTTAAATGATGTTTAGTAGTTATTGTGTAGTTTTTGCCTTTTCATTGTTATTTGCTTTGTTCTATTTACTGTGCCCCACTCCTCTCTGCAATGCCTTCGGGCCCTGAGAGACATAATAAATGAAAATGAAATTCGTTTTCTAACAATAGTTTTCCTAAACAATGCGAGTGTATTCCTGATAAAAACAGCGATAATTTCTTTCACAATTTATGTACACAAATGAAACTCTGGACTGCATTCTGCCTCGCAACTCCTAGTATATACTGTAAATTTCACTCATATTAAGTCAAAGGTTTAAACTTTCAGAGGCAACGAAGTCAAAGCTACAGGCACCCGTACACATTGAGCGCCAATCAAAGCTACGCATCTTCACTCTTCACTTCCGAGACGTAATAGAGAGTTGTCCCCCCAGCACAGCGTAGAGAGCAAAACCTGCTTGTGTGAGAAATCAACCTCGCCAGCAAAATTTGTAGTAACATGCAAGAGTAAAATTTTAAAAACAACTTGTGTTGGGATCACGCAAACTGTGTCCTGGGGCCCTCATTTCAATGGTGGGACGAAGCTGGACCAGGACACTGCCGCCTGTTGGTCCTGCCTCGTCCCGTCGTGTAGATTAGGGCCCCTGCGTACACTCCAGGGACCACAACACAGGATAGAAAAAATTTCCGTGCAATAAAGGAGCTTGCAAATTGCCACACGCATCGCCGAGCAAGAGCGTGCGTGGCCGAACGGTTACCGCACTTGTCTGTCACGCGGAAGATCTGGGATCGATTCCAGGTAGCGGAATGTTCTTTGATTTCTTTCTGTCTACTTGTCGTTCTTGCAAGTTCGAGAACTTTCTAGTCTCATCGAGTTACGAATGTTCTACGCACCAAACGTTCTAGGCAGCATGTCCCAGAAACCCACGCCGGTACAAAGAGTGCTCCGCGTGGCGAGCCAAAGTCAGTCTCGCCCCAGCGTTCGATCCTGCTGCTACGCCGCCTTCGATGCCAGGGACGCTCTAGTGTTATTTTCCGTTTCCTTTTTGTTTCGGGCACAAGTTTGCCCCATTAAACGTTTAGTTTGTTTCAGTTTCCGTCACTTCATTCATTGTCATTAGTGACAACGTTGCATTCATTACACACAGAACATACATACTGCCTTTCAGAGGCAATGCAAGAGGCTGGGCGCTCGGTCGGGCTGCGCGACGTAAGGCATCACCTTAGAAATAGGATGTGTGCTCAGAACTATTTGTCACAAAATTTTTGAGCGTCAAATTTATTCGCTAGCATTTAAAGCACATACCATCTATGCGTCGCACGTGTTTGTGGTGCACGCATGGTGCACATCTATGCCAGTGTTGGAGCATGTGCACAGAAGCTAAGAGGGCCTTGGGAATCTTTGACCAAGACGTTTCCAAAACCCCTTATATTCAGGGGTACCAATACCCACCTACGAGCATCCTGTACTTGTGTGGGTGGCGAGCATCTTCAATGATGGGGATGACGTTGGTTCTCTTCTGAGCCACACCAATCAGGTCACGGCCTGACCTGTGAGAGAACTCCACCGCGTATACCAGGCCTTCCTGGAGGTGAAAACAATGATAATCAATGCCAAGAGTGCAAAGCAACCGAGACCAAAACGCTTATGTCCATTTGCGGAAATACTTCCATAGATGAGATTCTACCGTCCCGCCAGGAGCCAGAATTAATGTTTAGGAAAACAGCACACACTTTACAAAATGTACCAGCTCCAAAGAGACGAGGAAGTAGCAAAGCATCGGAACTCGTCAAAAAAGGCACTAGGAATACTTCACGACAGGACAGAACATTTTGGACACGGTGCAAGCTACACTCGCGGACAACGTTCTGTGGCTATGCGGTTAAAGCTATGGGCGCACGTGTGCTTGCGCATCTCGAACGCCCGTCAAAGACGTGCACATGTACTCTTCATTTCCAAAATGCCACCGAAAGTTGACCGCGAGTATGGGGAAACATTAGGGTAGGAACTCGCTCCACTGTCGTGCCAACATTTGAGAGCGAGGACACGGAGGAACGACACTAAAACATGTTTGTGCATTGTCCCTTCACACCACAGGCATCGAGACTCGGATCACGAAGGGACAACGAACAGATGCGTTTGCACGTCATTCTTTCTTTCACAGCCTCGAGCATTAGCATGGCAAAGAGAGGGTCACATTACGTCCTAACACTTCTCCAGCTCGTGACGAACAACATCCTCTCGTTTCATTATCAATGCAGCTGCACCAGCTCGCTCCTGTGGTCTACTGACCGATTCCCTCTCCCATCTGCAGACCAATGCTCTTTGGGAAAAAGAAGCCAGTCTCTTAACAAAACGCGGCCCATTCTCCGGCTCTCGTCGAAAGTTGGGGACCCCAAGCAGGTGACTCACGGGACCGACGATGTCGGCGACGTGCGAGACCGTCGTGCCCGACGCCGCTCCCAGGTAGAGGACCTTGGAGCCGGGGGGCATGTGGATCTTGTCTACACCACCCAGGATGGCCGCTGCAAGTTTGGACCGGAAGGGGTTCCACACCCTGTACTCCAGCTTGGTCTCTCCTTCCTGAAGCAGAAGTGACGTCCAAGGGTTCTAAATCAACCCCGTTCACCGACACAGGAAAATTTCTGGCGAAGCCATGGGATTCGTACGACGCATCACAAACGGTCGCGGAAAAAACCGGTTCAGGTATCGTGCATCAGTGGCTCTTAACCGTCCACGCTTCAAAGAACCCTTGCCGACCGGCAGAAGCGACGGGACATGAAGTTGGGCAAATTGGCGAGTAGCGACAACGGTGAAGAAAGAAAAGGGGAGAGGGGATTAAGCACTTGGTCCTGCCCCTTCACATCCTTCACCCTCATTTCTGTTCCTACTGTTTTCGCCAAGGAGTGACGAGTGAAGCAGCAGCGAGGGGAGGGGGGTACTGGGTGATCATGACGGTGATAGGACGTACGAGTACAACTAATAGCTAGCGTGAAATTGTTGTATACAGAAGAAAACTTGGACCAAAAGCGTGAATGTGTCCTTTGTATGACAAAACAAGACCTTTGATTCACTGGCTGAACGGACAAGGAAGGTCCTTGCAGACCAAAAGTGCCTTTGTAAACACCCTTTTGAGAATCGCTGTCATACATGAAAGACCCCATCAGGGAGAACAAAGCATACATTTGCATTAAAGGTCACTGGGTTATTGACTCTTATACCCCTGCCAGACAGGCACCTGAAATGACCTTTACGCCAAAGGACCTTTAGTGTAAATGTCATTTAAGCAGTGCCACACGGCAACTCAAATGGCATTTAGCGTAAAGGGCCTTTTCGTGAACCTGAGTTGCAACAACTCCTCTACGGCTGCTAAAGGCGTACTTTCGTCAGCGGCGGTCTACACTAGAGAAGCAAATTGAAATAAAAAAGATTGTACCGATATCAAAAATCAATGTTTTTGTGTGTTTATTATTGAAAAAGAATGTGCTTCACGTATATTCTATACAGACCTCGCTCTACTAATAGTTTTCTGTACTCACGGCCCCAGCTATCTAGTAGGTCTCGTCGTTCCGCTGCTCGCCTGCTCACATCGTCCGCCTCGGCACTTCGGTTTCTCTCCTCTCGATCTCCCTTACAAACATAGTTATACCCCTGTCAGACGGCGTTCTAAAAATCCTTTTCACTAAGCTCCTTTAAAAAAATCGGCCAATCAGCTCGCGATGTGGAGTGCGCACGTGCTCTGTGGCGCGCGCACGTGCTCTACGGCGTGCGCTGGTTCGCCGATTTTATAAAGGAGCTTAGTGCAAAGGACCTTTAAAACGCCGTCTGACAGGGGTATTATCTAGCTTTTATTTCTCTACTTTATATTTTATCATCCTTTAATAGTGTCTGTTTTTTGTACATATATATTTCTGTATCTCACTCTTGCCTCGTGCAAGATGTCGAACGACGAAGGAGCGTCTACGACTGGGAAGGGGTCGTTGCGCTTCCATTGGAGCGTTGAGGCAACCTGGGCGCTGATACGACTTTGGGAGGATCGGCTGGAGGACCTCCGACGCGTGCGATGAAACTCAAGCGCGAGCATGACGCCAAACCGAACAGGGCAAAAGCGTAACAGAAGCACGGAAAGGAGCGGGAGCACTGAGCAACGTTAGGACCGAGTGAGTGGGAGACACGCAGGGTTGCTCCTAATTGCAAAAAAAAAACACTTTGCTTGTGCTTAAAATGGACTTTGCTGTAATCGCTGAACTGAACTCGTTATTTTGTCTATTTTATTACTTTATTTGCTTAAAGGACCCATGCAAAGGAAAAAAACTTTTTTTTTAAACAGGCTAGATGGAAAAAGAATATTATAAAACGAATTTACAACGAAGAAAAAAATTTAGAGCTATATTTACGGGGCCAAACAAATTTGTAGTTGGCGCCCGCGGGAGCCGCCGCTGGTAACGTGGTAGGCCCGCGCGCCGCCGCGCTCCGTCGCCGCCGCTGCCGCACGCTGAGCGTTGTGCGACGCCACTTCAAAGCGTTTCTCCACGCCGCCATCGCCACCGCCGCACAAGTTTGTCTGCTTTGAGGCGCCGCCGCCGTCATCTGACCGGCGCACAGGTCTGTCACGTCTGCTTGCGCTTTTTCAGGAGTTTCCTTTGGGCTCTAAAAGTTACTTATTAATCTTAGTTTTTTTTTTTTTTTTATACTTCAAACAAAGATGAATAAGTTACTTTTAGAGGCCATAGGAAGCTTCCGAAAGAGTGCAAGCACCACATGATAAATAAGGGCCAGTCACGTGATAAATAAGGGCACTTTTCCGCCACAAAACCAACTACAAATTCGTATAGCGCCGTAAATATAGCTCTAAAATTTTTTTCTGTTGTAAAATCGTTTTATGACATCCTTTTTCAATCTAAGCTGTTTAAAAAAAAAAAAAAATGTTTTTTTCCTTTGCATGTGTCCTTTAAGAAAAAATAAAAATTATTTATATTGCCAAAATATTATTTTTCTGGTGTGAACGTGATTTATGCGTTTGAAGGAGTTACAAGACTTCAATCACTGTGAACATCGTCTAAATAACATCTACTTGAGCTGTCTGGCACAGCAGAACTTAAAGGTCATTTGAAAATCCTAAAAGCCTTTGGCGCAAAGGTCCTTTTAGGTGCCCGTCTGACAGAGGTATTAGCAGCCCTTAAATTTCCAAATCTGCAGACCCCACAAAATTCAAGAAACCAACATTCTCATCAATACCTAAAGCTTCAATTTAGCCTGCTCTCTCAAACGCACCGATTCTAATGATCACAAAACCAGTGTTACCTCTACAGAGACCCTCTTTTCTCCGTACACAGACTCTCCCACCACAAGGTTCTTTGTGACCAGTGCGTCCTCCTTGCCACGTGCAATGAACACACCTGCGAGAAAAAGAAAGAATGAGCCTTGCCAAAACATGCCACTATGCTTCACATTCAATATTCACTCAAAGCCACACATGTGTACACACGCACGGAAAAGTAGTCTCACCTTCGTGCCTGTGTGGCTCAATGAAAACTTTCTTGCCTCCCCTGAAGCCTCCTACAAGAACAATAAATACACAAATGGCATGAGAACACATTTTGAGATCCAAAGGAATATCTCCCATTTCTACCAAGTGTAGGTGAATCTATAGAAATATCTAAGCAATCTGCAAGTGCACACATTTCGGACTTCATTGGAGTTTCAGATACTTCATATTTCAAACTGTCTACCTGACCCAGAAAAACAAAAAAGAAAGCCAAAAAAGTTAACAGAAAGCCGAATTGTGCAAACTTCTGCAGGTACAGAGGCGCCAAAGTTTTATCTTATAAATTAGGCCAGGAAAGTTTGTTCGTGTTTCATCCCATTTCTTTTCAAATCCCAATATTATTAAAGGATATTAAATTATTAAAAGCATATTTATAAGCTAGTATAGCTCTGCAACTTCAAAGGGATGTGACTGCATCCCTGTAAAACAATGTGCAAGCTCTGCATACAGGCATACTGAATGCATTATCACTTTCCTTGCCTGTTGTAAACTGTTGGTCGAATACTTCAATAAAAGACATCGTATTCATGCTAATGCGCACATCTTGTATTCAGAAATAGCATAAGATATATGTGCACGCATGGTCGCAAGCAACAATGAAATCTTTGGTTTCAAGTAATGTAAGCACCTTGTGCACACAAGGCATGCACAGTGCTGGAGAGTTCAAGAGCAAGCTGTGGCACATTATTTTGAGTAATCTAACTTTAGCACAGACCAATTAACATTGCTTCAATTACTTTGGATTTTGGTATCGAGAGATTTATGTTAAACTTGGAGAGAGAGGATGAAAAGGAGAACACAAATCATGATTCACTTTGCAGCAAAATAATACCATGCAGGAGCTCTGGCATTGCCGCTTGCTGCACTCTCCAAACATACTCCAACAATATCAAGCACCTGACATTATCACAAGTGCAGACTTAGCAAAGAAAGACTTTTGACTAACCCAAACTTCAGCCAGTTACTAGGAAAACAAAAAAAGCCACTAAAGTTACCCATTTTGTAAAACTGTAACATAAGTCATGAGCTGTTCTGCTCCTCACACAATAATTGACAAACAATCATAACATCGCCATAATACCAGGAACCAGGGTGGAGAATAAAAATCGAGACAATTTAAATCATGATTTAAATTTTAAACTGTTTTAATGTGATGATTTAAATCAAACTCAAATACTAATCATCTAGCAAGAATGATGTAGCAGGCTGAACTTGAGCAGAAAGCAGCGCTCTTCTGAGCAAATCAAAACGTTGAGCTTTCTTTCTACCTTGCACTTTATGTGTCAGTTAAGTAGAGTTTTTATGACAAGTAAATCACAATGCGAAAGAAAGAAAAACGAAAGCAAGATAATGCCGCATTGCAAGCAAATTAAAATGTAAAACACACTATTAAAACTTTTTTACTAACCAAAAAAAAAAAAAGCAGCATTTGTTTGAGTATGGCAGGATTTACATAGTTAATTGAAATGTACAGTAATCCTTTCGCTCATTGTTTTTATTAATCGGGTGGATTGGCCAATCAATCTGCCATGTTTCAAAATACATCTAGTTACAAATAATTACTTTTTCTTTTCTGGCTACAGTGATCTAAAGTAAATTAATCCGATTAAAATCAAATAAATCTAATTTATTTTATCCTTCCAAAATTATTTTTTCCACCCTGCTAGGAATTCATATCAACAAGGTAAGTGCCCCCTGGTTGCCCCTTAGAGCAATTTCAGATTTCGAGTAAATCAGCCCAATAAGACTGGTTTGCCCCGATCCTCTCAAAACCAACCCCAACGTAATACGGTCGGAATCGTTCAATACCACATCGGGTCATTTGCCCCAAGCATCTAAGGGGCGAACAGACACTGGCCACTCATCAAACAAGTGTGAGAAGAGAGAGGTGCTCACCCCTGCCTCCTCTCCCTCCTCCTCCCCTGCCCCCTCTCCCTCCCCTGTCTCCCCCACGGCCTCCTCGGAAGCCGCCACCTCCCCTGCCGCCAAAGCCGCCACGTCCCCCTCGGTCACCGCCTCGCCCGAAGCCGCCCCGGCCACGGCCAAAGCCGCCTGCAAGGAGAAAGCGAAGGTCAAGGCAAATGCCTCGGCTTTCTAGGTCAGAGAGCGTACATGAGGAACACCGCTCCCAGTCTTGGCACTGACGCAGCACAGTAGTGCAGGTGTCTGCAGTTTGCTAACAATAATGGCCATGCTAGGGACTGTTTGGCTCACAGTTATATATCAGCGAGTGGCTCAGAACTGCTCAAATTGTGCTGAAACTGGAAGAACACTTCACTTAGGGACGGTTGGGGAAATTCGGGATAGGGAGCACAGTGGGGCACCCCCAGGTTCTCGGGAACCCAGTTTGAGAACCTACGGCATAAGGGAAGGACAACAGACACCGAGCTGTCGTGTGTTCCTTCCTTCTAAGGTCAACAGAGGGGAGTTCCGAAAATGCAGACCCCGAGTGCAAGGATCGCCTAGACGGCCCTCCTCGGATCGGGTGTTTCAGATGGGTTAAATCCAGACGCAGTATTTCATGCCCAAGAAACACAGTACAGTTTCATTTATTGAGACTGAATATCGCCAAACACCGATTGCTTATATAATCGGGCAGAATGAAGTGAGACTACTTAGCAAAGCGTCCAGTGAGCGTCACCCTTCCAGAATACCTCCATCTATGCAAGAGACGTTCTGACGGATCGACGGCATGGCGTTCAAGCATGGTTCAATTAAACTCACATGAATCGTGGATCTGCAAGCAGACAAGGTTTGAGACATAAGCGGCGTTTGTAAGCCCAACCAGAAGTAGTTGCGTGAGCTGGCCTCTCTCTGTGCCTAAGAGGCTGTTGAAAGCAGCAATAAAATGAGGGCAAAATTTCAAAGGTTTTGTATAATTGTATTTGTTGCAAAACTGAACTGTATGAGTCAAAATGGGATGGGACTTTAAAGGGAGGCTGAAGAGGTTTTGGAAAAGCGTATTTTTGTCTTGCGAATTTGAACGTCACAAGCATTTGACCCGAACATATCAATTGACGTGAAAAAAAAACGGAGAACGAACAGCTGGGTGCGACGTCATACTCGGAGGTTTTAACTGCCTCGCACGTGCCGCTTGTGAAAGAATGCGTGAAGTGTCTGACTACTCGAGTAAGGCTTCCGGAAATGTTGAGATCTCTGTATATTATGTCGCAATTGTCTCCTTTCACCGAACGAGCCGGGAAAAAGGGGCTTAAACTCCGTTTTATAAGTTTGATATTTGTCATCCTGGAGGCCAGATGAAGACGATTTAAGCATTTTTCCTCAAGTACAGAACCGCTTCAGTTTCCCTTCAAGCAAAAATGGCAGCTGCAACAGAATTCATAAGAGAAGACAGGGGGTGTGGAGTGAGAAAAGAATTTGACACAAAACCAAAGGAACAGTGCAAGCTTGTTCAACCAAAATAGCCACAAACATTGTCCCAGCAACCTGCCCCATTTCGCTTATCTTTTTCCCTTGCGTGTGGCAAAAGCTACTGTAGCAGTAGAAATATTACACTAAAGACTGTCTACCAAGAGAAAGAAATCAAAGGCAAGTAAGATTGGGGGGAAACAACCCAGCCTGGCTCCTAGCCTGACTAAGATGACACCAGCCTAATGATTTCATGGCAACAGACCAACACAACTAATAGGTTTTTGCAAATTGTGAATATCCCACCACTTGCCAAGATGTGGGGAAACAACCCAGTCTGGCTCCTAGCCTAAGAAGACACCAGCCTAATGATTTTGTGGCAACAGAGCAACACAACTAATAGGCTTTTGCAAAGTGTGAATATCCCACCACTTGCCAAGATGTGGGGAAACAACCCAGCCTGGCTCCTAGCCTAAGAAGACACCAGCCTAATGATTTTGTGGCAACAGAGCAACACAACTAATAGGTTTTTGCAAATTGTGAATATCCCACCACTTGCCAAGATGTGGGGAAACAACCCAGCCTGGCTCCTAGCCTAAGAAGACACCAGCCTAATGATTTTGTGGCAACAGAGCAACACAACTAATAGGCTTTTGCAAATTGTGAATATCCCACCACTTGCGTCGTGACAAGATGCCAGAGATTTTGCACACACAAATTATGATGGCTCTGTTGCAAATAGTCTCACACACCTGCTAGTAATCGGAGAAAAGCAATAGGGAACTGCGTTCTGGCCTTATCTTGCTACAAAGGCAGAGACAATTCCATGGAAATGTCCATGCTGCCAATTAGGTGGAATAATTAGTAACCTACAGCTGTTGGTCAACGAAAAACTACCGAGTGCACTAACTGACCCAAGAATTGTTCAGAAAGAATATACTAAACAATGAGCTTGGCTGTTTGTGTGGCAGAGCCCAGCCACATTCCAGGTCAGAAAGGGAGCAGCGACACTCACCTCTGCCCCCGCCGTCTCCGTCTCCTCTGTCCCCTCCGAAGCCGCCACGACCCCTGAAGCCGCCGCCACCCCGGCCTCCACCGCGTCCCCTGCCCCCAAAACCACCCCTGTCTCCCCCTCCGAAGCCTCCACCACGGCCACGGCCTCCAAAGCCCCCTCTGCCGCCTCGGTCACTACGTGGGGCAAAATCTGCAAGAACACAAGACAAACGGAAACTGTCAGTATTTACGAAAGGCTGTCATGCAAGTTGCCTGCCTTTCCAAGAACTGAAACTCTGAATAGGCCGTTTAAACTTTCTTTGATGCCGTAGATTAGCCTGGTTCATTCGTGGATGTTCATTCTGCCTCCACTCAGCAGCTTTGAGCATGCACTCACACCTCAGAAAAATTGCTTTTTGCTTGCATTGACATGTGAGGGGCAAGACCTGGAGGTACTAGCTCTTACTGAGTTTGTAGACTGCAGAGCACAACAGCATACCAGTCATTTCCCAGAATTAAAGGGCTTTAAAAACAACTCCATAGAGTGCCCTGGTATGACAGTATATGTTGTGCTAAGACTGCATTCTTTCAGAAAAGTCAACTGCCATTCTGGGAAGTGGTACCTTCCCTCCGGCCTTTACAAACCTCAAATTACAACAATAAATGACAAAGTAATGAAAACGACTGACTAGACGTGCTTTCAAAGTTGCCTCGTACTGTCTTTGTTCATTTTTGTCACCAATTCTTGGTACTTAACAGGTGTGCTCCACTTCATTGAACTCTGGCCTTGTCTGAAAGTCTTGAAGGAAACTATGCCAAAAGCAAAGCACAGCTATTTCTGGCTTCACCTTTGTCAAGCAAAGTTACTGGGGTTAGAGGATATTAAAAGGTTTGTGCTAATCCAAACATACAAAGGGTATTTGGCACTGCTGAATGAGACAAAACACCACTGTAATTCATGTGTCATGCTAACTTTAAATAATTCATAAAATTACAAGAAATAAAAACACGGCAAAACAACTTGACACCCTTCTAGTTGAAGAAGATGCAACGTTTCCAATGCATTTTTTTAAAATAAAAACAACCTACTGAGGTCTGCTCCACGAGTTTGCTTTGTTTTATTTTTTTATAACTATAGTTGGCGACAGGCTAAGAGTTCAGAGGAAGCTCGTCCCACCTCTTTCCACTTTAGCGAAGCAAACACTGGAGAGGAGGCGACCTCCTCTCCACGCTCTGCCAGAATCAAGGTGGGAGGAACTTCCCCTGATCTCTTAACCTGTCAGGCTATTGGGAAGGAGATTCAACCACTGCAGCTCAAGCGTCTAACTTTAGAAATACACCCATGGAGACGATGACGACGCAGCACTCAGCTGCCGAACACTGCGTCAGCGTTCGGCTGGGGCTCATGTTCTCCTGTCGCCCGAGAAGGAGCCCTGCTGTAGCCACTCCAGCCTACGTGAACAATGCAGCATGCACCGTGCACGTGACCAGCACCTGCTCAACACAAAGGCCGAAGTGGGTCAAGCTGCTATCCTCCTCCGACTGCTTTCGACAGAGATCCGTCTTCATTTACGGTCTTCTGAATTGCTAGTTTGAATTTCGAGAAAATAAATAGCATACCATGAAGACTAATGTCCGGGCATTCAGAAAATGAAATTTGTTTGGGTAGCTCGAAAAACGGCCGGAGTACCCCTTTAAGTTTCAAGTCATGTGCATGTTCACTAAGGGTTGGGGAACCCCATGCCAGTGTCCTAGTTTACTCGATATGAGCCCCGATAAGCAGATTTTTTTCGTCCGACACTAAAAATTGGTATAGAAAAACACAGAATATGGGGAATAAAAATAAACCCCGAAAACAAGGGACCCGACATGTAACCAGATGTCAACACTGGCATCCATTCACCAACACTGCCAGTCCCAGTGCATTTCTTGATAAAGCCCTGTCTTCTATCTGGGTCCAGACAATTAATAGAACACCTCCTAATCCAAAACTTCTGTGGTATCTATTGTCATCTGTTTTGTACTAGAACTGCACTAGCTTTGCAAACGGAACAGCACTAGCTTTGCACTAGCTTTGCAAATAACTTAATTGTGTCTCACATTTTGCTTTTATGTACCAGGTGAAGTAGTGAGTGCATTTCTGTGTATGCAAGCTCAAGCAGAAGGAAATAGGAGGGTGTGAAATGAAAAAAAGCACATAGAAGCAGATATGTTTTAGCATGCATAGTGTGCAAACTCAAATCCTTCTGATTGCTTTCATATCTACGAGTAGACCGCGTAGCATCTCTAAAGCACCCTGCACTTGCACGCTCACACACAACCAAGGTATCAAATGGGTGGCCAGTTTCCCTTAAAAAATTTTCTTTGCAATTTTTGGTAGTGAGGGTATACTTGATTATTTGCCAATTGCATTTTACCATCTTGACAAACGTTCCTTGCGACCCAAGCTTTTTAATGAGTTGCCTTTTTGTGATCGAAACACGCCAGATTTTATACACAACTTGCATGTGATGTCATTCACGGCCATGCCAGTTATTTATGCCCTGCGAGCGTTTCGTGTTTGTTTCACACTGCAGAAGTTGTAGTTCGAAGAAAAATTTAAGTAGAAATGCGGAGAGAAAGTTGTCTGCTTCTAGCACAGGAGTTGCGGTGACGTCAGAACGACAGCGAGCTGATTGGCTTTGACCGAAAGTGGGTAGAGCCTCAATGCTAGATGCCTTGAGGTCTACCCATTATTTTTTTTCAATCAGACAATAAGAGCTTGGAGTTCTGACATCATCGCAACCCTTGCATAGAAGCAGACGACCTTGCACTCCGCAAAACCGTCAGTACCCAGCAATGGTGATGCTTGCACGTTATGAAGTGTTCCCGTACAGGTGAAAATGTAAGCAGCACAGTGATTAGTTTTCGAGTGAACGACAGCACAGACAGAAGAAAAACTTCAAATGTCGCAGAGATAAAAAGTTGCTAAGATGCACTTATGCTACCAAACTCAGCAGAGAAAAATTCTATGAAATGTCGTCGTCGTGCGCTTCTATAGTAACTCCGTTTATATGTCAACTTATTCAATTATAAGTACTTGTACGCGTGCTAAGCAAACGATGACAAGGTATACGGGCACTGGCTGGCAGTCTGGCTCGGTGACATTATGAGCACGCCACAGATATCGGCTATTGAATAGCAATCGTACCGTGCACACATAATTCACCGGGAACAACATCACCTACAAAATAGACAGCACACAAAAATTCTAGCGCAAAAAAAACAAAACAAAAAAAGTGATGATTTATGTTGTTATGACATATACCATAAAAGGTTGCTTAACTTATAAGCACTAGAACTGTAACTTCGCTCTCGCGAAGTAGGAAGCGCGCTCTTGCCGGCGTGTCACCGTTCGAGAACACTTATCGGGGGCAAAATGGTGTCCGTCCGTGCTCCCACCAAAACACATGGCCCCGGCATGACATCGTGGTACCGCTCTACGTGCAATTGATGCAACAACGTTTACTAGACGAAAATACGCTTTAAAGGCGATAAAGGCCCAACTCGGTGACAAAAATGAACACAATGCAGCTAAAGATCAACAAGTACGGTTTCGCGCCGCAGACACTAAGGTGCCTTGCAGTGAAGTTAGTCGTACAACCTGAATTCCTTAAAGCTACACGCCACTATACTTCATAGATGTTTTGCAGGTATCCCATTGGCACCTGTTTACTGCTAGAAACACAAAAAATGGTAAAGCAAATGCAATATTACCTGGACGACCCATCCCCGCGACCACGTGTTTTTGAACGCGAGCTGCTAGGATAGATCACGCTTGCGTACGCTTGCAGATGCCGGAGAGAGTCAGGGACCCAAAGTTGCGAACTTGGCGTCGGGAGACGCCTCTATTCTTGGGCGCCAGGAGTCCAAGACACCAGGGTATTTTTAGAAGCCAAACACTATCGGAAAGTAATAAGTGTCTAAATAAATAAATTTGAAACTAAAATAGTTGCATAAATTTTAATGCTCTTCCGCGAAAGTATTTTGAACCCTCGACTGAGTCACTACGCAGGCTTACTGGGTTTCGGTTCGTTTTTCACACATAGCGTAAATATTCACATGGTTCAGCGGTTCAGCTACAGTTCTACGCTGTTGTTCAGCCCTAGGGTCCATAGGGGAGTTGTTGTGAAGAAATATTTAAGAAATATGTAGGGGAACATGTGGGAAAAAAGAATGAAATAACCAATGCGCCGGAAAACTGAGGGAGAGGAGAAGGCCAGAGCGCGCGGGGACGTCAGAAAGCCGAGCTGATTCTTGGCTGATTCGAATGAGTGGTGGCACTCGTCGAACGGGTTCGAGTGCGAAAGCCAAACGCCGGACGCCGGCGTTGCGGGTTCTAAAGCGTTCGACGAGTGCAGTGGAGACAAAGGCTTTAGCAGGACTGTGTCGCGTGCCCTCCGAGCTCTAACTTTGTGTAACTACCATTTCTTCCTCTCTTTCACTTGTGTATTCATCTTCATCATTTCACCTGTTAACACACAGTCGAGGAGGCAGCCAGCACTTGGTTGTACTAAAGTCACTGGATCCTGGGAAAGTAGCGCCATTGCCTTCCCCACCTGCTAGCCGGACACAAACGGATACTAACATACAGACAACCCAAAGCTCGCAAGGCGATTGGCTAATCGGTCTACGTTGCCATGGGAATCGCCATCTTGGTCCATTTAAATCTTCGAAGCTTCCAGGGGGTCGTTCTAAATCAGTCGCGCCAAGATCACCATGGAGCATCATCGTACTGGAAGCGTTCCTCGCCAATTTAAGAGTCTTTGGCACTTTGTATGTGATCAACTTAATAATCATGCCCATCTCCATGGATCTCTTACAATTATATTGTTCTTCTTGCGTATTTCAAGACATTAAACTTATTTTTCAGTGCCTCCAAGCACCGACACAGCATCTGGGGGTGGTACGAAGGTGTACGCTTGTTTCGCCGGTGTGTGGTTAGCAAAATCTCGGTATACAAAAAACGGCTCCATAAAGCTACCCGTCACCAGCGAATCTAGATCGGCTCACCAAGAACGGAGGGGTCAAGGAGAAATTGCTCATTTCACGGACCAAGATGGCGACCACACGGGGAGCTTGGCGTTACTTTCCCAGGATCCAGTGACTTTAGGCTGTACGGGCTTCTGCCTTTTGGCTGCCTCAGGTACTCAGCTGTGTGGAAGTTGTGCCAATAAACACCTTGACCCTTAGGTCAGAGCTCGGCGTTCTAACGTCCTGGCGCGCTCTGGTCTCGCTGCATAGGGTTCTGTGAAATGTTTCTGGTGGTCATTCCTTGCTACTGGTTTGAGAACTTTTGCTACGAGCTGACACATGTGGTAAAATCCACCATGCGTTCTTCGTGCTTTAACTTTTATTTATGATACCAATGAAAATCACACACACACAAAAGTGTAACAAGGCCTCCTGCGTTGCCCAGGGGGTGCTGCGAAAAGGGACTTGTTAGGCCTTGTTTTGGGTAGTACAAACTTTAGCGTCTCAAACTGTCACGCATGCAGAAGCGTGCCTGCTCTGGTGCGGAGCGCGAGATCATGATGAAAATACAAAGAAACAACAAAATTCGAACGCCGTCAAAGCTACGACGCTAAGAGCGTGAGCCAAGAGATGCCGTTTCACGCGTTCCAAAGTAGACATGACAAAGAAGAAGAAAAATGAAAGCGCGCGACACAGGTGTTTTGACGTCACCACCCAGAGATAAGAGACGCGTACCCTAGCGGTGGTGTCATGAACTTGGCACTTACGATTGTCTTGCGGCGTTGAGTCTGGCCGATTTCTGGCGTCCAAAGGTGTTTTTTCGTTCTTCAGCACCAGACAGAATTAAAAAAAGCTCAACCAATGTGCCATAAGTAGTGCGAGGCTCAATCAGCTAGGTGAGCTTGTACTACCCAAAATGAGGGCGCTACAGTTTGTTCAAAGCTTCAGCGCAGGAGGCCTCACATAAATGAGCTTACCTAGAGTGGGCATGCTGTTTCGGCTCCAGTCGGTTTCGATTTCAGTCCTCACCATTATCCTCTCTGAAGCAAGAACAAAGGTTTCTGCTACAAGCTAATTACTAGCATGCAGGTGCAACACTGATAAGTGACAGCTTTTTTTAAAATCTCTTACACGTAATTAAGTGTTCTACATTTAAACCTGCCCCTCAAATTTTCTACCTCCATCGCCGTTAGTCATGTCACCACAGTCTTGTTAGTCCTACATTTTAGGCAGCAAGAATGTTCTTTTACCCTCCCACTTTTTTTCATGACATAATAGTTGCTTCGAGCCAGAGTCCTTGTGATATTTCGAACTGTGTTGGAGGGCTGTGGTCACATGCAGTTCAGGTTGGAGAGCTAAAGATTCCATGCAAGGAGCCATATTACCTATTGTGATACAACTCTTGAACGAACAAGGTACTTCTCTCGGATGTTCTAGGAAGCAGGCACGTATCCAGGGGGGGGGGCCCATGGGGCCCGGGCCCCCCCCGAAATCTTCCGTTTTGCTGGAACCTCCTCTCCCCCCTCCCCCTCTTACAGCATTTTGTCATGGGCGGGCCCCCCCCCCCCCCCCCCGAAACAAAATCCTGGCTACGTGCCTGCTAGGAAGATTACAAACTTTTCCAGCTACATACCTTGGAAAAGACCTAGTCTTTCCAAAAGACGGATTAAAAAAAAATTGGTTTGTGCATTCAAAAGTTATGCTACTTTGGTAAATCTCAAGGTAAATCCACTTGACACCAAATTATTCCTCACATGTCCACATTCATATGTTTTTATGCACTACTCAGGACTACATCCCCCTGAATAAAGAAAAGAACAGAAAGTGTGAAAGAGTAGAGTTCTATTGAAGAATTAACAGAGCATAGGTAAGAAGCAGTGTAAATATCTGACAGGCCCAGAAAACTTGGTTGAGAAAGAAAAAGAAGGACTAATAATAATATCAATGTACAACAGTTTATTAAAAATGACAATCCAAAGACGCATGAATGGTCGGGTCCATGTTGGTTGGATGGGCGGCTCACTCGGTTCTGTTTACGATTCTGCAAAAGAAAGCAAAGATGGAAGTAAGAACAATTTAAGAGAGAAGATGTGTGTAGCTAATCAAAAGTGGGATTAGCCAACAGGAGGTCCCCACCAGGAATGTTTCGGAATCGAGAATAATTTGAAACCTGGGCAGCGTCCCGCTTCAGCATCCTCTTGCGTGTGACCCCAAGTGCAGACCGGGCATGGTGGTATGCCAGTTCGTGAGAATGTTAACAGCAGCTGGGCCTTTGCAAGAGCGGGTGGCACAGAGTACCATGTTGGTAACCGGTAAACTCTCTCTTGCTTTTGTGCGAACTAACCTCAAGAAAATTACCACCAGGCCAAATGAATCTGGTCGTGAACTTCGCTTTGTTTTAGGAGTTGAGAGCAAACCATAACTTTTTTGCACAACCACCCTAGCCTGCATTTAAGCAGAAAATTAAATCAGCAGCATAGAAAACTTATTGGCCGCACACTGGCTCTATTTCAAGATTTTGAATGAATGAATTCTAGGGCTTTCAATGACGTGCTAAGGCATTTTCGAGATACAAAAAGACATATGAACAATCATGTTAAAAGCAACAGCACTTTCAATTACTCTTGCACGAAAGCGGCCTAGCCAACACTTCATTTCAAAGGGGGGCAGACTCAACAACGGGCAGCCACTATGCAGATTAGGGGTGGGAGGAGAGCTACATTGAACATTACAAAAATTTACAGGAATTTTCCCATGCTAAAAGTGCCAAAGGCGCATTCACATTGGCAACGGCACATGCCGTCAATACAAGGACGTAGATTAT
This sequence comes from Ixodes persulcatus, assembly GCA_013358835.2. Lineage (NCBI taxonomy): Eukaryota > Metazoa > Arthropoda > Arachnida > Ixodida > Ixodidae > Ixodes > Ixodes persulcatus. The sequence goes on from JABSTQ010011034.1 coordinate 410,695, forward strand.
TCGGTTTGTGGTTCCACTCACACCAGTACTGGGAATACAAGATAATGTGTACTAATGACAAGCAAATCCTGTACGTCAAAGTGCCACTGCATTTCTTTCGTCTAACATCAAATTTTCGACCAGTTTATAAAAGTTATGACCTGGCAACTCTGCGGCATATTTTGGCCAAAAGATGCTGATCGGTAAAAGAATGCTTACTCTGTGTCTGCACCTGCCACTTTCATGTTGCACCACAAGTACTCCAGGAACATTGCTTGCTGCTTCAGGCGGCTGATCCTTTGGAAGTGGCGCTCTGAACAAAGGGTCAAATTATGCCTTAAAGGGGCACTCAAGTGGATTCTGATATCGTATGGTGATAACTCACTCTAAGGGTTCTAAGCATCCTAAAAACCTAAAATTGCACTCATGGGCGGCGAATTTCCGTAATAAAAATCTAATCAAAGATCGTGACACACCCCTCTTTCTACGCCTTAGAGCAGACACAAGGGGGTGCCGTCAGACGGCGTTTTCAAACAATGATTGTTGTACATCTTCTACACCCAAAGATTTTACAGTTTTGTCAAAATATAATGCACGATACACCTAGAAAGAGCAATAATTGTAACGTTCGGAATCTTCACGCAATTAACTCTATTCATTGGTCAAATTTTAGGGAAGCAATGGGGACCTGGGGATAACCCCCAAGAGAGAATAGTGCCCATTTGCAACGAGTTTACTAGAACATACTGACATCTAAAACTGGCAATTTTTATTGACTAAAGCCCAACAAACAATGTGCCATCAAAAATAAGCTTCTACAAAAAGCACTTGAGTTCCCCTTTAAAGGGCAACTCTGGTTCATTTTCAATATTAAGAAAATAATACAGTCCTCTCCTAGCGGGCGAGGCGCGGCATGGCCAACAGCGCAGCCAATACCACCGTGTCGGCGGTGTCGGCGCAGCCCACCCTTCACTACCTATGTCATGCTCAGGGAGATTTGTTTGCTTATTTTGTACTTTTTCAAGCAAAGCCCGCAGAGGGCACTAGCAGCGCGCTCATTGCACAGGGTCATTCCTGGCCACGCGATTCACAGAACGCGCATGCGCTTGTGCACTCCTGTGCGAGCATGCGTCATCACCAGCAGCGTCCGGCGCATGCGAGAGTCAGTTTGCAAAGTTGAGCACACCACACTTCTACCAACCAGTCGCAACATATTTAAGAGTGGTTTACTGAACTTCACTTTCAACTAATGTTCCCAAGACAAGCCCTTGCCTTGGGAAAACTTGCTTCCTTTTTTTCTTGCGCTAAAACACAAGCTGCAGTTGCGGTAGTGTACGCCTCGTCGGGTGTAGCAGACTGCGTATTGTAGCAGACGACACTTTTGCCCTTGTGCCATGCTGCGCCCGGCTAGGGTCACATCTGGGCCTGGTGACTGAGATCACAATTTGTACCATGTGGCTAGAGCATGGAGGTGACCACGCGGAGGAAATGTTGCCTGCCACAGGCAAGTTCCCGTTTGTGACGAGATAAAGATTGCACGAAAGATATTACACTTCTTCGGAAGGAAATTTTGTAGAACCATGCATAACAACCATTAACTCAAATTGTTTGAAATTGACTGAAATTGACCTTTAACAAAATAAATAAAACTCCAAAATTTATTTTAAAAAAAAATGCAAAAGAGTCATAAGTTTGGTTTTTTGGCAGGCAAGCGAAACATGTACAATGTTGGATAAAGCCAACAAAGACATAGAAGTATGCGGCCTTAGGAACCACCCGCATTGAGAGCAGGCCAAGATTAGCAACTATCAACAACCGGCTATCAACCACACAGCCGAGCATAACGAACGTAGCAAGGTTGGACAGCCAGATGTCGATACCTGCTAATCTTGCAGCCGGCTGGTGCCCAGCACGCACGGTTACTCTCGTCGCCAGCGTGACACGCGATTGTAGCCCCGGCCGCACGTTCCTGTGGCTTCGCTGGCTTTGTCAACCATTGTACCAACACGTCGATACACGGAACTGTAGCAGCCGGGCTTGTCCAGTACTGACCTGTGTAAGGAAGCAGAGCCTCCAGGGTGCTCCTGCTGTTGGGCATCCGGAGCAGTTCGTCGGGCAGGTGAGACTGCAGCGCCACGCCGAGCACCGCCTGGGCTGCGGCACTGTGCTTGCTGTTGGTGTTCCAGGTGGCCGCGAACCTCAGCAGCACGTCTGGCCGGACGGGGCGAGAGATGCACAACCGTAAACACTCCCGTCCCGTTACGAATGCATGGAAGCAAAAGGCCTAGCCGACACCGAGCATAATGTGGGGTGCGCCATGCCGTTAGCCCAAATGTTTGATACTTGGTTCCTCACATATTTTACACAAGGCGGATATCTACGGCACTGTTCTCTGCGGGGAGGTTTGGTACCTGACGCTAATTGTGGGTACAGCCTCCGGTTTTTGGCAATTATTTCCAGCATATAATGTGTATCTTTATTGGTGCGCACTCTTCCAACGCACAAGATCGGTGAAAAGAATAATTTAGATGTGCAACCAGCAGAGCACAAAAGCAAACGAGAGTGTGGTGGTGACAATGCAAGAAATGTTTTTGTAGCGTAAGCTACACTGGCCGAGGTTGAGCAGTTTCGTGTGGCTCCTGGAGAGCCGTGCTGCGCATGCGCGAGGAGCAGTGACGGAATGGGCAGGACTGGTATGGCACCTAGGTCAGTCCCCGATGCACGCGCCGTGCGCATGCACCTGCTCGAGATCATGGCTCACGCTGTCCGGTTGTTCTGTGCGGCAGCTTGGTTGCTTGACACATAAAAACACGGCGCACAGCTGGCGCAAAAAAGTCAAATTTGGGGGTTTTACGTGCCAAACCAACGACGGGCATCTGGCACGCCCCAGTGGAGGACTGGGGATTAATTTAGACCACCTGGGGATCTTTTGGCGTGCAACTGAAAGCTCGGTTACACGGCGCCTCATCCGCAATAAGAGCGGAAAAGCTTAACTCATCGGATCCCGAAGTAGTAACATAATGCGTATACCGTGTGTGTGTCATTGAAGCAGCAGTAAGCATGATAATCAAGCTAATCCTAGACAACCAGGAAAGCTAAGAATAACCAGCTGAACCTAAGCTTATGCTACGTATATCCTGGCATAGCCAAACTAAACCACTGAAAATTTTTTTTTTTTTTTTTTTTTTTAGTATTTGAGCTTGTTATTGCATGTCCATGAAGGCATCTACGTTCCTATCGACTCTACAGTCACTGACAGAGTGAGAACAGCAGGGCATGTTTTCCGAGTGGGTGCCTCCAGCTTGCGCTCCATGCCTTCCGCTGTGCTTGGCTGCATGCACGAGGTGCCACATGGGTGCTGTCGAAGGTACAAAGCTCACATTGGAGACGGGACTACTGAAGCCCCTCCCTGCCGCTCTCACCTTGCCAGTGACTATAGCAGCAGTATTCACCGAGCATCAGGAATAAAATGATTATACATGCCATAAAGTTGATCGAAATTGTGGTGCTTATCTTTTTACACTGATTCACCAAAACATTATTGGCATACACCTATCTTTGTTTTTAACTCAATACCAAAGACCAGGAACTCTAAACAAACTAAGTTAACAGCACATCTTGAACTTGTGCACAGGTTTATGGGCCAACTGTGTCACAGAGTCAGGGTGTAAGATAGACAGGTGGGGAAACGAGAGCAAAATGAGCGACCGGATTGTGTCCCTTTCGGGTTTCTCTTTTTTTGTGGCGCCATCTATGTGGAGCACCGCGAACTCTCACTCCAGGTGGGCGACCGGTGGCGACCGGCTAAACCGACGGAGATTTTTTTTCTTCTCGCCGCAGCGCCATCTGTCGCAAATCGGGGGTACCCGCAAGCAGACGAGTACACAATCCGGTCACGGCATTGCTGTAGGCCTCTATGGGCCGTTTCCCCACCTGTCTATCTTACACCCTGCACAGAGTGCACAACGAAGCATGCAAGATCAGTTGAAACAACGCCTTCTGCTACCTCACTTGCTACACTACCGAATGTGTGCATTCCTGAAAAATGTTTTAACAAAAATCTGTTAGACGAGTGTTTAAACCGACTTTTCTTAAAGGTAAAAATAAAATAATTTCACAGATGAAGGAAATCTTCATAGTATCAGTCTTTAATCTACCGAGACATTTCCATCAAATAATTTGCAACAGTCGAACTTCCACGGATGCATTAATATTCTACAAGTTGCTGCCGAGTGTTCTCAAAGCTTAACCAATGGCTCTCAATACAAGAGTGTGCGCCAGACAGACAAAATTTGAGTGGCTTTCAAACAAAATGTTTTTCACATGCTGAAATATTTTGCGTACGCAGGAACTGACACTAGGTAAAGAATACACTTCTACACAATTCAGTATAAAGTGGGGCAAAACTTGCCTATTTGGTCTTCTCTCAGAGGAGCCAGAGACTTGCCGAGTTTCTTTTCTCCGTCTTCCTCCAACAACATTTCTAGGAAGTAATAAATCATAGTGAAGAAAACCTTGAGACTAGGGACCAAAAACGGGAAAGCACAACACCATCTCAAAACTCGGCTGCAAAATTTATTTTCACGCGTCTCCTTTATATAGCTTACAACTCCTCAAATAATGCCGACGCCAACAACCGTCAACCCCACATGACAATCAGGTGGACAAGGGCCAACTGGCAACAAACAAACCCCCTTTCTTCGCCTCGACGCACCCTACTGACCTTGAAATCATTCATCAGCTTGCCTGCACAGTAACCCTTATCTAAGTGAAAAATCACAATTTCCTGCGGGAAAATAAGCTATTTAAAGTTATTCTCCAAAACTTGTGTCCTCAGCAAAACCATTAAAGAAAACTCCTGCACACTGCTGAGAAAGGTATCCAAGTCCACACCAATGCTCACAAACAGTCAAACCCCACTGAGCACCTTCTTCGAAAAAGGCTCGAGCACTTCTTATGAATTGTAAATGCGAAAACATGAACGTCGTTAGGCCAAGCGCGCGCTCTCATGAAGTGGCCGCGCCGCGCTGACATCGGCAGCCGCTCTGGAGTCTGCTTGAGCGGGCTCTGGGAGGCCCCGCAGCCAGCCGCTTCCTGGAACGCGTCTACGACTGGTGTGTTTACTGCGCCCAAAAAAGTGGTCCCTCGATTTCCGCCTGATCACGTCATAGAAGTGTTATGCTGTCACCGGTCGCGACCCTGGTGGTGTCCCAGCAGCTGTGGTGGACGTAGCAGACGCCTGTTCTGCTGCAGGTCGCTCTCCGTTGTGATAGTCCACGGAAGCTAGAGCAGCCGGAAGTTGGGACGCCGTGACGACAGCGACACTCGTTCGCTTGTGCTTTTCGCCAGCATTTCTACGACCAACCGCCAGGATCGCAACGTGCAACAGCATGACACTTCGGCTTCTGTGACGTCATTTGTTGCCACTTTGGGACCACTTTTGATGTATGGGCGAGATAGGACGCTAAACACACCAGTCGGAGACGCGCTTCAGGCACCATACCGGCGCGCTGAAGCGCCATGGGGTGGTGCTCCTTGAAACTGACGCACGCTGGCCAATGGGAGCCTCATTTCTTAAAACCATCAGATTTCGGCTTCACTTAGCTCCTTTTGGAGAGGTGAATTTAGCTGTCGTTTTGCGCGGCTTCTTGCGCGGCTTCAAAGCTGGGACGCTTCAGATTGCAGCTTCACTTCGCTCCATTGGGAGAGGGGAATTTAGATGCCATTTAGAGCTGCTTCTGGCACGGCTTCAAAGCTGGGAACCATCCAATTGCGGTTTCACTTGGAGAAAGAAGTTTAGGTGCCGTTTGGTGCGACTTCAAAGCTGATGACGTTGGCTCGCTCCATGGGACAGTTAACGCTTTTGAATTAAAAAAACTTCCAGCCTTTCCATTCTGGTGAAGAAAGAAGAGCAGCGGAGCTGTAGCTTCTGTTCTCGGCGGTGGCTTTCCAGGCGAGCGATCTGCTCTTCTTTCACAAGGGAATCTGAAGCGCTCAACACAGTGGAACTTTAGGCGATAGCGGCCTTGTGGCGGTTGCGGAACCATTCACGCTGCTGCGCACATCGCCGCTCGTTCCATTCCCACTCTTCTTCCTCCGAAGAAATGTTGCCGCCATCTATGAGCGACGGCAGCAATCAGTTGTCTGGTTGCCGAGGCTGGAAAGGTTGCCGGGATCTATGAGCGACGGCGGCAAGCAGATAACTGGCAAACTCAACACTCTGGACAGCTACCGCCATCTATGAGCGACGGCGGCAACCAGAGTGCTGTATCGACCACGGGTGTCGACATTTGTTTGGTACCGGACACGATCCTGGGTAAACTAGCCCTTAACAGCTCCGCTGTAAAAGAGTGAAGCATATTACCCACTCACACGCCAGCAATGCTTCTTTCTCTTAAAATTACAAAATCATAACAGCAACACTGTTTGTTTTTCTTTTTTAAGCTGCTACAGTAATTTTGAAGGTTGGCAGAAGAAAAAAGAAGGAAGCTCAAATTATTATGCACACTTATCAATAGTACTAATTTTTCATACAAATTTCAGATCACAATCACATGACAAGGTACCTCTTTTTGGACATAGATCTGGCCATGCAGCAGTCTGCTTTTGACAAGATTAGTACTACCGTAAAGTTCCAAGAGAGTGCCCGCCCCCAAGAGATCGCCCATCCTGTTTTTCAGGCTAAATATCTGTACCACAGAAATTCCGAAACATCGTCCACCCCCCAATTCCCGTCAGACGTCACGCAATGTCCGACGGGAATCGCATCAGCCGCTCAATCTGTTGTACCGGCTGTCTGACAAGCGAGTTCATAGAGGGTTCCCATATTTTTGTCCACGATCTGTACGCGCGATATCGGCTCCAGTAACACGCGAGTTGTTCCCGCGTGTATGTTGCACCGTGAAATGTGAATCTGCTGCTTCCGCAATCTGTGGTATCCGTTCCCGTGACATAAAGCTTGTAGTGGATTCTCGTGTTTTTGTCCGCAATCTGCGCGCACAATCTTGATTTCACGCGAGTTGGTCCCGCATGTATATTGCTTCGTGAAATATGATTCTGCTGCGTTCGCGATCAGCGATATTTGTTCCCGTAACATACGAGTTTGTACCAGATTCCCGCATTTTTGTCCGCCATGTGTGCATGCGATATCAGTTCACGGACCAGATTCCCGCATTTTTGTCCGCCATGTGTGCGTGCGATATCAGTTCCCGTGACAAGCATGTTTGCAGCATTTCCCGCGTGTTTATTGCACCATAAAACGTGAATCTGCTGCGTCCGCGATTTGCGCTATTCATTCCCGTGAGATGCGAGTTCTTGGCGGGTTTCCGCAGGTCCTTCGCACCGTGAAACGTGAATCTGCTGCGTCCGTAACCTGCAGTAGCCTTTGCCGTGACACAGGAGTTCATAGCGAATTCCCGCGTGTTTATCACACCGTGAAACGCAAATTTGCAGTGTTTGCGATCTGCAGTATCAGTTCCCGCAACACATGGTTTGTGGCCGGTGCCAGGGTGTTTATCATTAATTTTTGATAACGTTTTGCTGTGGCATCCCCAAAGATAGCCCACCCCATGTTTTTCACCATTTACCTCTTCACTTTGGGTGGGCGTCCTTTCAAAACTTTACGGTAAGTGTAATTAATGGTTAGCAAAAAAAAAAACACAAGCCATTTCTAGTCTGTGATAATTTAAAGGGGCTGTGCAACAATATTGGGTAGGAACGTTTCACACTTTACACCAGCTTATGGCGGATTCCACTGGTCGTTTTAGAGCGCGCGGGGATCGACTTTCCTGGAGCAAGCCTATTTCACTTGGCGATCGGTATCGAGACGGACGTGTGCCACTGGTCGTTTTGGATTAGCTCCCGCTCCAGATCTCGATCTGGACCCGAGAAAAGTTGCTCCGACGATTTCGGCGGATTCAACCGGAAGCCAGCCGGGCCAGCCCTCGGCACACACACGTGACTTCCTTTCTCGCCTGATCTCAACCATCTGGCCTCAGAAGAATTCGTAATGGCCGCTTGCTTACCCCTTGGCTCGACAGCCGTTTCGTTTTCCAGGAAGGAGAAGGGAAGGTTTTGCCGCGCTACGGGCATTCCGGCAATCTTTGCTAGAAGCTCCTGAGCCATTCCTGCCGCTCGTGCGTCGAACAGCGCCGTGATTGCGAAAACGTCTTCGAAACTACCGCGGCGGCCGCGGAAAGGGGATTCCCAGGCAGTTGGATGACGGGAAGGCATCCGCCGATCCCGGAGCAGTGGTCATGTTCCACGGGGGATCCGTAGGCGGCGCGACCCCGTTCGGATCGTGTGCTCCATCCCGGATCTGGTGAACTGATCCCGGCGCGCTCCAAAACGCCCAGTGGAATTCGCCATTAGTGGCACTAGTGGGACCCAAGAATGCTCGAACGCAAAGCCACTGATCAAGAAGTGTCCTTGTCAAGGTGGAATTCCAAGGATAAGAGCGGACCTTTTCTTTGAGTCTCTTCTTTGCAAAACTTGATGACTGAGCTGTGGGGACAATACCAACAATGTGACCCACAGGAGAGCGTCATCAAGCTTTGCGATCCCCATTGTGACGATATTTAAATGCTGCTCCTACAGTGAACACGAAAACTGCGTAGGCATTCAATTTTGGCTCGTGACAATAAATGCTTCAACAGGCATTCAGGTAATGGCTCGTGCCCAATCGCTGGGAACTCAGCGTGTGCCCTGTGCTCTGCCAACACCAACGCGTGGTTGTGTTAAAAACATTGGCGGCATATAATCGGCTCCAGATTACGGGGGCCGCTTTTTCTGGCTGCGGGTTGAGGGGGTAAATGGTGTTTTTTTTTTTTTTACATTTTTGCGACTGCCACTGCATAAAGAAAAAAAGCAATGTGTGTTTCATAGTTCATAAATGTCAAGGATTAATTCTAAGCTGTATTTATTGAAAGTAGAAAAACTGTTGCAATGCCCAGTTTAAGATCTGTTCACAGTGGCTTGTAAGACAACATTAGATATGTAAGTTGGCCTTAGAAAGCTACACTGAAAGGCAGCTAAAATGATAACATTACCTTTGATAATTGTTAGTGCCCTAAAAGGATGCTCAAGTGTCAGAGCCAGTTTGAGTGCCTTTGTCCACTTCTTCTCCTTGACTAAGTTGCTCAGCTGCTGCTCACTGAAATCAATAAACCAACCAATCAACGAACCATTTCTTTCTAAAACTAACAATAATGTCCATCGGGCAGAGGTGCCAGCATCTCCATATTCCTTCCCTTATGCGACAACACCTATGAAGCTTGCCTCTAGAATGGAGAATTTCCCAAATTTCTGGTTCGAGATAGGTTAGATTAGAATATGTGTTTTCCCATATGATAGGCAAGTAATCTAAATCTTCAGAGACTCAACTGGGCTCCTGAAAACGTTTTTGTTTTCATGATAGATTGTGTCACTCCTCAAGTTTGCACAAAGGCTACTTCACACTCCCATTGATCAGTATATCGAGAAAAAAAGAAATAGCTCGCAAGATGTCTCAGTCACACAACATAAATACCTTACGCAATCCAAGCAAGCTTCTTCTGAACTGCCAACCTCGAAAATGGTAATTTGTGATAGAACCACACTCATTCTTTGGAAATGTGACATCTTACAAATTTATAAAAATAAATCATTCACAGAATAGAAGGCAGATTCCTTTGCTTTTCCAGAGTACTCTTTGTCCCTGAAACCCTGTAGGATCACAACGGTACAGAACATAAAAAAAATCAACACGTAATCCTTTGTTTTCAATCGAAAGCTCAAAATGAAAAACAAAAAGGAGTAGGGCAAATCTTTTTTACTATAGATTGCCTCGTGTATATGTGCTTAGAAGAACTTACTATGGGTGATTCCCATATCTATGGGTAAAGAACATATACTGCACTTACTGAAGTATGAGAGTCTCCTGCTTTGCCAGGGTCTCCTGTCGCTCTTCTGCAGTGCAGTCCTGAAAAAAAAAAAAAAAAAGAAATGAGGCTGTGTGAGCTATTGAAGATCTATATGACACAATGCAAACCAGACTACTATATGCAGCAACCGGTAAGAGTTGGGGGGTGCCAATGTCTCTTTTGATGAATCCTTATATTGCCAGCTGTTAGTCTTGTGCAGATAGTGGATTTTGAGTTCGAAGCAATTCGAAGCGAATAGTGGTTTTGGCCAAATATTTTCTAACTAAGTATTGAATAGTTTCTTCAAACCTCTCACTACCTTGCACCATTATGAAATGAAAATTCGGCTGAATTTGTGAAGGTTGTTCCTACCTTCCACTTGTCCGCTTCTAAGCTCCAATAATTTTAATATAGCTATATTTATGACATAATTGTTGCAGCTATGATAATGGAGATTTGTAAATCTGCTTGAGATTTGTAAATCTGCTTGCTATATGCAAATATTCTTTCTTCAAATATTACAAAAAAACAAAACAAAACCAGCATGAATGATGAGCACGGGTTGTCAAGACAACCTAACACATACGCTGGCATAATCGCATCAATTAGCCCCGTTGAGCGCACTTCTCACCGAGCACTTGTGCACTGAGGGGAAGCAATACCCGTGGAATCTGCAAGCTCCACGAGTACTGCTTCCCCGAAGTGCCCAGGGGCTCGGTGAGAGGCGCACTCAACAGGGCTAACTTGCCGCAATCAACACTTGAATGAATATAGCAGTTCATCTCAAAGAAAATAGCATATTCGAAACTACTATTTGAAAATTTGAATATTCACACAACACTACCAGCTATAGACAGTGACAGGTTAAGACCCAGTAGATGCTCTGCTTCAAGCACGAGCTTTCTGCCTTTGATAGCCCTCTGTTGCACGTGCAGTTAAAGCCCGACTGAAGTTAAACTTAGGAAATTAATCAGCATCCAATTTATCATATCACAACTGTGTTTTGAAATCTGCCACAGCTAATAATGTTATCCCCTAAAAAAATTGAATTATCGCGAGAGCCTTTATTCTCTAAAATTCCGTCCATTAACAGCCTTGGCATGGGGCTACGATTAGACCACAATTAGGTTTGTAGTCTAGGTTCAGGCTTAGCTTGAAACCCCGACAAAGAAAAAAAATGCCACCTTTTATTTATGTAACAAAGAGATGCTATTATGTAATCCTAGATCCTTGGACAGGTCAGACTCTCTCATGATACTGAGAAGCGTTAACGGTTGCAATGACTGCTTACCACCCATTGCTTCACATAATTTGAATTAACCTTTCATCTTAAAAACAATGCGGAGAGCAAGTCGTCAACTTCTTGCACAGGAGTTGTGGTGACGTCAGAACGATGCCAAGTTTTTATTGGCTTTGATTGGAAGGATAGTAAGTAGACCTCAATGCTAGATGTCTTGAGGACTACCTCCTATCTCTTTTCAATCAGCCAATAAGAGATCGGCGTTCTGATATCATTGCAACCCCTGTGCAAGAAGCAGACGAACTTGCACTCCGCATAAATTTCATTAAAAGCAGCATGTAAGGCACACTGCACACACAACAACATCCTCTGTCAACAGCCCCATTATTCCCTGGAGCTTGGACAGAGATTGAGCATCCAGAAGTGCCCACCCACCTTCCAGACCAGGATGGCAGAGTCGGCGGCACCTGTGACAAGTAAGGACTCGTCCGCATTGGCCGTCACGGCCCACACTTTGTCCTGGTGTTCGTCCAACGTTTGCACGCACTCGTTGGCATTCACATTCCACAGCTTCAAGTTTCCATCTGCACCACTGCAACCAGAGACATCAAACATTCAGATGTCAAGTCCATGTTTACTTTAGTGAAAATAAAACTTTTCAGGTGTGTTTATAGCGATTAATATTTCCTAAAAATGAACTAAAAGCCACACTAATTTTCTCAATAATACTAAATTAAATTTCACATGAGATAGTGTATATACAAACACACTTCCAAGTAATACAGCTAGCTGAGATGTTACACATGGCTTGTCAGAAAATTAGTGGCATTAGCACTGGAAATGTATGAAATCGACGCAAAATAGCGAGTTTTTCCAGTTGAGGAAGAAGGCATGCCTTCAAAAAATAAAGGTGCTGTACAGACATATACATGAAAATTTGTTCCAGTAGAAACTCTTTAACCTATCACATCGTCCATGGAAATGTGGTGATAGGTTAAATGTCCAGGCAAAAGACTTGGAGGAAGCTTAAGTTTAGCATTTAAGAATGGAACGCGATAGTGTTATCGGGCCCCATTCGCATTGCCTTCTCATTCGCTTCTCATGCTCTTCCTGCGAGCGAGCAGGAAGTGTAACAGACATGGCCTAGTCAGTAGCGGGTTTGGCTCGCAACCATGGGGTCGTGGGTTCGAATCCCGCCTAAAATTCTTCAAATTTTTTCTTTAAGGCCCATAATTACTTTATAAAGTGAAATCATTGGAGACATGCAGCAACCTTTTAATAACTTTCATTCCAAGTGTGACGTCATGCTTCAAGCGAGCTTTGTGGGTTGTTTGAAATTCCTGCGCGAGGTCATGTGGCTGTGAAGTCATGACCCTATAGAACAAGTCGAACCGGTTCCGGTTCAACAGCCTGGTTAGCACATCACTAAAACATGAAAAAGTGATTGCATCGCTAAAACATTTCATTAATAATAATGATTGAGGGTGTCTCTCTAGACCATATTACATATTACATTTTGCAATAAAAATAGATAGGGTGCAAAAAGAACAGAGCCTTCTTTTTAGAAATAAGGTTCTGGTCAGAGTAGGTTCCATTTACAATGGGTACTCAAAAAGTGGTTGAAAAAATGAATCATAGTGCAAGACTTCAGTTGGGATAAAGCCTCTCTCCCCTCTCACTTTTACACCCAATAGTTTATTTAACCTGAAAATATAATTTCTGTAAAATGACTGCACAAAACAGCATGTCCACTAAAGCATGTAGAAACTCTTTAACCTATCCCATTGTCCATGGAATGATGAAAGTGCACATACCTTGAAAGCAATTGCATTCCATGGCTTAGGAAGATTACCTTCAGTACAGAGCACTCATGGCCTTCAAATGTCTGAAAAAAAGAAAAAAGAAACCTTGTGTAAAACATTTTACCTGGCAACACTGATCCAGTGATTCTCGGCAAAGCATGCACCAGCATAGTGACTCTTGGTGCACATCTTTTGTCTTGAACAATGACATTACAATTCCTCCCTTTAACATATACCTTACTAACTGTAGGTATGTACTCTAGTCTTGACAAATGGCTATCCAGTGCACTATAAGAAACCGAGATTTATTTTCTAGCGTATTTCTCCCTATCAGTGCCCATGTTTGATATAATAAAACATTTTCTAATGACATGACACATGAGTGGTCAAAGTCCATCAAGCTAACAAATCTGATCACAAACATTGGCTTCAAGAATGTTCTGAAACTCTCAGAGTAATAGCTTGATTAGATATAAAACAGAAAATGTGAGTTTAAGAAAACAGTTTGTCACAAAATATAATACATACTGCAAGATAGCGAGCAAATAGCCACCCAAAATATTGAGATAATCATGAAAAATGGGGGAGGGGGGCTACTTAGGAGCGACAGTGGAAAAGCAGAAAGGGCACATGGTAAGGTAGCCCCTGCTCGATCCAATATAACAATATACGAGGGTTATAGGGGTCCGACAGAACCTCTAATGTTTAAAGCATCTGTGCTGCTCTTATTAAAGACATTTTATGCTTGCGATCTCACATCAGGCTTTGCACCAGAGCATGCAATTAAAGCTTCACCACATTGCAGCAGTGTGTCCGGAAAAGCCACTGATGCGGAGCACCTCAGTTAGTTCAGAGGGCTCAGCTATTTGCTGGGGTGGGACCTTTAGGTACGTCCCTTGCACATATTTCAAACGCTGTGATGTAAGCGGCATTCGGCCTTTTGTAGCAGGTTCTGTAGCAGGCAAAATACTAGTTTGGAGCAGCCACTGATGGTTTTGGAGCAGATGCCAACATCTGTTAGCACATCACTCGAAAATGAGAAAGTGACTGCATCGCTTAAAAAGTTCATCTATGATAATGACTGGGGTATCTTTCTGGACCTTATTACTTATTACCTTTTGTAATAAAAATAGATAAGGTGCAAAAGGAATGCGGAGCCTTCTTTTTAGAAATAAGGTGTTCTGGTAACAGTAAGTTCCATTTGCAATGGCTACACAAAAAATGGTTGAGCGAGTAAAACGTCTTTATTTAATGACCAAAGGAGTTAGCGTTTTCAGCGCTATGCTGTTTGGTCAAAGGCGAGATGTCTAGCTCTTTCTGGTGTCAGCAGGGAGAGCTTGACGACGAGGCTGCGGCGATAAATGACTCGTAAGGTCCGAGTAGCCTGGAGTTAAGCGAGGACGCCTGGGGGTCTTCCAAGTACTATAGGAGTGAGTGTGATGCCACGAGGACCTAAACGGGATCGGGTGAAGATGGATGGTAGAGCCACTCGGCGAGAGTGGAGGGGGCAGGTGAAAGAGTGCGCACGAGAGCGGGCTGCTGAGTAAAGGGGACAGTCCCATAGAAGATGTCCTAAAGTAGCGGGTGTGTGGCAGTGGGTGCACTCAGGGTTCAGTGGAACTCGAGGGTAAATCTACTCGAGGAGGACGGGAGCGAGGAGGGCTCCTACCCGTGCTTGGTGTGGGAGGCAGGTCTGGAAACGAGTCAGGGGGAGGTAAGAGAAAGAGGGAAAGTCCAGGGGGTTAGCCCGACTTGTCAGGTATTGGCACCGTTGGCTGGTTTGAACCTGCCGGGTTTCTTGAGCGCCATGACAGGAACCGGGTGCAAGCTCTAGTGGCATGGGCGACGTCGAGGACTCGGCTTGAGCAGAAAGAAGTATAGCGCATGCAAGTGGTGAGCCCTTTCATTACAGGGAAGGCAGAAGTGAGCGGGTACCCAGTTGACTAGGAAAGAGTGACCAGCCATCCGGATGGAGAGGGCCACCCGCTGAATTTGAAGAATGATTGTCGATGACGGGGATCGGTGTCTGAGAGCGAGGAGGGCTTCCTGAGAATCTTTGTATATCGTAATGCTGGAGGAGGGTGCCAAGCTGGCAATGTCAATGAAACTCGGGCAATGATGTATTGCACAAAGTTCAGCGTAACGCGAGCACGAAGACGTAAAAACTTGGGTGCTGCAGTGGTGGCCATCGACATTTCACCGTGCAGTGCTAAAGATGGGCGTGGAGCTGATGGCAACGTCAGTGTAGAAAGTGTAAAGATGGGCGTGGAGCTCTCAGAGTTGATGGCTACGTCAGTGTAGAAAGTGTGGTGCACCGATAAAGACCGAAGTTGAAGACAGTGGAGATGTCGTCGAGCAAAGTCATGATGGCGGGTAAGCACCGCTTCAGCCATGTTTAGAGAGAGAGGGAGAGATGGCGTGATAGAATGGAGCTTTCAGGCAGGAGTGAAGTGGGTAGAGGCAGCAGGTGACAGATATCATAACCGAGCTTGCGTAAAGTGTAGCACCCTGCCATAGTGGCTTGGAGTCGGTTTTCTTGAGCTGCGATGTGGGAAGAAGTCCAGGTCGTCAAGGTTGTTCATCTGACTGCAGTTGGTGAGTGCTCCAATGCGTGTGTACCACGGAAGGGCGGTGACAATTCGTTGACACTCACGATTAACTCTTTCCAGCTGTAATTGTTAGAAGCGGGTGAGGTGGCAGTACGGGTAGCCGTACACGATGCAGGAGATAACAAATGCCCTGGCTTAGATGCATAGATCGCGTTCATGCACCCTGCGGGAATGATGGGCTACCCAGTACAACAGGTGGCCGAGCTGTTTTGACATGTTGATGGTACGCTGAAACCAGGTGTTCGACCGGCTATCTTAGTCGAGGTGAAAACTGAAGATTCTGATGCTCGTGCAGCGAGAGATGGGGGTGCTTGCGACTGCTAGCTGGATGCACTGCTTTTCAGCTTTTTTCGCTGGTGTACGAGGACCGCCGTGAATAGCGACACACTCCGTCTTATCTGGGGCAGGCGAAAGGCCGACAGAACGGACATAGTCGTGTACGATGTCAATTCAAGTCCGGCTTGAATGGTATCTTGTTGGTGACCGGGAGAGCCAGAGTGGGCCCACAAAATAATATCGTCGGCGTAGATCGCATGTTCAAGGTTGAATACCTTGCTAAGGCAAGATGAAAGGCCGTCAAGTACGATGTTGAAAAGTAATGAAGATAGAATGGATCCTTGTGGAACACCCACTCGGTTGTGATGGGTGAGGTTGTGAGCTGTGTCAATACAAATAATGAAGGTGCTATCTTCGAGGAATGCAGCAATAAAGTTGCATGCCCGACCGTATATGGCGAGCTGTTGCGCCATGGAAAGGACTGAAGTGTGCGGGACGCTGTCAAACGCTTTACAGACATTGACCCCGGTTGATGAGCGATCCCTAACCCTCGTTTCACCTCAATTTAAAGCGCAGCCGATGCTACTAGCCAATGGGACTAACCAAACAATGTCAAAGCATGACATCATGGCATTTGTCCATCTTCCTGTGCATGTTCTTTTATAGACTAAACCAGGGGTCTTCAAACCCCGGCCCGCAAAGGTTTGCAGGCCGCAGTCGTTTCAATGAAACCCAGCCTGCGGCAGGCTGCAGTTGTTCCGAAAATACCCGGCCCACGGCCCGCTTCAGCGGGCCCGCTGCTACCGGCGCCAAAATAAGTGCGTATAAAGAAACTGCGCTAAAACACGGACCGACCGCGTGAACTATGATACCAGAAAACAGGGCTGGGCAGAGATACCGTGAAATCCCGAGATGCCCCACCCCCAAAAGATAACCACCCCTATTTTTGTCACGATTTGCTATTTCTTTAAAAACACCAAAAGATTGCCCACTTCTAGTAATTGCAGGGCCCTGGCCAATGGTGACCTCGGCAGAAATGGTGTTACATAGCTGCGGCGTGAGATAAGCAAACATTGGTGACTGGAAAGGACAGTCATCTTTAGTTCGTCGCCCCTCCCTGCGATTATAACTTTCGCAGGTGACAAAATCTAAATCTAGCATTTTAGGGCGAAGCTCCTTAGGGGCTAGCCATGTCCGTATGTCCGTCCGCCGTCCTCCGTAGGCCGGCGTCGGGTGCTCGTGCTTCTGCTCGTGAGATCACGTGCTCACGAGCACGTGAGCACATGCTCACGTGCTCGTGTAGGGCAAAAAAAAATTGGAAAAAAAAAAAAAGATGAAAAAAATTATGAAAAAAGAAAAAGAAGAAAACCACACATTCTCCTACTGACATGAATGAAAAGGCTCAGCATGCTGCGGCTCGGCGTCTACGCAGACAAGCACCACCAGAGCTTCGCCCCAAGCAACATCATTCACCACGTGAAGATGTTTTCAACTTTGTTTTATCGCACACCGAAAGTTATCCCAGTTCTTATTTTCGCCCAAATTGCTTTCGATTTTAGGTGGGCTATCTTTCGGGATATTACGGTACTCCAAAAAGTATTGCAGAATAGAAAAACTGAGATATATGTGTTTTAGAGCCAAGATACAAATACTGAGATACATTTGTCTTTTATTTAACAGGATATTCCCGAGATACGCAAAAATGCCAAAACAGTATTCCAGAGTATAGATACAGATACATAAATACACTTTTTCCCGAACAGTGGTAGATGCAAAGGGTGCAGTTTGTTGAAAGTGCAAATGACGACTTGCCATGCTTGAGAAAAGGCATCTGACCAAATTATGTCTGAATTTGAAACATACCTTCACAGCAAAACAGGGCTCTCAGAGGAGCTTATCCTGCTATTCTTGCAGGTGACCATTCTCCGAAGCACCTTTGTTTTATTTTTTGCCTTTTTCTTCTTTTTCAATTTTTGCTGACTATGATATAGATAGTAGGGTTGTGTGGCAGGTGCATATTACAAATTCTGGGACCCCTTGCACCGAAAGGTGGCGTTCAGTTCATCATTGAAAACCGACAGTTCATTTTTGACAACAAATGTCACGAGATTCCCAAGCAGAGTATCGCAATACAAGCGATACATTGCAAATGTATCTCACTACTGAAATACAACCACATTTTTCAATAGTATCTCGATACAGAGATACATATACTCAAAAGTGTCTTTAATATACTACCGCGATACATTTGCATCGCGATACTGCCCAGCCCTGCCAGAAGAAAAAAAACAACAACAACAAGAGAAAACTGCCTATTGTAAGCCATGTTCTCTCATCATTATTCACTGGACATTGTCCTCACCAGCATAACTATTCTTAGTCCCTGCTTCATATCAGTGTAACTTCATATGTTAAAATTTCTGTGCGTTCCCATGTTTCTTGTGCTTAGTGCCCTGCGTCGTATCTTTTGCATATTGTCAGCATCACTTCTATCATTCTCATTAGTTTTGTGCCCTGGTGGAACATGCCAAATTTAGCTTCCCGAGTTCCCAATATGGTGTGATGCCATAGTTTTAAGCTAAATACTATGTTTACAAATAAGGTAGATGTACTCATCCACCTTACATTCTTTTTTTTTTTAATTTTTACTCTAACTTTCAATTTTGTATTTAATAAATGGTTAAAGTTATTTATTTAGTTTTTCCTAATTTATATTTACTTATTTCTTTTCTGGCCATCCAGACCAGCGACAGATCTCTGATCCGGCCCCTTAGCGAAAAAGTTTGGAAACCCCTGGACTAAAGCAATAAAGTACAGAAAACACCCCATGACTTGCGCTTTTAGGATGTGTGTTCATGGTTTATGTGTTAGAACCTTCAACTGCACTCTGACCTAGTAAGATGAAACAAACTATAAGGTGAGTAGGTTAGTAGAGACGATGTGAAACACATATTTGTACCATTTTCCTTTCCTCCTACTAATCTCCATAACAGAAACGACCAATAATAAAATATTTGTATTTTTTGCTTTGCTTAAGCCCACCTCGGCGCAAATCCGGCACAATTCTTAGAAAAAATGGCATTTTGGCACAGATGTAGCTGACTTTCGTTGATGGTGCAATTTGGTGCAAACGACACAGCACTTGCATCAGTGCAAATGTTTATAAAGTAGGGGATGGGTGCTTATTGTAAGATGGATGCACGCTCGCTATTTTACGGTATGACACAAATCAACCTACTTGAATCGAAAATGTCTCGTAAACAGCTTTAGGACCACATATAAAATTGGGGGTCATGCCAAATTAGCAGTTTTTTTATGATATTGTTTCCCATAAAAAGTAGGGCGTTTTAAAAGATCATTCAGATAACTCAGATAATTCAGATAACATGCATTGTAACATTATCGGAGGTATTGGAACAATCTACTAAAACTCCCTAATGAGAAAAAGGTCTCCACGGAGGATATTTAAGGGAGGACACTACGCAAAAGGGTCAACTTTTGAACCTTCAGCTTAATATGAATGAAATTTACAGTGTACATTGGGCTGAATACAGTACAAAGTTTGATCTGCATATATGAATTGAGAAATAAATTATAGTCATTTTTATTATGAACACACTGACATTGTTTAGGAAAACTACTATCCTTAAAAAACTAATGCAACACCCAATTTTGTTTCTTTACTAGATATGCAGCAAAATGTGTGGAGTGCAACTGTGAAAACAAAATTTCAAAAATATCATTTGTTTTATGCTAACATTGCGCTGAAGCATCCAATAAATTTTGTCTCTCATGTTGTCGACAAAATCTTAATATCTCTTATAAAAGAAATTCACAAAGTAAAAATAAACAATGCCACAGTAGCACTGCCCAATTAATTCCAGTTAGAAAGAAACAATGAGTGAGCCTTTTCTTTTGTCCCATTACCAAACGACAGGTTTTCCTAAAGTGAAATTTATGCCAAAAAGTGGAGCAAAGAAAAACGCATTGAAAGTGCTCGAACCTCTACCTTTTCTTTAGGATTGGTGGACCGAAAATAATTTATAAAAAGAACTATGCAGTGTAAACAAATGAAACTTTCTGGGAATACATTCTAGATTTTGTTGGAAATAAATATGACATTTTTCAATATCAACTTCATTTGCAGGAATTTTTGTTTTCTTCTCGGTAGTGTTCTCCAAAAAGAAGGAGGCAAAGGAAGAAGGAAAATGGGGAGAGGAGGAATGAGAGAGTAACTGACTTGAAGCACAAGTGAGAGGAACTGGAAACAGTGACCTATAGACCTTTGCAAACAGAGCTCTCTGGCCACCGCCATTTTGCGATTCGAGCGACCCCTATAGGCCAGAAATTTCTGCCACCCGCCTAGCTGTGGACACCCGATCAGCACGACTCCCCACCTGCATTGTGCATTCGGAGTTCGCCGGCTTTTCATGAAAGTTTTTACTTCATTTGCCTGTTCGGGACGCTTACCCTTTGTGTGTTATTTTCCACAGTGAGAACCAGGGAAATACCAGGGCTTGTAGCCTGCTCAACCTTTGCAGGAAACGAATGAAGAAAGCTTACGTCAAGTAGCTAGAGACGCGGGCCGTTTGACATTGTTTGAGGACTAATTCCGCTGAGATAATCCCCGAAAAGCCTTCCCGGCTATGTTCCGGGTCTTTACGAAAAATAGCTGATAGGGTCGGGTCCGGGGTGTGAGGACGGAATACATATGTTCGTTCATTTGCTTTGGTGCTGCGCAAAAAAGCAGCTCTCTTCAGCACGTGCCCTAAAACAAGCCGGACGGTCATTGTGAAGTGACTATCGTCGAGAGTGTAGTATATTGGATATGCTGTGTTACTTGAGACCTTTTTCAAATCCTGTTTCGATAATGCTGCACCATGAAGTATGTGCAGTATATGTTGTTGGATTGATGAGACTCGCTCAATTCCATGCTGTGAGCAAGGAATACCCATGCAGTTTGGCTTTCCTGTGCGGTCAAAATTTTATGCATAGTTAAGACCTTTGTAGATTGACACTGTTGAGTGTATGGGGCCGTAAAATATCAGCATAAAATGAAACAAACACTCCAGTTGCATTTGTTCTGTCGATGACGAACTCATCAAGACCACTTTCATTTGTTTGTTTTTGTTCCCAAAAATAGTACAATGCATTCTAAAAAACCTCAAGAAATTCTATTCACCATAGAGCACAAAAGAAAAAAGGAAACCCGGCGATTTAGCTGTTACTAGCGTTCGGAAGTGTGCCTATGCACGCTGCCACAGCCCAACGATGAGAAAACCCACAGCCCAGTGCAGTCGGGCAACACTGATGTACATTCTCAGAACCAGAGATGCACCCTGTAAATCGCTTCGTTCGAGACTGCTGCTGGAATGGCCTATTCTGTCTGAACGGATCACCAGTCTACCAATCAATCCAAAATCTACAAGTTTACTTCCAAGCAATTCTTGAAGTTTTTCAGGTCACACAATCATTTTTAAAATGCCACACAAGACTTCCCAAGGGTATTTGAGGAGAGTGCACCAGCACACTCCCATTGGTAGGGGGTTTAGTTATTATGCATTCTTACAAGCCATCTCACAGCTGTTTTCATCCAACCCCAAATATCAATTCTCTATCCCTTTATATCAATGAAAACATTCCAACAAAGCTCAAAAGCACAACAAGCTGGTGGAAATAACTGACAAAGCAGCCTCTCGAAAGTCTCACAACGGCAGCCGCCATTTCGTTAGAAAACTAAGCTTCTTAGCGAAACATCAGCTGCCATTCTGAGGCTTTCAGGACATTCATTTTTGCAATCAAGATGAGTGCACCTAGCTCCCACATACAGTTCATGCAACACTAGCATAAAAATCATAACCCAAAAATAATCGAGAAAGGGGGCAAGAACCTCGGCATTAACTCTACCCACCTTGGAACATGTGAAGTCTGAAAGTGACCAAAGTTTGATGGTAGCATCAGCTGAGGAGGTTGCCAGCACCTGTGACATTAACAAAGGTGCACAAGGACACTGAACAAGCTGCTTTAACTTGCTGCAGGAGCCGAAAGCATTTGCAGTGCACCAGGGAAATAAAACAATGAAAGTTCACCACTAGCACTGAGCTATTCCCTCATGTGACAAGTAAGAACATAAATACAACTATCACTTTCACTCAATTAGTTCTGTCCAGTTTCATTGTGGCCTAGGAGGACAAAACCAGCTTGAAAGAGAAGCACAGCTGCTATCCGCATAAAAAAGGTGGCCATCAGTTAAGAGCAGAGAGCTCTTCGACTCCATGGTGAGTTTGGAATAAAGGGGGACACTACCCAAAAGGGTCAACTTTTGAATCTTTGGCTTAATGTGAATGAAATTTACAGTATATACGAGCAGTTACGAGGCAGAATGCAGTGCAAAGTTTCATGTGCGTACATGAATTGTAAAAGAAATTATAGTTGTTCTTATCAGGAACACACTGACTTTGTTTAGGAAAACTATTGTTAGAAAACTAATGTAACGCCCAACATATTCCTTCACTAGATACGCAGCGGAATGCCTAGAGAGTGCAACTGTGAAAACAAAATTTCCAGAAAGTAATTTATTTTGCACTAACATTGCGGTGAAAAATCGCGTGAATGTTTTGCCGTTTATGTAGTCGACAAAATCTTAACATCTGTTACAAGAGACATCCACAAAGTAAAAAACAATGCCACAGTTGCATTGTCCAATAAATTCCAGTTAGGGAAAACAATGAGTGAGTCTTTCCTTTCGTCCTGTTACCAAACAATTTTGCCTAAAGTGAAATTTATGCCAAAAATTAGAACAGAAAAAAACGCGCATCGATGGACTGAAAAGAATTTATAATTAACTATGCAGTTTAAACTAATGAAGCTTTCCAGGAATACTCTCTAGATGTTGGTGGATGTAAGTATGGCATTTTTCAAAATCCACCATTTCTGCAGAAATTTTTTTCTTCTTTTTTCGTAGTGTCTAGAGTGCCGTCCGACGGCACTCTTGCAGAGCGTTCAAGTGCCGTCCGAAGGTACTCCACTCACGCGTTCAAGTGCCGTCCGAAAGTCTCGTATAAAACGAGTTCTCAAAACGAGTTTTGCGAAGCGGAGTGTAGCTTAGTGGTAAGATGTCTGTCTCATAAGCAAGCGATCCCGGGTTCGATCTCCAGTGCGGACTTATTTTTTTGTTTTTGTCTTCTCGAACATTTTATTTTGCCGACGCATTTGGCAATATTTACATTTATTTTTTTACAATTAACACAGGAAAAAACGAATGTTGTCCCCAAAATTTCGTTTAACGAAATGGTATGGGACTTTTTAGTAAAAGAAATTGTGAAAATTTAAATACAACAGACTTTGTTACCGGAGGTGCATGGGGTACAGCGGGGCTTGGTTTGCCGGCTGGACGCCGCGAAGCGGCGTGTACGACGGGGCCAAATGTGTCAATAGTTTTGTAATTAGCAGCCGCATACTGTCGCCGCGAAGCGGTGTGAACGCAGGCGGGGGGCTGGCCCCAGTGATACATGCACCGTCCGAGTCTCTTTCGGACGGCACTTGTAGGGGCGATTGGAGTGCCGTCAGACGGCACTGTAGACACAGCCTTTTTTTTTCTTTCTGGGTAGTGTACCTTCACAACAAGGACATAACCAACATCAATAAATTTGAGAATAAGCCAAGCACTGCTGCTAGTCTATCACTTACTTCTTACACATAGCGAGCGAATTCCATATACGATTCAAAAGGTAAACAAAAAAACATTCAAATTGCTTTCCTAGATACTGCTGAAAATAGGTAGTTTAGCTAGTTTCAGCCCGACTCCAGTATTTGCCTCGATAAATTTCGAGTGACCAAACTGTCTTTCCCAAGCAAAATTAGCTACATAGCCGTGCATAAAAAAAAACTCACCTGATCGACAGGAGAGAACTGCACGCACCAGATGCCTCTTCGATGCCCCCGAAAAGTGCCCAAAAGGCTCAAGTCAGCAGCACTCCAAAGCTGCAGGCAGCAAGCAAGATAAGATTCGTTTAAATTCAAAGACTCACGTGAGAAAGCACCCTACCAGTTTATTTATTCAAGGAACATCTACAGAAAAGCTAGCCAAGTCAGCCTAAAACCTGTGGCACTCAACAAACATGTCATACTAATATACTAAAGACACTGACAAAATGAGGTAACATACAGCAACAATAGATAAACACAAGAAAATTGACCGCATCTCCACGTGGTGAATGATGTTGATTGGGGCGAAGCTCTGGTGGTGCTATTCTGCGTAGACGCTGAGCCGCAGCATGCCGAGCCTTTCGTTCGTTTTCATCCATGTCAGAAAGAGAATGTGTGGTATGGAACGTGGTTATATACGCATTTGAGCATTTGACCGCAGCGCCCTCTCGTCTATAAACGTTGAGCCAATGCATGCAAAGTTTAACGCGATTAGATACGCATTTGACCGCGGCGCCCTCTCCTGTATAGACGTTGAGCGGCTACATGCAACGTTTCATCCATGACATCCCCAGCTCTTCAGTTACTACCACATCTCAGAGCCCCCTACTCGTCCCGCAGTCGTGGCCGAGTGGTTGAGGCGATGGACTAGAATTCCATTGGGGTCTCCCCGCACAGGTTCGAATCCCGTCGACTGCGCAAACATGTTTTTCATCATTTTTTTAAATAATTTTCATCATTGTTTTCATCTTTTTTTCTTTTTTTTTCTACACGAGCACGTGAGCTCACGAGCAGGAGCCCGAGCACTGGACGCCGGACATACGAACATGGCTAGCCCCTAAGGAGCTTCGCCCCTAAAAATGTCGAGCCAAATCCAATAAGACCATCTCAACACTCCCCACTATTCTTGTCAGTTCTCCTCCAGTGCGGTACAATCCTAAAACAGGTGCTTTTCTTTCCAGTTAAAAGTTTAATGTTTTGTAGGCCCACTGCAAGAGTATTTAAAAAAAAAAAAAAAGCAGCACATAAAGTGACATATCTTCACATATCCCTTTACAGCTAGTTTCTGACCAAAGGACATGGCGATTCTCAGAATGTTTCCACCTCAGCGCACCGACAATGTTTCCCCTGCACTCGTCTTGAGCTGCAGTCACACTGCTAAAACGTCACAGAAGAGACAGTCTGCCCGCACTGTTCGAGCCGTGCTTCTTCCTTGCAGTGAAGGCCCTGTCACACCGTTGTGAAAAAACTATCTAGAGACACGTTCGAAGCATATATATACAGGGTTTGATCGAAAAGTTTCCGGAATCACCGTTAGGAGGCTTTTTATTTTCAAAATATTTTTTTGTCGCTGCGTTGGCCACCCATTCATATGAAATGACCTCAAATGTCAGATTGATATCTAAAAAAAATCTGGCTTTGAGAAGCGTTCTAGTCAAGCAACCATGATCATTTTCAATGATGAATAAAAACAAAACACGAGCGGTCATTTCTTTTTTTCTTTTTTAGGTAAACGTTGCAACAGAAATTAAATATAGGTTGAATGCTGTTTTTGGGGCCTCATCACCTTCCTCTTCCACCGTGAGTTTTTGGGTTTCTGAATTCAAGCGTGGTCGTACGGACACAAATGATAAACCACGTTCAGTACGTTCAAAAACAGCTTCCAGGCCAGATAATGCGGATAAAATCCATGACTTGGTTTTGGACGACCGCCGCAAAAAAGTGTGTGGAATTGAGGAAGCAGTGGGCATCTCTTCTGAACGAGTTGTTAGTATTTTACAGAATGAATTGGGATTAAAGTACCCCTTTGCAAGATGGGTGCCGCATTTTCTCAATCTGGAGCAAAAACGCATTCGAGCCCGAACGTCAGGCAACAGTTTGAGCGTGTTTCAGGCATATCCAACGAATTTCAAGCGACAATTTGTAACTATGAACGGGACCTGGGTCCACCATTAAGCACCAGAAACAAAAAGTAGATCGAAACTGTAGAGACTGGCGACCGTCGAGGTCAGAGGAACCAACACACACATGCGCCTGGTCCGGGTGGAACCAACGAGTAACTTCGTCTACCTCTTTACTTCCTCATATATATACAACCTAATGGTAGCGACACCTACCACAACATCCTCCTTTCTCAGAGAGATCGCTCGTGGATGAACAAATCACAATGCACAACCTCACTACAAGTTCAGTCTCTTTGGAGCTACTACTAGACGGCCAGATCTTGTGCGTCGAGGAGTGTGGATGCACACATTGGCTGGTTCCTGACCTCAATCAGCTCTCGGACTTGCCCTTGGCTCTACGGGAGCTTCCTCGGCAGAAGGCTGTGGAGAAGGAGCTGTAACCAGTCTTCTTTGTTCTGAATCTTGGGGTTGCAGGCCATTGGCTCCATCGGCGGCAGGAACCGGCAGAACCGGAGCTGGCAGGACGGGAACTTGGTCCGTATGTTGGCACCCGAAAGGAAAAGTAGATCGAAACTGTAGACTGTAGGTGTCACCGAAACCGTAGAAACTGTAGGTGTCACCGATTTCTCTGCAATACACCCCGCGGAGTTTCGACGACGCAAGAGCATGGGCGTTGCGCTCGGCTAAGCACTTGGGCAGGGGACTGTGCGTTGGTCACCCACACATCTTCGCCAGGTGAAAGTTCCCTGAGCTCGCGCACTCCGTGACGACGGTTGAAGTCCGAAGCTTGGCGTCACTTCGCCACGCTGTCCTGCTCCAGAAAGACCTGTGACTCTGGCCATGCTGGCTGGAGTTTCTCGGCAGCTTTGGGTACTTGAGTCCGCAGCTGTTGACCCATTAGTAGCTGAGCAGGGCTGAAACCCAAGATGCCTTGAGTATCTCTATAGACGAGAAGTGACAAAAACAGAACGTCCCCTTTAACCAAGAGGTCCTTCACTCTCCGGACTGTACGCTCCACTTCTAGTGGCTGCTAGTGACATGCTTAAATGCGCAGTCTTCCGCGAATCTGGCGAAATCGTGGGAGGCAAACACTTTTTACTGCAGAGATCACGGCTTGACTTGACGTGCTTCGTAGTGTCATTACTTCGGGATAATGTGAGTGATAGTCCACCAACAGTAGAAAATCCTGGCCGTTTAAGTGAAATAGATAGACTCCCACCTGTTGCCAAGGTAGCTCTGTTGGAGGCGTCGTCGCGTGCTGTAGAGCGTCCACCTTCTCGGGGTCTGGCATAATACCATTCTGGCTGACGACCATGCCAAGGAACTTTAAACTGGTGACGCCAAACTTGCACTTGAACCTGTTCAGAGTCACACCTGCTTTCTTTAAGCGGTCGAGAACCTCTGCAAGACGCTTGTCGTGTTCCACACGATCTCGGCCAAAAACGAGAATGTCATCAATCATATTGACAACTCCATCTTGGCCCTCCAGGATGTACGACATCTGGCATTGAAAATATTCTGCCGCAGAGGTAATCCCAAAAGGCAACCGACAAAACAGAATTGACTGAGCGGGGTAATGAACGTTGTGAGTTCCTGGGACTCACTTGACAGCTTCACTTGGCGAAAACTCGACGTGGCGTCGAGCTTGGAGAAGACTCGCGCCTCGCCCAGAAGTCCAAGCACTTGATCCACTGTCGGCAGGATGTGACGTTCACGCAGCACTACCCGGTTCAGTCGAGTCAGGTCCACGCATATACGGTAGCTTCCTGAAGCTTTCGGCACCGCTACCATGCCTGCGCACCACAGTGTCGGTTTGGTTACTCTTCGAATTACGCCTTGGGCCTCCATCTTGTCTAGTTCAGACTTCACGACATTGCGTAGTGGGATGGGGACCCTTCGCAGAACGTGCAGCGAGTACGCTACCACGTTCGGCTGAAGACGAATTGTGTACTGCTCCCGAAGTTTGCCGAGGCCCTGAAAGAGCTATGTCGACAAAGTCCCGTCGAGCTCACAAGGACAGCTTTCGGGAGAAGACTCTGGAAGGTGATCCACAAACTTGACCACGGCCAACGCCTGAATTGCCGGAAATTCCAACAAGGGAACAACTTGCGAACGCACCCCGTAGAGCTTCTGCTTGACGCACTTGGCCTTCCATTCCAAGGCCGCGATGAACATTCCTAGCACATCCAACGGTTAACCGGCGGGTCCTGTCAACTCCCCCTCTGGGGGCTCCAGTCGAGCTGGTATCCCCGAAAACGTGTTGGGGACGACGGTGATCTCCGCGCCGCTGTCAACCTTGAAGCTCAGCAGTACGTCGTTGACCTTCACGTCTACAAACTTCGCCCTTGCCTTGGACGGAGAACGGACGGCACCAAGCTCCAGCGAAGCCAACTTGTTCTTGGCGCGGCAGACAGCTGCAAAGTGGCCCTTCCTGTGGCACTTGTTGCATTGCGCATGGTTAGCAGGGCACTCTGAGCGCGGATGCAGAGAACGTCCGCAAAAGCCGTATGAAGATGCACTCGCTGCGTTGCCGCTTGCTTGCTTCGGCCTCGGCAGGCGGTTCTTCACAACTTTTGCCACGTCAATGTTTAAAGCTTTTGCTTCTGCTGAAGCTGCCATGGCTGTGGATGCCGATGAGTCCCGCAGCTTTCGTTCCCTCTCCGCATCCTCATATTGGCGAACTTGAATGAGCGCTTCGTCCAACGTAAGCTTCGTGTTTCGGCACAGCCTGTCAGACAGCTTCGTATCTCGCAAACCCTCCACAAGACGGTCGCGAATGAGCCGCTACACCACTTCTCGCGACGGGTAGTTAAATTTTTTTGCCATGTTGCTGAGCGTCGTAAAAGAGGAGTCAGCTGACTCACCCGCTTGCTGCAACCATCTGTGGAAGAGTGCGCTCTCGTAGAGCTCACTGACTGGGTGAACAAAGTATGCCTTGAACTTCTCAGCAATCAGACCGTAGTTGTCGAAGTCTGAGTTGCCGACGTGTAGCAAAGTCAGGACGTCCCGAGCTTGAGGTCCCATGGAGTATAGTAGGGTCCGAACAAGCACTTTGTCGCTGGCAACGTACAGTCCCGACGCGTAGACGTAGTCCTCGAACTGCTGATGCCAGTTTCCATTTTCCGGGGTTGCTGAAGTTAAACTGGGGTGGTGCTCGTAGACTGAGCACACCGACTGGCAACGCTCCCGGACTGGCGGCGGCGCCCTCCCCTTCGACCATGGCGGTCCCCTCCGAGGCTGGTGCTGGCGCTTGAACAGAGAAAAGGCGCTAGCCGCTCACTTCTGACACCATGTAGAGACTGGCGACCGTCGAGGTCAGAGAGGAACGAACACACACACGTGCCTGGTCCGGGTGGAACCAACGAGTAACTTCGTCTACCTCCTTACCATACCTCGGCAAACCTCACTCATGAGGGCCCTCACTCACCCTCACTCACCCTCATCTTCACAGGTGAGGTGAGGGTGAGTGAGTTTCCAAACCAGGAAAATTCATGAGTGTGAGGGTGAGTGAGGGCCGTGAGGGCTGTGAGGACCGTGAGTGCGTGAGGGGTGAGGGCCATGAGTGCGTGAGGGGCGCGAGGGCGGTGAGTGCGTGAGGGCGGTGAGTGCATGAGGGCCGTGAGGGCGGCGAGTGCGTGAGGGGTGTGAGGGCCGTGAGTGTGTGAGGGGCGTGAGGGGTATGAGTGCGTGAGGGCGGTGAGTGGCGTGAGGGCCATGAGTGCGTGAGGGTGGTGAGTGGCGCGAGGGCCACGAATGCATGAGGGGCGTGGGGGTATGAGTGCGTGGGGGGCGTGAGGGCCGTGTGTGTGTGAGGGCCGTGAGGGTCAGTGAGGGTGAGTGAAGGGCTGAAGGTGAGTGTGACTGTGAGGATGAGGGTGGGTGAGGGGCTGAGGGTGAGTGTAGCTGTGAGGGTGAGTGAGGGGTTGAGGGTGAGTGTAGCTGTGAGGGTGAGGGTGAATAAGGGGCTTAGGTGAGTGTGGCTGTGATGGTGAGTGAGGGCGACCGAAAATGCCGACCTCTGCTCCTTACTCCCTCATATATATACAACCTAATGGTAGCGACACCTGCCACAACAGAAACAATGGACTGGGCCCGGTGAATAGGCTCTGAGAAGACAAAGACCATTCAGTCGGCTGGCAAGGTGATGGCATCCATTTTTTGGGACGCCAAGGGAATTTTGCGTATTGATTATCTTGAAAAGGGAAAAAAAATGTTACTGGCGAATATACTACATAATTCTGAACAAGCTGAAACAAGTAATTCAAGAAAAACACACGGGAATGTTCAAGAAACGGGTGTTGTTTCACCACGATAATGCACCCACCCATTCAAGTGCAGTCTGACAGAAGTGAATTTCAAAATCCTTCCACATTCACCGTATTCACCTGATTTGGCTTCCTCGGACTTCCACCTATTCCCGAAGCTCAAAACCTTCCTTGCTGAAAAGATATTTCTGTTGAATGAAGAGGTGATGAAGGCTGTGAACAGTTATTTTGAGGATCTCGAGGAAAGTCACTTCCCGGAGAGAACCGAGCTGAAGAAACGCTGGACCAAATGTGTCGAGCTTCGATATATGTAAAAAAAAATAAAGTATAGCTTGAATCAGATTTATAATGTTTTCTTTTTACAGCGGAGCTGTTAAGGGCTAGTTTCCCCAGTTTCGTGTCTGGTACTAAACAAATGTCGACACAAAACTACACAAAACTCTGGACAGCTACCGCCATCCATAAGCGAAAGCGGCAACCAGACAACCAGTCTGGTTGCCGCCGTCGCTCACAGATGGCGGCAACCTTTCCAGCTATCATAGAAGAATGGATAGTTGGGCGAGTTGGTGGGAATTCGTTGTAGGAAACAGTGCAAAAAAAAATTGCGGTGGCTTAGCTCGGCTATGCCAGGATATGCGTAGCGTGAGCTTATGCGCACAAAATGAGAGGCACTACCAAGCGGCTCCGGTGCAGAGTCAGACTTGGCTACTGCGCAACGGAGGCGCACAGCTGGGCACGCGGCGACACCAGTGCATCTGCCGCGGCCATGACGTCACTCCTCTGGAATGCGCAGACCGGCGAGGCAAGCGCGGCAGCGGCGGCTCTGGCGCGCCAGCTGTGCGCCGTGTGACAACACTGCTCCTCGCGCATGCGCAGCACGGAGCGCGGCTCATTATGCGAGCCACGCGAAACTGCTCAACCCCAGCCAGTGTAGCTCACGCTACAAAAACAGGCGAGGACAAAGAAACACACATGACGAGCGCAGCGCTCGTCCTGTGTGTTTCTTCTTCTTCGTCCCCGTCTGTTTTGCGCGCTGTTTCCTACGTTCTTATCAGTTGCGGTTCGGACTCACGATGGGTTGGCCGCGTGCCTTTCTTCAGGGAAAAAAGACCAGGCGCGGAAGGAGCGGCGACATACGCAGCAGCGTAAATGGGTCCGCAACCGCCGCAAAGCTGCTGTCGCCTCGACTTTCACAGCGTCGCGCGCTTCAGATTTCCTTGCGAAAGAAGAGCACACGGCTTGCCTGGAAAGCCGCCGCCGAGAACAGAAGCTACAGCTCGTCTTCTCTTCTTTCTTCAGCAGAGAGGAAAGGGTGAAAGTTTTCATTCCGGAAACTTTTCAATCTACCCTCGTATGTATGAGATAAACATGCTTCGAACATGTCTGCGGCGAACACCGTGCCTTTTGTATGACGTACGTGCAATGTGACAGCGGCTTTAGCAAACACCCCACCGCGAGATACAAACACGTGCTAGGACCTTGGCCGTCTTGTCCTGAGAGGCTGATGCAATGAGCTGGTCATTGGGCGATACGCTGACCGAGTTTACATCCTTCTCGTGAGCTGCAACGGTCAGCTTGGACGTGAGGGGTGCCCCCGCGTAAGGGTCCACCACTGTCACCAGTCGTGGCCTCTCGGGAACCTCCCACAGCTTCAAGGTCGTGTCTTGGGAACCGGTCACCACAAATGATGACGTCAACCTGGGGAAAGAATGACAGGTTGCTCCGACCAAAATATCTCCTGGGACAAGCTAGTACTTGGGATGCTTTCACAGTTCTTAATGATCATTCGGTTAGCCTAATTCTGGGGAGTCCCACATATTTCATTATTTTCATTTCAGGCCGATGGTGCAAATAGCTGGGATGGGATACCTATCTGTGTGATGATGCCACACCAAGAAACCAGAAACGAATAAAGAAAAAAGAACATAGTGTACAATACTGTGCTTGGCTCAAAGTGAGTCTGGCATATTCAGGAGGAAACTTAGACCCTCTATAGCTTTTGTCCCAGTTTTAAAAACTCAAGCATGATGCTCAGTCACCTCACTTTTCTTTCTGATTAACCGAGCGTCACCATCATGAGGATGGTGGGTAGTAGTGCCATTGCGAAGAAACTTCTCAATATGAGAGTTAGCAGAGATACTACCTTAGTCTGGAGGCTCTTATTCTAATGACAAATTTCACTGGTCGCTTTGGAGCGCGCTAGGATCAGTAGACCAGATCCGAGATGGAGCACGCAATCAGAACGGAGTCGCTCCACCTCCGGATCCCCAGTGGAACATGACCACTCCTCCGGGATCGGCGGATGCCTTCCCGTCATTCACCTTCTCGGGAATCCCCTTCCCACAGTCCCAGATCTCAAAGCACATGTTTTCGCAATCGCGGCGCACTCAAAACACAAACACAAAATGCAATTGCAATTTTGCAATCGCAGCGTGTTTAACGGAAGAGCAAAATTAATCATGATGTGAAAGATAAGTGTCGATAAGCGATGCGCATCAGCGTAGTCCACTTTCTGCTTCATCGGAATACTCGTGAACGGTGTCCATGTATGTCTCGACTTTCAGCCTCTTCTGCAGAGGTTCAAAAAGGCAGTCAAATTCATGCGGGACATACAAGCAATCCTTGTCGTCGCTGCTACTCGACACGCTGCTGCTGGAGGAGCTGCTCGAGCAACTTGACGACAAAGTGTCATCAAGCTTACAATAATAATCCCTGGAGAAGGGGAACAAAGGGCAAAAGGACAATCACAAATCTCCAAACACAGCTAGGTGACTGGTGTGCGACCGAAAAAATCCTGCCTGGTCCTGATCAAGCAGCAGCAGCAAGGCGGGCGGCACTTCGCAAGCGGCCGTTATAAATTCTTTCGAGGCGAGATGCCCGGCGGGGAAGAAAGTCACGTGTGCACGCCGAGGAACCGACCAGGCTGGCGTCCGGTCAAATCCGCCAAAATCCGCGTAGCGACTTTTAGATGCGGAGCATCTCTTGCTCGGGTCTATGTCCCGCGGCGTCGTAGTCCGCACTCACACTACGCATGCGCAACTCTCCTCCTTCCCTCTCTCCAACAGCTGCGCATTACTCTCTCCGCTCTCTCTCTCTCTACCAGCTGCGTGCACTTCGCGTGCGTTCGCTTCTACTCACACCGCGCGCGCATGCGCAACTCTCCTCCTCTAGTCTCCTCTCCTTCAAGTGTGAATATTGTAGTAACCAGCGAGAGATGGCGCCACCTCTCTCGCTGGGATGCCGCGATCTGAACACGAGCGCGGAGCGCGCGACATAAAGATCATTCGTTCGAATCTCCATGCCGGCTGATGCGTGTTGCTTCCTACATGGTGGCAGCGATTTAAGCCCAATTAGGTTCTAGCGGTTCAAGGAAACGAAGCAACGCTGGACAGTAGGCCTGGAGAAGGTGGCGACCGCGAAGAACGCCGAAGTGAGCGAACAGCGACCACCATGACGAGCCTGCTGCCGCCGCCGAAACCGCTAGACCTGGCAAGCGAACCCTGGAACGCATGGAAGAAGTGGCTAATGGAATTCGAGCTGTTTGCGGTAGCAACGCACCTCATGGACCAACCTGACAAGGTGCAAGCAGCAACACTTCTCGTCTGCATCGGAGAAGAAGGTAGGCGAATTTACACTACCTTCACATTCGATAACGAGGAAGACAGAGAGAAACTAGAAGTCCTGAAGAATAAGTTCGCGGCGCACATGAAGCCAGCGATCAACCTCACGTACCACGAATTCATCTTTGGGAAAAGAGACCAAAAAGAAGGTGAGAAATTTGATGAGTGGTTGACGGAACTGAGGGTGCTTGTGCGCAACTGCGAATACGGCGACGTCGAAGAACGTATGCTAAGAAGCCGAATAATACTCGGAACTAAAGACCGACAGTTACAGCAGAAACTGATCAACGACAATCCTACCTTTGACAAAGTCCTGGAGATATGCCGAACAAAGGAACGAACTGTAGAACAGTTCAACGAAATCCGTGGAAAGGACGAGCGACACGAGGACCCACTGGCAGTAAAGGTGCTCACAAGAGCGGACCAAGCCACGTGCCACTGTTGCGGCTTCGTTCATCGCGCAAGCACGTGCCCAGCTGCTGGAAAACAGTGCCTTGGTTGTGGCGAGCTAGGCCATTTTGCAAAATGCTGCAAGAGCGGGACCCAGACATCAGACAGCCGTCAGCGACGCCAGTCGAAAAAAGGACGAAAATTTGATCCCAAAGTACGACAAGTAGAGCGCGAGGATACGGACGACAGCGATGAAGATTATTTGCTGTGCCATTTAACCGTAGATAAGATAGAGAAAGAAGACCGATGGAGCGAGACAGTCACAATAGAAAAAGATAGCGTACGCTGCAAGCTCGACACCGGGGCTAATTGCTCAGTCATCCCAGAGAGACTGCTCCGTTTATTATCAAACAAGAAAGTTCAGAAGTGCGACACCACACTGTCATCGTTTTTTGGCCACAAGAGAAAAGCATGTGGGAGAACAACACTGACAGTGTCGAATGGAGCCAGAATGGTGGAGGAGGAGTTCTTCGTGGTCAAGGAAGAGGTACCGGTGACGTTAGGAGGAGAACTGAGCGAAAAACTTGGAATGATCAAGCGTCTGGCTTCAGTGTCAAAAGAACACGAAGACACAAATGCAGCAGGTACAAATCTTTGCAACCCTGCCGGACCATACGCAGACGTTTTCCGCGGACTGGGAAAGGTCAAGGGATTTGTGTACAACACGAAGGTGAAGCCAGGTTCACAAGACTTCGTTCGCCCAGCAAGGAAGGTGCCTGTGGCACTGCAAGAAAAGGTTAAGTGTGAACTTCAAAAAATGGAGAACCAGGGAGTTCTGACAAAAGTAAAAGAACCGACAGAATGGTCCAGTTTTATGGTAGTTGTCGCAAAGAAGGACAAAGTGCGCATCTGCATGGACCCAGTTGACTTGAATCGAGCCCTGAGGAGAGAGCACTACCCGATGACGACAATGGATGACATTGCCGTCCGAATCGCGGGAGCGAAAGTGTTCTCAGCGCTAGACGCATCCTCAGGATTCTGGCAGATTGAACTTGATGAAGAGAGTTCAAAGTTGTGCACCATGAGCACTCCGTATGGAAGGTACAGGTTTAAGAGAATGCCCTTCGGAATAAGCACAGCCCCTGAAGTTTTTCAGCGTGTCATGAACGAAGTACTAGATGGACTCACCGGAACAGCAGTCGTGATGGACGACATATTGGTGTGGGGAAAGACCCGTCCGGAACATGAAGAGAATCTTCGACACTTGATCCAACACTGCCGAGAGGTGTCTACGACTTAACCCAAAGAAGATCCAATTTGCCAAGACAGAAGTCTGCTACCTAGGACAAGTGCTGACTGGTGATGGAGTCAGTGGCATTACAAGGGGGGGGGCGGGGCGGGGGAGGGGGGGGGGGGACCGCCTCGGGTGCAGGGCTCAGGGGGGTGTCGCGGCAGGCCACGCAAGAGCGGGGGGGGGGGGGGGGGGGAGTCGCGGCGGGCCGCGCGTGAGCGGGGGGAGGGGGGGGGGGGGGGGGGGGGGGTGTCGCAGCGGGCTACCACCCCGGGTGCCGCTGACCCTCGTGACGCCACTGGATGGAGTAGCTGTTGACCAAGAGAGAATCAAAGCCATACTGGAGGTCAAAGAACCAAAAGATCGCAAGGAACTTCAAACATTTCTCGGAATGATCACCCACTTGTCGAGCTTCATACCACGACTTTCCGAGCGTGCGGCACCACTAAGAGAACTGCTGAAGAAAGAGATCGCATGGGTATGGACGGAAGATCAACAAAGAGGTTTCGAAGACCTGCGAGACGCTTTGACGAAGGCACCAGTGCTGGCCTACTACACTGCAGAAAAGCCAATTACGCTGTCAGTCGATGCAAGCCAATACGGCGTAGGGGCCGTTATCACCCAAGACGGAAGACCAATAGCGTACTCATCGAGATCTTTGACAGCCGCACAGATGAAATATGCGCAGATCGAGAAAGAGATGCTGGCCATCGTTCATGGTTGCAGCAAGTTCCACCATTACATATTCGGCCAACCAAACGTAACAGTAGAATCCGATCACAGGCCGTTACAAGCGATTTTCATGAAACCGTTGCATCAGTGCCCGATGAGACTGCCGCGGATGAAGATGGCTCTCCAAAGATACTCGTTGGAAGTGAAATTCATACCTGGAAAAGAACTGCAGCTAGCGGACGCACTGTCACGCTTTCCCACGAAGGAAACAATGCAAGAAGAAGAAGAGAAATTTCAAGTCAACGCACTGGAGTACATATCTGTCACACAAGATCGGCTGAATGAAATAAGAGACGCAACTGCAGCCGATGCACAGATGAGACTACTGCGCGAGTATGCACAGACGTCATGGCCCGAGCAGAAAGATCACGTTCCTGAACTCGGAAGGCCATTCTGGTCCTACAGAGAGGAGATCCACGAGGAAGACGGCCTTGTGCTACGGTCCAACAAGATAATAATACCAACGGCCATCAGATCCAAAATTCTCAACTTGCTCCACACGGCACACGCGGGCAAAGACAAAATGAAAAGAAGAGCCCGAGAAATTTTGTTCTGGCCCGGAATCAATGCCGACATTGAACGCGAACATGACAAATGCAGCAAATGCGAGAAGTACAAATCAAGAAACGTGAAGATGCCACTCCTGAGCCACGCACTGCCAACGCTTCCTTGGCAGTTTGTCGGGGCCGATTTCTTCACTCATGAAGGAAAAGACTACATAATCCTGGTGGATTTTTACTCGTTTTATTTCGAGGTAGAAGAAATGAAAAGCACCACAGCTTCCAAAGTAAAAGAGTTCTGCCTTAAAGTATTCGCAACACACGGACTGCCATTGAAAATTATAAGCGACAATGGCCCACCATTTGGGAGCCAGGAGTTCAAGCAGTTCCTGGAAACCCTCAAGATTGAGCAAGTTACATCAAGCCCCTACCACGCTCGATCAAATGGCATGGCTGAACGAGCCGTGAGACAGGCCAAACAACTCTTGCGAAAGAGTGCGAACAGTGAAGAGTTTTACTGCTCCCTCCTTGAGTGGCGCAACACTCCACGAGACGATGTTCTCCAATCGCCAGTACAGAGACTGATGAGCCGACACACAAGGACACTGTTACCTGCGCGATCGGAACATTACCTGCCCGCTGTTGTGCCACCCAGGGATGTCACACGTCGTCTCACAGAAATAAGGCGGCAACAAAAGGAGAACTACGATAGAAACTCAAGAACGCTGCCAGACATTGACACGGGCTCTACAATCACTGTCTACGACACCCTGCGGCGCACATGGTCACCTGCCATAGTCGTAGGACATCCAGCGCCGAGGTCCTACAACATCCTAACCCCAGAAGGTCAAGTCCGCCGAAGAACCCGTGAACACTTACGACCGGCGACAGATTCTCGACAAGAACTGACCTCCACGGGGAAAGAGACAACCGGCACGGAACAGAGTCCCAGTGACTTTAACCAGAGTCAGCCTCAGCCGGGACCGCAGCTGCGATGAGGAACAAGAAAAAGAAGGCCACCACAGCGATACCCCAACCATGCTGATAATGACGCTCTACGCTGACTTTTCCAGAGAAAAGAGATGTAGTAACCAGCGAGAGATGGCGCCACCTCTCTCGCTGGGATGTCGCGGTCTGAACACGAGCGCGGAGCGCGCGACATAAAGATCATTCGTTCGAATCTCCATGCCGGCTGATGCGTGTTGCTTCCTACAAATATAAGCAGCGGTAGCGCGCTGCGCGCGTTCAGTTCAGCGCTGTTGACTCCACTTCACTCCGTTCTTCCGATGAAGTGTGATGGAAGCAACAGTCCCGTCAGTTAGTGGGTTGGCGCAAGCAAGCGTCAGCACCACCCCACAAACTAACAGCAACGCTACGTCCACTGAAGACAAAAAATTACACCATCTTCCCGAGGGGAACCATGGGGTGATGCGGAGCATCGCGGAGTTTCCAACAACGTTCACGCAATGTGTGGTAACCAACGCAAGTTAACAACGTAATAACACGCAAGTTAACAACGTTACTAACACCATTAATAACGATCCGCGATGCTCCGCATCCCCCCATGGTTCCCCTCGGGAAGATGGTGTTTTCAGATCTGGATCAAGATCTGAAGTAGGAGCTAATCTAAAACAATGAGTGGAACATGTCCGTCTCGTTCCCAATCGCCCATTGAAATAGGCACGCTCCAGAAAAGTCGATCCCGGCGCGCTTCACAACAACCATTCGCCATTAGTCCTACCAAGGTTTGGGAGTACTTTTCAAAAGGGGTGTGCAAATACTCGAATATATGAATCGAACAGAAAGTTCCCGAATAATTCGATTCGCCAATCGAATTCCTAGTATTCGGTCACTCGAATATTCAATTTATTCAGCCAAAAACGCGCGGTCGGCGCGGAGCTGACAAAAAAGCTGTTTTTTCTCCCGATGTAAGCGCCGTGATGTTAGACAGACCACGCGAGAAACACCTCTTAGTCCTACCATTGTACAAAAATCTAACGGACAGGTTAGAAAAAAGAAAAGTAACGAATGCCACGAACTTTATAGCACGCAGATTTACTCACGATCGTGACACAATCTACCCTTGAATCGCAACCGAAACATCCCGTTTGAGCCGCTTCCAGAGAGGAATTGTTGGGAAGCCGGACTTCCGCGCCCTGCCTAATTCTTTTCACGAGTAAAGCCCCCCGTTTCAAGTTGAAGCGCCGATGTAGAATACACTTGCCGCACTCACAGAAATCGGCGACTGCACGATCACAGAAAGTAGTCTTGTGCGAATAGTGGATTTTGAGTTCGAAGCGAATTCGAAGCGAATAGTAGTTTTGGCCGAATATTTTCGATTCGAATATTGAATTGTTTGTCCACGCCTTTCACTACCACTAAGGTAGCAATTTGGGCCAGTTGGTTCATAAGCTCCTAAAAAAGCGCCAAAAAAACACAAGGACGAGGAAGTAGACAGAGCGCTCTTGTCTGTCTGCTTCCTCGTCCTTGTGTCTTTTTGTGGCGCTTTTTTAGGTGCTTTCACTACCATTGCATTATGCTTAGACGGAAACCCAGCTAAACCTGTGAAGGTTGTTCCACTTGTTCATTTAAAAGCATAGTTTAATCTATCTATATTTATGAACTGTGACCTCAGAAGGTCTGGTGTCTTGGGATGGCAAGTAAACGACGGATTTGACATAAAATGATTCCTATGCAGATGCCCAACTATAGACGCTTTCAGGCAGCTGTGCATGGGCGCCGCCATAACCGACCTTCAGTTTTTGTTTCTTATTCCGTTCACTCCACTGCATCATTACCACAGTAGGTCAGGTCATTGCCATTTTAGATTCTACCGCGTCCTTCTCCCCATCATAGGCCCTTGTGGAGACTCGTCAACGCCCGCTTCAGTGGCTCGGCATCTCGGTAAGACAAGAGAAGGTCGGCTATGGCGGCTCAATTTGGCGCGCGCTGAAAGCGTCTATACCCAATTTAGTGAATTTACAAATCTTGCTGTATAAATTATTCTTTCTTTAATCTCGAGTTTCAAAAGAATGAATCGCATGATGAACGCAGGTTGTAAGGGTATCTCTGCCTAACATAGTGTGCTCTTGCATAACAGTTTAATTTTGAAACCTTTACTACAATGTAGATATACAGATTCACAAAGGCTCCATTTATTTTCAAATACAGTCGGCACGGGTGCACCATCCCGCTTTGAATGTATGCTTTTCTTCCAAGCTCGCAATTACGATATTCATACTTTTCCAAGTGTTTATCGCGGCGGGTTACCCCGTTGAGCGCGCTTCTTACCGAGCACCGATGTAATGCAGAGAAGCAACACCCGCGGAGCTCGCTTTCGCGGGTATTGCTTCTCCGCAGCGCACCGGTGCTTGGTAAGAAGCGCACTCAACAGGGCTAACCCGCCGCAATCAACACTTCGAAAAACGCGAATAGTGCAGTTCTTCTCGAAACGAATATCGAATAGCGTATTATTCGGAATTACTATTCGAAATTTCGAATATTCGCACAACCCCAACAGAAAAAAAACCACGTTAACCGTGCCGATAAAACCAGCCGAGTTGCTGCCGTCATTCTTTTGGAACCGCAAGCCGCAAATTCTGATTCGGAACGAAACGGAACGGAAAAATAGTGTGCCTAGATTTGAGAGGGTTTCCAACCGCTCGATAGCCGCGTTTGAATTATCAACTGCGAGAAGGCGACGAAAAGACGAAAGTGTCAATCGGGATCGGGCAGGCAGGGCAGGCGTCGTCGCTCTTCTGTTTGCTCGCCTTCTTTCCACGCGACAACACAACACATGCGCACTTAAGACCAATCTGCGCTGGAGCCGCCTCTGTGGCTTCAGTTTCGCTTGCTCCCTCTTTTAAATCAAGGCTCTCTAAAACAGGATAAACAGACGGAAAAATGGATGCATAGCGGCATTTGGACGGTGACTTGCGCCACCTAACCACGTTTTTTTCTTTTTTTTTTACTTCAGATTATATTGTTTAAGCTGTTTACTCAGATTTAACACCTATCTGTTTATTCATGTGAAATAAAATCCCGGGTGCCCTTTTTCTTCCTTAAAATGGAGACCAAATATTGCAAAATGCCCCTTTTCCGAGATATACAAATATTTTTAAAAAAGTTGCGGTGTTAGGTTGTGCTTTTAACGAGAAAAAAAGGCACGCGTGGCTGTAACTTTGGTTTTTTTGTGACGTTTAAGGTAGATAGATTATGTTTGCGCCATAAAATTGGATCTTTAGTACCCAACGTCCAACAGCAACTGCTTTTTTTTTTCACCAGAACTTTTTTGTTTTACCTTTCGTTCCGTACAAGATGCATATT
Organism: Ixodes persulcatus; assembly: GCA_013358835.2. Classification (NCBI taxonomy): domain Eukaryota; kingdom Metazoa; phylum Arthropoda; class Arachnida; order Ixodida; family Ixodidae; genus Ixodes; species Ixodes persulcatus. The sequence goes on from JABSTQ010011034.1 coordinate 451,454, forward strand.
CTGCACCAGGCGCATTCTCTGCACATATAATAATCTCATTCGCAGCACATTTTGAAAAATTCCTACAAATAAAATCACTATTCGATATTCGATTCAATATTCGGCTTTTTTTTCTTGATTCGATTCGGTATTCGATTCGAAAACTACTATTCGGTATTCGCACACTCCTACTTTTCCATTTTGGGGGATCTCATACAAAAGACCTTCCCCTCTCTTTATTTTTTTTCACCCATCAAACTCCAAGCCTAGATGGACATTCGCATAGTATTTTAAGACAAGACGAAAGTGGAACTACACCTGGCTCCTTTATGCAATGGGTGCTCCATTACCGACGTTTAGGAAAAGGGAATTGAAATGTTGACAGCATGGGTCTCACCGTGAGCAGGCTACAGAAGCAATGGCTTGCGTATGGCCTTTCCCCGTGAACAAGCACTCCACATGGTCATCCTCATGAACCCTCCACAGCTTCAGAGTATTGTCCTAATAAAGATAAAAGTAAAAACTTGACATGCCGCACAAAGACACTGTGCTGCGGAAAGTGCGAGTTCATATGTCATTATACTCGGTTGCCATGTGTGTCTGCTAGCTCGAGTAACGAGCACTTCTTTAACTTAAAATCGCGGGCAATGCCGCGTGAAGCAGCCCCGTGTTCCTGTATTGATGTCAGAAACATAGATTAGGTGCCGAAGGCAGCACAATCCCCATGCTTTACGTCTAATCAAGAGAGCTTATTTGTTTCTGGAAGATCAGTCGACTCTGGTGACGACGTACCATACTAGCTACAGTTGGCCCACGCTGGTTAAAAATATATCCCTAACAACATTAGAAGCATTGGCACACGTGACACAGAGTGCACGATCACTAAAGGCCCGTTCACACTCTTGCGACCTCTTAAACCTTGGTCCCTTAAAACCTCTTACAACGAGAGGACGCAGTGGCGCCATCTATCGGGTTGCAGTGTAAACTTGGCGGTCCGGCACGTCCGGCATATTTTATATTTCTCCCGCAAATTATCCTTTTTTTTTTTTGGCTCGAAAACTTTTGTAAACGTTATAAACGAGCCTTTCTTATAGGTATTACGCACATTTGACCTCGGAAATCCCGCAAAACCTTTGCTCTTGTGAAATGCAGTTCCAGGGTCACCGCACAGATGCCGCCAGAATGCCAGTGTGTTCCCTCGTCCTAAGAAATTTTAAGAAGTTTTAACAGATCTCGTCTCTCTTAGTCGTACTCGGTCGCAAGAGTGTGAACGGGCCTTAAAGCTTTTTACATGCAAGTTGAGAACTTGTGTAAGTAAGTCACGGCTTGTCGACCAGAACAACAACTGATCCTTGAGACCATAAAGGAGACATTCTGATTATCCAATCTGGTCCTGGTACAAGGCCCGTAAAAATTGTTGGTCTAAAGGACTGAAATCTGCTGCCCGATTACTGCGAGATAGTTCACCTTGGAGACGGTGACCAAGAGAGTTGGGTCCGAGGCGAAGGTGTCCAAGGCCACGACGATGTCCGAGTGCCCTCGCAGCAGGCGGCAGTGGAAGGTGGACAGTTGGAAGAGGCGCACGTGGGGGCTGTTGGTGGCCGCCGCCAGGGTGCCTTCCTCCTTGCCGACCAGCCGCACATCCAGCACTTCGTCGTTGTAGCCCACAAACTGCAGGGGGAGGAAGCACACTTGTCACAAACAATGTGTGCAATCATGTCTAGGAAGTCCTGCGATAACAATTACCATATAGGGTTCTACATTTCAATCACCATACACTCTGAGAATACTGGAACTTCGGAGGTTGCACCAAGAAACACCATAATATAGGAAGCGCTGCGAGGCGATTCCTGTTTCTACAGCATTTAAAACAAACGTCAGGGTTTTGGGGATGATGCATTTTGGAAACCACAAAAAGAACTTGCAGTAGGATGGGGAGATGCCGAAAAAAAAATCAAGTTTATTTTGACAATTTTTCATTTTGCTTTTTTTTTGTTTTTGGACGTCCTACTTTTGTGAGTAAAAAAATTAAACAAAATTTAATTGATAAATTAGAAAAAAAAGTGTCTGACAAACTTGCGGTGGCTCAAAACATCGGAATTTTATGCAAATACCGTCAAACCCATTTATAACGAACAGCAGGAAACACTACGATCAGTTCGATATAGCAAAAACCATTTACAACGAACTTACACGATGCGTTCGTTATACACAGGTCATATCGCCAAAAGTAAACAAATAAATGCGTGCCACTTACCACTCAAGAAATCTATTTATTGAATTTTTGTGCATGCGTGCAGAGTTTGTTTTTTTAGCTTATCTCCCCTTCTGAATCGCTTCTCTTCGTAAGCAACCGCTTTGCACTGAATTTTTTTTCTTTTTCTGTGCTCTTTGGAATTGACTTTCTTCGCTCATTTTTGCTTTGTGGCTTGAGCTTTCAGAATTTTCTTTTTTTCCTACCTCTTTTAGGGGGGAAGGGACTGGCTAGAAGACGATTGTTTGCACGTTTTAGGAAGCCTTCTCGGGGGAAAAGTTTGATATAGCCAATATGTTGTTCGTTATAAAAAGTACTTTTTACATGCATTTTGATTTAAATTTCCCGCGAGTTTGATATTGACAATAATTCGCTGTTCGTTAACAGGTTTCACTGTAGCGGCTATCTTAGAAAGGCTGTCACTTGGGACGACGGCACTTTCTACATTTCTCTGATGTGATTTGCGATAGACGACACTAAAAAGCATAATTGTTGGATTTGGAACTACCAAAGCAAGCACCAGTTTTAAGAAAGGCTGCACAAAAGCAAGCAGAAAACACCAGCGGAGGAACATTTACTGCGGCATGCTAAGACTAGAGAGCCAAGATTGAAGAACGAGTGTATCTCAAACCGTGGAAACCGTTAACAAATTTAATGGCGGACGCCTCAGGCGGAGATTGGTTGCAAGGGCGCATTGCGCTGTGTTTTCGCGTGGCAAGGAGAAAATTGGACGGAAAGGCGGAGACGTTTGGAGACGATAAACACTTTCAGCACCTCCTCGCAGCTCATATTGAAAATGCAGCCTATAAACCACGTGACCCCGACCGGTTAGTTGGAAACTCTCCGTAACATAGGCTCTCTAGCTAAGCCTAACAACCGCAACGGCGACTGTTCCAGCACAATCGGCGCTCTGTTCACGTCTGTCGGTGCTTCGGAAAAAAAGATTGGGTCCTTCGAAAACATTTACAAAACAAGTGGATACGGCCCCGAGAGTTCAGTGACGTGCGACATTGGCGCGCTGACAATACTTTTAAGCAATGGGATCTGCCCCACCCGTCATGAGTACAGCTGGGAAAATTAAGGGATTTTCATCGTCCCTCAAACTACACTTAGGCACGAGCGAGTGCCACGATTGGGTTCTTTCTTTCAACGTTTACATTGAAACGTGCCACGTCAGAAGGAGTCAAAGCAAAGCTACGACAGTGGGAGCTCGCGCGAGTTTTGCCGTCCAACAACTTGAAAGTCGTAAACATCCGCACTTCAACGCGATTTACAGCTTGCTAACGATGATTCATTGCAAGACCTTCACTAGGCAAAAAAAAGGTTTAAGTTGCCACCACGAAAATTGCCAGCGAAAACCTCGGGAAGACCGAAACGCTGATGTGGAAGGAGCAGCTAATGTAACGGTGCAAGAGGGGCCAGAAAAATCATAACATACAGGGAGGGACGGTTTGGTGACTGTAAATGATTCCTGGACACCCTACCTTTGTTATGTCCCAATTTCATGTAGTTCTAGCCGATTTTTGAAGGGTATATATGTTACGAAATTTCAAATACCGTATTTTCCGGATTATAATCCACACTCAGTGTATAGTACGCTAGGGCAAATTTGGGGTCGAAAATTAAAGATTTTGTTTAGGTAGTCCATACTCGGAGTCTGCACACCGTGCATAGTCCGTACTTAGTGCCTAGGGGGGGATCGGTGGCCGAGTGGGCTAGCGCACACCAGCTCGGAGCACGTGAAGCGAAAGCTCATGCTGCAGAACCCAGGGATCCTGGGTTCAATCCCCACCCCTGCCCGTTTCGATCTGGATCAGCATTGTACCGGCGTGCGGTCGTGCATCACTACTGCGTGATGCATGTTAAAGACCCCAGACTAGCGATTGTACTGCACTGGCTAAATTTCTCATCTACAGCTGGGAGACTCGTCGCCCGTTGAGGCAGACCAAGTTCTAGGCTGTATAAACATACACACAACCCAATTTGTTTTTCTTCTTAGTGCCCAATTTGGAGATAAAAATTACTACACGCAGCACACCTCGACAAATGCCTGCTGTATTAGCTAACAAAGAAGCTTGTATCATACATAAATCACCATTATTATACTCTGTTATTCATAAAATCCTTAACGTAATGTCACGGTGAACGATATAGAAAAAAAAAAAAAAATCCTTGTATAGTCCACACCTGTAAATAGTCAGCACCGGGTAAAATTTAAGATTTTAAATATGTATAGTCCACGGAATATAGTCCGAAAACTATGGTACATTTTTCTCATTTTGCAACTTTGGGTCGTCTTTTCAGCTTGTGCATTCAGTTATCAGTACTTCATGATTAAATTTTTTATGTATTATCTTAAAGGGACACTGACACCCCCCAAAACATTTGTTTCATTTTTTGCCAGGCGATTTATTATGGTGTCGAAATACAACCCAATTAATATTTTGCTACAGAGTCACATATATTTTTAATAAAGCCAAAAAACGCAACTGCTCGAAAATGAAACCGAAACCCACGCACCGCACGGAGATGTGGAGAGGAGAGAGTGAGTGGCGGAAGTCACGTAGCTACACCCGACCATGCGATTTTTTTTTTTCTTCCGGGTGCAGCAGACGAAATGCGTTCGGGATCCGTTCGCCGTGCGATTGCTTTGCAGTTATGTTTGTTCCGCTCGCTGTTCTGTACTTCAAGATGAGTTGTTTTGTACATTTAAGTGTTGGCAATTAGTAGTGAGTGCCCGTGGGCAATTCCCGTGATCGGCTCTGAAAAGAATACTCCCAAGATGTTGCGTGAAGAGCTGCCTCACATCTGAAAGTGGCATTCTGCAGCAGAGGTGTCAAAAATGGAATCCCATACCATTTAGTCCAGCGACGTATCGTCCACAACAATTGTTTGTTTTTTTCAGTGATAATTGTAAAAAAAATAAATGTAAACATTGCAAAATGTTTGCAAAAAAAAAAAAAATTGGTACGCCCACACTAGGGATTAAACCCGTGCCTGCTGCATGTGAAGCGGACGTCTTTCCACTGAGCTACTGAAGGAACCCTTTCGTTCGTAGTAATGCATCCGGTCGACTGTATGTCGGAAAGTTTCAGCCGATTTCCCTGCAGTACATGCACTCCCGGCTTGAAGTCGGGCAGCACCACGCAGTGGCCATATTCCCACCAAGTAAAGAAACCGTACGCATGCGTATTCAACTTGATGTAAGCACTTCGTGCTTGACGTTTGAGCGAGCGATGTCTTCAGCCATGAGAAGGGACGACGGCTCGGCGACGTCTTTGTACAATCGGCTTGCTGGTCGGCCGTGTCGTACGGGATGAATATCAATTCTTTTGATCGGTCCAAAATTTCTCTTCCGAAGGAAGGCTGAATTTGCCGGTACCGTGAACAACAGTTCTGAAATTGAGGTTCCACGCCCGTCGTCCGCTGCCACCCGCGAGTCCCACGAAACGCAAAACGACACCATGTTGAGAACTATGCAGTGAACACACAGAATGCTTCCGATTGTCTGTGCAACCTTTTTTTTTTTTTTCAATCAACGTATTTGCAGCTTTTTGGAAGCCACAAAAAATGGGTTTCATTTTTTTTTTCTATTTTTAGACTGTGTGCCTTCAATGACCCACGACTTTGATTAAATTTGGTGGTCGCGTCGAAACCTTAGAAAACGGCCCGTGACCACGGAAAAGAGAGTGAGTGCGACTCAAACCGGCCAGTTCTCTATCGGTGGTTTTCGGTCGGAAAGAAACCGAATTTCGAGCCGCAAATTCTGTTCTGGGTAGTTGGGCTCTCACATGTCACGTACAACTAAAAGCCTCGGCGAGCATAAATACCCTGTCAGTGTCTTTTTAAGGCTATTAAAGCCCCAGTATATATTTGGAATTGCAGTACCCTAATTATGTTTTTGTTTACTGTAAACGACTTATTTTTCGCGGGCTCAATATTTCGCGACTTAGGTCAAGGTTGAAGTTTTGGAAGAATTCGCGGGTTCTAATTTTCGCGACACGGTGGGATTTCAATATAGATTCCATTGTGTTTACATTTGACCGAAATTGTTTGCGGGACCTTTTGTTTGCGAATTGTATGCGATTCGCGAAAATTAGGTCCTCGCAAAAATTAAGTCGTTTACAGTATTTTAAAGGGACCATGAAATTACCTTTCTACTTTTGCCAGATAACTTGTACATTAAACCTGCAACGTTCACTGAATGCCGAACAGGCATCCGTTTTCGTCTCGGTTAATTAACTTCTAAACAAAAAATTAATGAAATATCGACTTTTTCTTTCTCTCCAACTGACCGCAAAACAAGTTGCGGCATAATTTTGACGGTCGTGACGTATTCTGGCACAGGAACCGGAAGTTCTCTCGGCAGTAGGAGAATGGGAGTGTTAGCGGCGGCGAGTTAGGGGTGCGCCGGTAGGTTTTACTGCGCTGATGTCACCGACGTATTTTCTGAATCGGCGCCTCTCATCGCCGCGATAGCCATGGACACATCGCAGCTGAGCGACATTCAATGAGATATGTTGCGCTACAGCGACAGCATGGGACTAGTCCCATACGCCGGTATGCCTGTTGGGAAGTGCGGCGAGTCTTCCGGTGAAGATTCCAGAAGTCAACCCAACTGTCACTGTCGGTAAAAGGCGGCCCGTGTCAGTCGTTTGCAAAGCGACGTAGATGGAAACAAATTGCCGCGGCATTTTCGTGGCCTCGGAGATGCAGGATCGAGCCGACGTTAAAAAAGATATGTTTGAACTACGAGAGTCAGCAAGAGCCACGTAAATACCTGTTCACACTCGGAGCGGACGCGCGCGTTTGATGGAAGTGCTGTATTCGCGCTATTGGTAAGCGCTTCAGGGACCAATCTTTTACGATTGCAACTCGATACTGACGTGACACTCAGCAAGGAAGGTTGGACCGGCATTGCACGCAGCTCCCACGAACTGTTCTAGCTCGACAGTGGCGTGCAGTCGTGTCAGAATAAAAATGGCATACTAATAACGAAGAGTACATACCGTGTTACGAAGGTGATCCATACGGCGTTTACTCGAGCTCTATATCACACAAAACAAGAAGATAGAATCGACGAGAGTCCCTTTTCGACGACAGTGTTCGTCAACACTGCCTCGGAAAACAAGGAGATGACAAGGGGAAGAGATTGACCTCACCTCTTAATCTGAAATTGAGGTCAGCGATCAAACTATAATACGGGAAGGGTCCACAAGGGTCGCGCGCATATTCCATTCAGCACGCCAGCCGGTCGTGGGCAGACGGTCTTGGCCAAGTACCGTCGAAGCAACGCTGCACCGAGTCAGAGTGCCTGCTAGGCCTATGTTCTGCCCGCTCGCTTGGTCGGGGTCGGTGGATTCGTGGCTGTTGCAGCTTTTCTCGGGTGTTTCTGGATCCAGCGTTCTTGTTCGTCATGGTCTGTTTCAAGTACTTTTTTCTAGCTGCTTGAAGTTGGGACGCGCGAGAAGAACACATAGAAAAATAAATGTTCGTAGGTCGTCGCGACCAACAACACGTCGGCCCTTTTGCGCAGGCGCAGTAGGGTCTTTTTCTTGCTTCGTTTACCACACGATAGATGGCGCTTGGCTCTCACAGGGGTGGAACTCATGAAATGTACTTGGGAGCAGCCCCGGGAGCAGCTGAAAAAGCTGTTTTGGAGCAGTTTGGGAGCAGCTAAAACTACATTCTGGAGCAGGCTATAGGAGCAGCTCAGATCACTTTTCATTGCAGTTCAGCTTGTGTCTTAGACAAACACGGGAGCAATTTCAATTGTGCTTAGCAGCACAGGTGAACATGAGTGGTTAGGGGCCTAAATAGATGGGATAACAGTGTAACAGATGCCAAAAAGCAAGTACCGTATGTTTCTGGAGATAGTGTCCTTGATATTTTCTGAGTGGATTTTAGCTGCTCAAAATGCAAACCGGCACTGCTTAACGCACAACCCACACGTGCTCGACATAGTAATTATATGTGGGCACCATGTGACGTGCGTAAGCAGCAGACGTGCAGTTTCACGGAGGAACAGGGCAACGAATTTCGAGTTTATCCTATTGTGCACCTCAATATCGAAGCAGCACACTACGATTAACGAAGTCATCATATTCGAAGCGATAAGCAGGAGCAAGGTTAAAGTACGCCGAGCAGATCTACCGCTCGCGTGAGAGCTGCTGGCCGGCAAGGTTTCGGATCGGACCGCGTTTCAGTTCTATCAAATCACGATTTATCTGGCAGGAATGCAGTTTCAACTTCTAATGATGAAGAAGTACAAAAAGGATTCTTTTGCTCGTTTGTTTTCAAATGGCTGACATCCGGATCCCCGGCCGCAGAGCCTCAGGCAATCTGACGTTTAACGACTCGACCTCACCTCAGCCGACCTGCTTAACCGCTCATGGTTGAACAATAAAAATCCAGTCGCAGGTGGTGTAGCGCTTGGAATTGGGCCCCCGAGTTTTTTCGCGCGCTTCCGACTCGGGATACACAGGAAGAATAAGCAGAACAAAGGATTGCAAGGCCAACCAAGCTAAACGCGCTCATTGTTGCCAATCGAGTCGATAGAAATCGAAACCACGACAAAACACAATTTTTTTGGCACACGTTTTACGATTTGGCGCATAATGGCGCGAGGTATTGGCTGTGGCACAGTTTCCGCAACATGGCGCAGGATGGCGCGGACAAATGCGTTTGGCACAAAATGGCGCAAATGGCGCAGCCGTTCCACCCCTGCTCTCAGCATTATCAAATTTGGCAATTTTTGTCACATCTCTAATTATGCTACAAAATGTGGGGGTCTGAATATTATTTAACAAAACTTTTAGGAAACATTCGCCGGCTATTTATTGTTTATGATCACGGTGCTGGTGAGGTAGGCTCTTACCCAATAGGCGACATGGATTCGGCTGACGTGCTGCGATTCCGCGGATGCATTGCAGTGAAAAGGCAGAGAGCTTTCGAAGGAAAGAAGGCGCAAAAGAGTCCAGTTTTCTTTTAAAAGTTCTATAGCGAAGAATTTTTTTTGGCTCCCTATTTTTGTGTTTCTTTTCACACCTTTTACGACGATCGGTGGATGAAATTCGATTTCAGAATCGTTTCATGGTCCCTTTAACTAGCTTGTAAAGGGCTTTCAAGGGAAGGCCTCATGCTGTCTTTATTTTCCCGTTCTAGTTTAGGAAATTTTACATAGCTCTTGGCTAGTTACTAGCACTCTACACTTCATAAAAAGCAAATGAGCTATTGCACCATACTTATTGTAAAAAATTAGTGTGCCTAAATCTGTACCCTTGCTCATGTAGTTGTTTCTATCTCTGAACATGAAACTAATAAGCTACATTACAACTAACGACTGTTTTGAAAAGAGAAGACAAAACTTATAGTAAGTAGCTAAAGTTCAATTATTTTAGAGCCAATATTAAAAAAAATGTTTCTGAGCCACATTTTCCTTTAATACACTTTTCATGAGAACATAATTTAAGAGAGTATGATCCGGGAAAATGTAATCCCCGATAATGCTCCTGAAAGGGCTATACATGAGATAGGAAGCAAACCTCACGTAACAATTTATTTCATGCGGACCTTCACAGCTTTGGAGAACTACCCATATTTATTCAAATACAAATCCAAAACTTTTTTTTTTTTTTTTAAATTAGTGGTTGACCTATAATCATAACCAAAGAGTGCCAACCTACAAGGTGGAGAAAAATTTCAGAGCCCGTCTATCTAATGCAGATGTTCTTCCGCGTCAGCTGCTGCTCTTAGTACACCAATGTGAAGCGATGAAGCTTAACGCGAGTGGGACAGCACGACCGCCACAGCTGGAGACACAAAATGAAACTATACTCAGAGACAACTGTCTATGGCAGGGGTGGCCAAGCTGCGGCTCGCGGCTCCCTCCCCACCCCCCCCACACACACACACACACACACACACACACACACACACACACATACACACTCCCCCGCTTCCCTCCCGGTCACACGAGCACTTCCTCCAAAAGATAAATGAAACGCATTTTAAATTGAAAGATAGGTTACGGTTTGGTAGTCTTGTGCTACTGCTACCTTACGTACAGTTGGACTGCTTTTGAGTCGGATATATTGAAAGTAGTTCGAGCTTCGTTTATTGCTCAATTTAAAAGTCCCCCCCCCCTTGCGGCTCTTGGAAGTTTCGTGGTTATGTTGGTGGCTCTTAGGCCGGGTCAGCCTGGCCACCCCTGGTCTATGGCAATGCAGTCAGAGCTACAAGTGCCCAGGTGCCCATTTCACCTTCAGTGCTGACCAAAACTACCGTAAAATCCCGTAAGGGCACCCTCCCCTGAGAGATCGCCCATCCCGTTTTTCTGGCTAAATATCTGTAACGTAAAAATTCTGATACATCGCCCACCCCCCGATTCCCGTTGGACGTCAAGCGATGTCTGACGGGAATGGCGTACCGGTGTGTACGAGAAGCGAGTTCTTAGCGGGTTCCCGCGTTTTTGTCTGCGATCTGCGAGCGATATCGGCTCGTGTAACAAGCTAGTTGTTCCCGCGTGTATGTTGCATCGTGAAATGCGAATCTGCTGCGTTCGCGATTTGCAGTATCCGTTCCCGAGTTCGTTGCGGATTCCCGTATTTTTGTCCGCGATCTGCGCGCGCAATATCGATTTTTGCTGTAACACGTGCGAGTTGTTCCCGCGTGTATATTGAATCGTGAAATCCGATTCTGTTGCGTCCGCGATCTGCGGTATTTGTTTCTGTGACATGCGAGTTTGTAGCGTATTACTGAATTTTTTTTGTCCGCGATCTGCGCGCGCGATATCGGTTTCCGTAACAGGCAAGATTGTAGCGGGTTCCCGCGTCTTTATTGCACCATGAAACTTGAATCTGCTGCGTCCGCGATCTGCGGTATCCGTTCCCATGAGATGCGAGTTCTCGGCGGGTTTCCGCGAGTCCTTCGCATCGTGAAACGCGAATCTGCTGCGTCAGCCACTTGCGGTATCCTTTCCCGTGACACAGGAGTTTGTAGCGAATTCCCGCGTGTTTATCGCATCGTGAAACGCGAATTTGCCTTGTTCGCGATCTGCGGTATCAGTTCCTGCGTTTGTAGCGGGTGCTCCAGCGCTTATCATTAATTTTAGGGGTGAAGCTCCTCAGGGGCTAGCCATGTCCGTATGTCCGTCGAGCGTCCGGCGTCCGGTGCTCGTGCTCGGTGCTCATGAGGTCACGTGCTCGTGTAGGGCAAAAAAGAAAAATTAAAAAGATGAAAAAAAAATAATAAAAAATGACAAAAAAAAAAAAATTGCGCAGTCGACAGGATTTGAACTTGTGCGGGGAGACCCCAAGGGATTTCTAGTCACTCGCCTTAACCACTCGGCCACGACTGCGGGACGAGTAGGGGGCTCTGAGATGTGGTAGTAACTCAAGAGCTGGGGATGTCATGGATGAAACGTTGCATGTAGCCGCTCAACGTCTATACAGGAGAGGGCGCTGCGGTCAAATGCGTGTATAATCGCGTTAAACTTTGCATGCATTGGCTCAACGTTTATAGACAAGAGGGCGCTGCAGTCAAATACTCAAATGCGTATATAACCAGGTTCCATACCACACATTCTGTTTCTGACATGGATGAAAACGAACGAAAGGCTCGGCATGCTGCGGCTCAGCGTCTACGCAGATAAGCACCACCAGAGCTTCGCCCCAATTAACATCATTCGCCACGTGGAGATGAGGGCAATTTTTAGGGGCGAAGCTCCTTAGGGGCTAGCCATGTCTGTATGTCCGTCCGCCGTAGGCCGGCGTCGGGTGCTCGTGCTTCTGCTCGTGAGGTCATGTGCTCACGAGCACGTGAGCACATGCTCACGTGCTCGTGTAGGGAAAAAAAAAAAATTGGAAAAAAAAAAAGATGAAAAAAAATTATGAAAAACGAAAAAGAAGAAAAAAAAGAGTAGGGGGTTCTGAGATGCCATCCCATCTGTCTGCTTAAAAAAAGAAAAAGAAGAAAACCACACATTCTCCTACTGCCATGAATGAAAAGGACCGAAAAGCTCGGCATGCAGCGCCTCAGCGTCTACGTAGACAGCAAGCTGCTCCGGAGACCAGGGCGCGAGAAGCTGCTGCACAGCGTCAAAAACGCCAAGCGAACCCGGAGTTGAGAGCTCGGGAAGCGGCGGCAAAGCGTCAACGCCGACAGCAAGCAGCAATACCTATGACCAAAATCAGTATCATCAGCACCACCCGAGCTTCGCCCCAATTAACATCATTCACCACGTGGAGATGCGGTAATTTTTTCGCTTTTTGCAACTTGTAAATTATGGGTTCTTTGATAAAGGTTTGCTGTGGCATCCCTAAAGATAGCCCACCCCATGTTTTTCACCATTTATCTCTTCATTTTGGGTGGGCGTTCTTACGGGATTTTACGGTAAGCACATGCGCTTGTGTCTTTTTGTTAGTTACCACAAAGAATTGACTTCAGGTCTAGCGGAACCAGGAAAACCGAACACAACTGACACACTATAGTCCGTTGCAACTCAAAAAAGTAGGGCGAGGGTAAGACAGGCCGGGGAGGAGGAAGCAGACGGAACGATAGAGAAGAGAAGGGGAAACCTCCTTCTCTCTTTAGCGTTGCGTCTGCAGAAGTTCAGCGAGACTGGTACTCGCACATATAAAATCTGGGAAAATGTATGAACAGGGAACATATAAACAAGTTCTACTTACACCCTATATTTTCTTTGGAGACGCACTGCCCATAGCATGTCTCCTGAGCTCAGAAATACTCAAAAACAAACACCCCGCACAACTCAAAACACAATGCACATTCTGTCTCCCGAACTTATCCGTAGGATTAAGATACATTAAATTTATTCTGGTGCCAAGGAGAAGACGTCTTCAGCTTTGTGCAAAGCATCGAAGCAAGTTCAAATTTTTGGCACTCATCATCAGACGGCGTGATCTCCTATGTCATCGGTGACGATGGGTCACATGATCATGTGGTTGGTCTCACAAGAAGTCGCATAGCTGCTGCAGCTAAGGGGTCACGTGACCATGTATAATGCATGGCCAGCTCCACGAGATCCCTCATTCATATAATCCTATGACGTCAAGCAGCTAATCGAGGAGCTCTAGCATGTGGATGCTCAGAATGCCACCACCAGTACTCTTTGGCACCCAGCAACTCAGTACCAACTTGCCTGTTTCTGGATACCAAAGTCGTCCATGGAGCGCAGGGTGATGTTGTGGTCAAACGTGACCACTGACAGGGCTTTGCGGTGAGGGCAGTGCAGCGCTCGCACGATGGCACCCTCCTCGGCTGGCCCCTTCTCCTGTTCTCGCACACACATCGCGGTGCTCGTGTTCCACGTACGAAGGACTCCTGTGGTGTGGACCGGGGGTAAAAAGGAAGGCTTCAGCTCCTTGTCTTAGACATTTTTTTCCTTTTAAACTTAAAAGGGTTACACATGAGACTGTTCCTGTTCCTACAACCTCCAGCCGGGGGAGGACAACCCGGCTAACAGATTGCGTGTCTAAGCTAGTAATGGTAGTTTTACAAGGCATGCTTCAGTTCTCAATTGTTTTTGCTAGGGAGGAAGGATGTTGTGTCGGCAACACTGATGACTCCATTTGAATATTAAAGGGTGGTGCAATAATTTTTGAACTTTGGCCAATTAATTGCAGGAATTGGTCTATTTCTCCTTTAGAACGAGAAAAACAAAACAAAAAAACATTGCCAGACACCTGAGATTGTTTACATGTAGGAATGCAAAAGCATTCCTACAAGCAGTGAGCCACGTCTTCCTATCGCACACGGCTCTGGTAGCGACATCACGCTCCCCCACTAAGCAGGCGCAGCGAACACCGCCAGCTCCACGCCTTCCGTGACAACGCATCTGCGTTGCTGTGCTTTTCTTTGTGTTTTATTTCTGAGGCGCGTCCGCTTAGACCTTGAGTGCCCCCGTCGGCTTCCGTGACGAAGAGTCTGCATTGCTGTGCTTTTCTTTGTGTTTTATTTCTGAACGCAAGTGCTTGATGACTTGCATTTAGGTGCCATTTCACTCAGCCAATGGCCATTTAGATGCCGTTACACTCAGCCAACGGGACTAGGTGCCATTTTTCGTGGTTACTGACAATGCCGGCTGCGCTTCATGGGACAGAATATTTTCTTGCGCACGCTAGTTTTTAAGGAAATAAATGAAACCGATCGAAGGTTGGGGCATCCCTCAACTCACGCTGTCTTTCAAGTGAGGGGCGCAGTGACGTCACCGGGAGTACAGTTGAGCCTCGATGTTACGAAACCCGATTTTACAAATTTTCCGATTTAACGAACAAATTCGTATTTCCCGCGCAGCCTATGCACGAAGTCTCACTTCCTCGATTTTCGAAGTTTCCGATTTAACGAAATATTTAGAGGGTCCCGGTGACTTCGTTAAATCGAGGTTCAACTGTACTATGTTTGGTTCTTTCGTTGGGGCTCCCAGTCCTCCCATCCGCGATTGTCGACTTTTCAAGGCCCGATTCGGCTACAATAGAGCACTGCACCCGCCCGGCGTTGTTGAAGGTCGCGACTGGCGATCGAGTTAAAAGACAGTTTGCCATGAAAAGTGTGGGGAGGGTAGTGGCGGGAAAGAAATGATTTCGCTGACTTCCGATAGATGGCACCACGAAAACTTGCATACTCCCAATGACGCGACACCGTGGGCCCTACGACTGATGTTGTCAGATTACACGAGCGGTTGCAATGCAGTCAAACACAGTCAAGTGCAAATGTGTGAACCAGTCTTCATGGGCATTTCGCATGCACTGTTCCGAATGCAGTCATTTCTCTGATGTTCATAAGACTGCTTTCACATCCCGTGAGCTTGCACTCATAGATGCTATGGAACACATTGCAGTCAACATAGTGGCCTCATTCAATAAAAAATTGTTGCTATTGTTTCGAAGATGCAAACTTAAAGTTTTGAGTGTTACTTGTGAACTTCCAATTCCCTTCAGTGTTTTTTTCTTTATTTTTTAGTAATGATTTTATTGAGAGGGCCTCATACCCTTCTCTCCTGCCGTGATGAACTGAGGAGGCTGGGAGTCTGGAACCAGCACAAGGGACTCTATAGACTGAAAGATACAAAGGGATTAAAACATCTTCCCTAAATATGACCAAGCAGAGGGTACAGAGCATGGGCGTCGGCAGGGGGGTGCAAAAGGAGCACTTGCCCCCCCCACAAGCCAGAGTGCCCACCCCCCCCCCCCCCCTCCCTTGGGTACGGGGGATCGAATGACATCGCGCCATAGCTTTTCTAGCAAGCGGAGAAACCGAAAGCAATCCTAAAAATAAAATCCACACACTTTTTTTCCTTGGATCCTTCAGCAATAAACACAAAAAAGAATAAGGTCCCCCTCGGTCAGTTGCAATCAGCCGCACCCAGCTGGCAAAAAAAAAAAAAAATAGGGAGGGGCACTTACTTCTGAGAACACCACAGTCCTGTCTTGTGATGAATCACAGGTATTCGGGTGAGTCACTAAAATGCCTCAAAAACAGGGTGTCTTCTACAAAGAGCGGGATTCTGCCAAAAAGCCCAACAGAACAAATCGGCGTAGCTATGAGTTGCAGATAGTCCGTGCTCTTCGCTCCGGGCACCTCATAAAACCGACTGCGTAAGGAGTGGAGCGAGCGGACCCCGTGGGGGAAGGGGGGGGGGGGGGGGGGTAGCTTTTGACATTTTGGGGGTTTTCGATCCCCCAAACCACTCGTCTATGCCACTGCTCACGCCAGTGCGCTGTTTTGTATATGTGCCTCTCGGTTTTTCTTCTCTTTTGCCCGTAGCCTGTTGCGGTCATGGAAAAGGAGAAGAGGGGGTCAAAATCGGGGCCAGGTGTCCTCTTTTGGACAATGAGTTCTGCGAAACTTTGTTCGCACCATGTCAACAACAATACTCCCCCGGGCCATAACTCACGCGGGAAAGGTGTGTCGGACCGTCCTCGTTTACACCATCGTGTTCACACCTTCACACCATCGAATATCTGTGACAGGGTTCACTTTGCTGTTGCTCGCTCTCTCTTCCTGGCCCAGTTGCTTGAAAAGGCCACATTTCACACCCAATGCCACTTTTTATATAACCGTGGGCTGATATGGGTCAGGAGTGAAAATGGACATCAGAAGCTTTTTTAAACGGAAAGCTGACAGTGTTAATGAAAATCCATCTTGTGCAATGAAGAAGCATGTGACCTCAGAGCTGTGTCATGACCTGCAATCTATCGAAATACCTGCTGTCTCTGTCACTCCTGAGCATCCTCCGGCTTTAAAGAGCCAGCTTAATATTGGCTTTGCCCTCAACTCGACTCACACAGGTATGCCAAACTCGTCTTTAACTGTGGGAGTATTCATGCAAAGCTGAGCTTGATCAGATATATAACAACCAATATAAAGATAAGAGGGCTAAAATTTTACTCCAGTTCTGAAATGAGACGGAGCGAGCATGGCAACTAACCCTCCGGCGGTAGCCCCGCCGTGCTAGCTTTCCAACACAGCTAACGCAGCTTTCAGATGTCTTCCATAGACCACTAACCCAGGAAATGCTTCAAATTAATATTACGAGGGAAGACAATTTTGTGCAGAAAATTAGAGTAGTAAATTTGAGCAGAGGCCAACTTGGGGTAGCTTTTAAAAACTTGTATAAACGTCAAATATTGCTAAATATGGAAATAAATGGGTATTGTTCATTGCCGCGACAATTTATTATGTGTGTGCGTGACTTACGTGCACTGTCTTGCTATTTTATTGTGTACGGTACATATTCTCACGAATGACAAGTGATGAGGCGATAATAACTGAAGAAACTAAAGGTTTAATGGGGCGAACTTCTGCCCAAAAATAAAAAGGGAACAGAAGAAAGCGGAGCGTCGCGGGCGTCGAAGTCGGCGTGACAGCAGAGTCGAACGCTGGGGCGAAACTGACTGCAGATCGCTCCTCGGAGCCCTTTATGTATGCGCGTTGGCTTCTGGAACAATCGGCCTTGAACGTTCGGCGACTAGAACATTCGGAACTCGATCAGTCGAGAATGTTCTCGAACTCACGAGAATGCAATGTTGAAAGAATAAATAAAAGGACATTCCACCGACTGGAATCGAACCTGGATTTTCCGCGCGACAGTCAAGCGCAGTAACCACTCGGCCACACATGCGGTCGCTCGCCGACGCGCGTGGCATTACATGATGTCATTACTTGTCTATAAAATCTTTGTGCTTTTTTATTTCGGAGATAATTATAAACTAAGTGGACTGTTTTGTTGTTTGCCGCGTCATAGACTAAATCTTTTTTTTTTTTTGTCACTGTGCCTGTACATATATATAATTTTTTTACGCTGAAATTACTGATGCATTGTACTTTTAAAAATAATTGTTTCATCAAAAACATGTGTATCTCTCAAGCTGTATTCAACTCTTTTGTATTTTACTGTGGGACCCCCCCCCCTCCACCCCTTCCCCTTAAGCGCACACGCCCAAAAAGGGCTGTCAGGTTGCCCCCCCCCCCCCCCCCCCCCTAGACAAAATCCTGCCGACGCCCATGGTACAGAGGCATCCAGGTCATTGTAAGCAGATGAAATGCTGCTTTCAGCCCACTCACCTCATACACGGGAATGGTTTTGAGCGATTTCAGAGTTTTTGTATCCCAAAGCATGACCACCTTGTCTCTGCTCGAGCTGCACGAAAACAAAAAGAGAGCGAGTTAGGATGACAAGGGTATGCATAACAAATGTAAAAACATAAAAAAAAGCTTTATGGCTTGTTTTACTCGATGGGGGTCTACCTAGTACACTCTGAAATGTGCCGGTGTGACCGGGTGTAGGACAAAATGGTCCCGGTCAGAATGGTCCCGGACAAAATGGTCCCGGACAAAATGGTCCCGGGCAAAATGGTCCCGGACAAAATGGTCCTGGACAAAAAGGTCCCAAGTGCCAACCCGGACAAAATGGTCCCAGGTGAATTTATCAATACTTTGAGTGCTCTTAATAGGACAAAATGGTTTGGTACTTTGATTTTGACACACGTTCAAGGATAATATCAACATTTTGATTATAATCATTTGAAACAAATTTTAAATCCCTTCTATCTATACCATGTAGCTCTATTTCTCAAAGGTTCTTGATTTCTACCGACATATTATACGTGTGTAATCAATATCTTTCTATCGTCAGAACCCGTTTTCAAAATAGCGCTATCGAGCTTTAAAACAATATTCGGAATGAAAATCATTATCATACACGTACTACAGGTTCTTGACGTGGTTTTTTTAAATGAACCTGTCGTACCACCGTGTTCTATTTTTCAGAAACAGCATCGCTCTGTCTGAACATTGTATATTAAAGAAATCAAAAATTTATTTCGCAATTATGAGCATATTTTTTACATAGACCACTTAACAACGACCCTGGAAGTGTATTTCACGGGGGGGGGGGGGCTAGCGGTTGAAATTAAAAAAGGGGGGGGGGGGGGTAGTGAAGAAAATTTAAATTGAAAAAGAAAAAAAAAACATGACCAATATTTTACTGTTTATAGAAGGTTTGTTATCACTACCTATACCGTGTGCCCATACGTTCAGACTAGGACCAGTACGCCTCCTTAAAGTCATCAACATTCCAACCCGATATCGTTTCATGACCCCTTTAATTATTATTACTGACTTTTTTCAATATATTTATTTACTCCCATCTTACATATGGGGAGATAAACAATAAAGCAAAACATACACCAAAGTAATCTTGGTGGTTAAAGTATTCAGGGCTCAAACCGCCTCGTCCACCCTCTTCTAGTAACTGAACTCTCGTGTCCCAAACTAACAGACTTACGCATACAAATAAAACAAGAAATAGTTAAGACTGAATGTGATTGTAATATAGCAAACTCTATCATTTTGGGCACATTCACGTGCATCTCTTATGAAGATCAAGGTGGTATTTTCAAACTCTCTTTCTACATGCTGTCTGTTTTAAGGGTAAATGTTTCAATTAGTTTGGGAAATGGTCTTGTTTCTTTTAAGTTCAGTAATTTAGAACTTCGCAGCCGTTTAGACGTATTACTCTAAGCCAGGGGTGGCTTGGCTGACCTGGCCTAAGAGCCGTAAACAAAACCACCAAACTTCCAAGAACTGCCTAAAAGCAAAAGGGCAAAAAGGGTGGGTGGCTGGGTGGGTAGGGGGC
Organism: Ixodes persulcatus; assembly: GCA_013358835.2. Lineage (NCBI taxonomy): Eukaryota > Metazoa > Arthropoda > Arachnida > Ixodida > Ixodidae > Ixodes > Ixodes persulcatus. The sequence goes on from JABSTQ010011034.1 coordinate 470,845, forward strand.
GGGGGGGGGGGGGGGATCCAAGCTTTTTTTAGACCAATAAATGAAACTTGAACTACTTTAGATCTATCCAAGTCAAAAGCAGTCCAACTCTACGCACGTATGGTAGCGGTAGCACAGGACCAAACCGCAACTTGTCTCAATTTAAAAGTCATTCCTTTTCTCTTCTTGGGGAAGTGCTCATGCGACCGGAAGGGAGGCGAGAAAGGAGGGGGGGGGGGGGGGGGTGTTAGGAATACTAGGGAGCCACGAGCCGCACTCTAACACGCGAAGAGCTGCAGCTTGGCCACCCCTGCTCTAAGCTAAGAATAAAAAGTCAAACCCTCAAAGGATTGTAAAAAAATGGCAGCGATCATATCACTTGACGGCAGAAAAGGTATCTCGCACTGGCAGATCAGACATGGGCTCCAGAGCAGTTGCTTGCAGTCGCTGCCTCTCGAAACTTTTTGGGGGACATCTCGAGAGCCGGCTCCTTGAAACGCCTGTTAGTGGTTATAAAGGAATGCTTCGGGAGATTCATCGATATTTCTTTTTGTTTGTTTTAAACTTGTCGTTCCGGAGGAAACTCTCCATATAGAACTACGCTAAAAGACCAAAAAATATACCAAAAAAATAATGTGTAGCATGTATGTTGCTCGCGTAGCCTTCGGCAACACTTGCTCGCCTTCCAACCCACTATTGTCCGTACAACGCGTCGAGGGTGCCCCAGTACAATAGAGAACTCCGTGGCTGTACTTCCGTCTGGTTTCAATTAGAAGAGACCTCAAAGGGACCGCCAGCGTCGACAGCTTTGCTCCCTCCGACAAGGAGGGTAAGAGGCAACGCTTATATTTTCAATTATAATGCAATTCAATGCAAAGGTGCAAGCGAACTGGACAAGAATGACGAAAATAATCCCTGGAGAAGGGGAACAAGGGGGATAAAGGACAAACACAAATCTCCAAGCACAGCTAGGTGAGTGGTGAGCAACCGAAAAAAACCGCCTGGTCCGGGTATCAAACCCGGGACCTCTCCATTACAGGTGCAGCGCTGTACCAGCTGAGCTAACCAGGGGTTAGACGTCAGTAGAGCAAACGGCTTTTATCAGCTGCCACCAGTCTAACACCCACAACTTGCAATTTAAGGTTATAATTATAATGCAATTAAATTCAAAGGTGCAAGCGAGCTGGACAAGAATGATGAAAATAATCCCCGGAGAAAGGGAACAAGCTCGCTTGCACCTTTGCATTTAATTGCATTATAATTATAACCTTAAATTGCGATCTTCACCCTTGATGGTGTTAGACTGGTGGCAGCTGATAAAACCAGTTTGCGCTACTGACGTCTAACCCCTGGTTAGCTCAGTTGGTAGAGCGCTCCACCTGAAATGGAGAGGTCCCGGGTTCGATGCTTGGACCAGGCGGTTTTTTTCGGTCGCTCACCAGTCACCTAGCTGTGTTTGGAGATTTGTGTTTGTCCTTTGTCTCTCTTGTTCCCCTTCTCCAGGGATTATTTTCGTCATGCTTATATTTTGTTGCTCTAGCACAGTTGTTGTTTGTTTCGTTTTTTTTTTTTTACAACGAGCTTGCAAACACCAGCTTGTCTAGAGAGAGGCCCTGTTCCCCCGTTGAGGAAGAAAAAAAAGAAAGAAAAGGGGGTGTGGGTGTGGGGAATGGCACGACGTCAAAAAGCCAGGGCCCAGGGGCTCCTCTGAGTTTTGTTCCACCTTTAGGTCTGAGCTGTTCTGAACTGAAACCAACTAGCATTTCTTTTTCATAATTCCGGGGACCAGCCCGGGGCCCCCCAGGGCCCTGGGCTGCAGCCCCCTTAGCCCGTACCTTAATTCGGCCCTGGGGAAGAGGGAGGCCTTGAGCCAAATGCACGAGGGCTCAATATATTGCCCAAGCACCACCCGGAAAATGACAGCGGGTGCTCAAGCCCCCGTTGCCGCCCGCCCGCCCCCCCCCCCCCCCCCCCCCCCGGTTCCGGGGTCCCTGCCCCTTAAGAGACAAGAAGTCGACGCTGCTGAAGCGAAGGCCTAATACGAAAATGTATTCATATGACCCACACCCCTAAAAAAGTCGTTCAAGGGACGGAGCCCTTGCACGTGCTGTGTGCACAGAGTTACAAGCCGCTGCTAATATCCATCAAGAGTAGAAAATACAAAAAAACCTGCAAACAGCAAATAAATAATGCCATGCTGGGACCATTTTGTCCGGCATGGCAGTTGGGACCATTCTGTCCGGGACCATTTTGTCCGGGACCATTTTGTCCGGGACCATTTTGACCGGGACCATTTTGACCGGGACCATTTTGACCGGATCCCGGTGTGACCACATTTCAGCAGAGGACTCGGAAGGGCCCACCACTGGAATCTACAAAGGGAACTCGGCAAATGCAGAAATTAAAAATTTGCCTAGAGGTAAAAATGAAGTCTATGATGAGCTGCTGAGCAGTGTGAAGCACCACGCTCTGCACCCCATCACCGACTTCAGTCTTAGGCCTACAAAAATTCCAGCCTTGTTGTTGGCCAAGCTCCCTTCATAGACTGCAGTGATTCGCCCTCAACAGTGCTCTGTGGAAAAGTTTGTGCAAGGGTAATTTTTTAGGGTGCAGAATTCTAAATTTGTTCTAAAGACTACTAATTTGAAAATTTGCTGCTTGAGGTTGAATAAAAATTTTTTTAAGTGAATTAAAATGATACACTATTGTTGATGGCATTAAGTACCCATGCAACAATCCAAGTACGAAAAGGTAAACTCTGAAATGGCACACAACGGGATGGTCACCGCCTGGACTCTTTAAACAGACCAGCATAAATTAAGGCTGCATTTGACCATTTTTTTTTTCACTGCACTACTATTTTTTTATTGAGGCAGGATACAATCCCACTTGGGAATTCATCATCATCCTCACCTCTTTGTGACCCTAAACAGCACTTGCCTGTTGTTTATTCTATCTGCAAAAAGCTACCGGATCTGATGTCACCTTTTTAGCATCCTAATAGCAATAAAACAACTAAAAACTCGGGTAGCTATTGGGGAGGAGGAGCAACCGTGACGCCCCAAGCGGTTAACTTTAGAACTACACGGATGGGGACACCAAATACAATGACTCAGCGCTCGGCCGACATAACCGAACGCGGCGTCAGCGTTCGGCTGGAGTTTGTGTTCTCCGGTGAGGGGGAGGAGGGGCTTTTTTGTTTCCAATCCGGCCTGCATGAACAATGCAGCATGCACAGTCCCAGCTCAGCACAAAAGCCGAAGTGGGTCAAGCTCGCATTCTTTGAGGATAGATCCGGCACTTAACGTTGCTTCGTCGATTGTTAGTATTTTTTACATTAAACTGTGCCCCGCGCTCTATTGTAGAAGATGACATGGACATGCCCATAAGGCCTCTGGGCATGTGCACAGGCCTTGTGTTGAGTAAACACTGTGTATGGGGACAACAAACGGGTCAGAGCGCCCCCTATAGTTCGATCTCCTGCCCAATACTCGGCATCTATTATTTTGTGCTACATCAACCAAAGCTAGCATAGCTTCCACACTGCCGAAGCCCTGCACTGCTGCAAGACCATGTGGCTTCCCTTTGATTCTCATTCACAAGCGCTCTCAAGCATAGGAGGTGCCAAACAAAGCCACACACTCATTTAAGTAGATTTGAGAGTGTTGGAGCACTGCAAAAGCTGTGGTAGCCTTGACAATGTAGCACAAAATAGTTGACACTGAGTATAGAGACAATAAAATTTATTAATGCTTCATCACCTTCAGGCTGGTTCTAGGTAGAAACATTCGCCTAATAATATAATTGTGAATAGAAATAAGCTATGCATTTAAATTAACGCTCTTCCTAGTGCACTCATCGTTGCGCATAGTGTGGCCTTGCTTCAATCTCCACCAACAAACCCTGGTTAATAGGGTCATTTCTCCTCAGGTGGCCTGAGGTGTAACTAGTGTCTTCACTGAGAGAGTGTGATCCATTTCTCATTGGCCTCCTTTGTGTGTCAGGTGACTATAGTGCTGTTTGCTTTGATGTGTCATCGCATAGCTTCCCTGGTGAAAGGTCATTCTGGAGCTATGATACCACAAAATAAACAAATGGTGTGAAGTTACTTTCGCAATCGCTGCCGGCATAGGAAGTTTCGTGTTTACATAATATGCAACTCATGACACAGCAGGTGCCTCTAGAGAGGAAGCATTTGCTATTCTTCTCGGTTACAAGCCCCCATTCACATCATTCTTCTCCCATCATAGTTTTGCAGCTGATGGCTAGGCCTCCCCTTTGGAGAATGAAGCAATTTCCCCAAAAGAGCTAAATCTATTTTCTCACAAAAAGGAAAAAACAAAATTGTCTCCCTATTTCATTGGTAGTACTCCCTTTACCCAAAGGCAAACAACTTTTTAATGTATTTAATGTATTGCAGCCCCTGCTCACACCGTGAAACTCATTCGTATAACAATCAGTCGCTAACTTGACTCCTTCGTCACACCAAACACTGTTAGATTAATGAGCACACCCCTTAACGCACTTTATGTGCACTTTGAAGTGCTTCAATTGAAGATATCCAGCCCCAACTTGACCCACACTGGGAAAGGGGTTCTAGGCAAAGTATCCCATCTCAGAGAAATCTCAAAGTTGAAGAAATGAGACAACGTCCAGTTGCCTCGACTTGCCTGAGCAGCCGGTCACCTTGATCCAGGAACACAAGGCTGGTGACCACAGAGAAGTGTCCCTCCAGGGAACCCACAAGGCTACTCTTGGACAAGTCCCAGACATGGATTTTGTAGTCGTCTGCCGCACCAAACAGGTGTCCCACCCGAGGCTTCGGGTGGAACTGCACGGCACTGCGGGGGGACGCAGAGGGTGTGGGGTGAGGAATGTGGATTCTGACAAGGTCCTTTTTACAGAATGTAGATAGCGTGAATCCCAGTCAATAACAAGCAGCAGTATATCCTCGTGAGGTGCTGTTGCCTATATATATTTGACACATGTTCTGGCAAAAACTTCACACTCAATTTGTGCAAAAATACTTTTAAAGTCAGGCGATGAAATGCCAAAGTAGTAATGATATAACAGATGCACAGACATACACATGCGCAAGATAGCAGTTGAAACATTTCATTATCAATACTGGAGTGTGCAATGCCAAACAGCATACTAAGGTGTCCTACTTATGCACAAAAACCAACAAAACCCTGCACAAAGTATCGTGTGGCATTCTTGAGAAAAGAACTCTGCTCAAAAAAGAGCAGGGACACAAGATCTCTCCTCTACAACGACTCGCATATCTCTACCTCCATTTTAGCAGTGGTATATCTCAATCATGTAATGTCAGAAGCAGGGCCAGCATTAGCAATAAGCACACCTACCTGAACACCCCCTGAGCACCACGCAAGTGATGTGTGCAGTACTGACGGACAACATCCCAGACCTTCACGGTGGAATCGCAGCCACCACTCGCTAGCAGAGTGCAACTCGAGTCAAACACAAGGCAGGAGATTGGGCCTGTGTGGAAAGACTGAAAAGGGCAACCTCACTTGTAATCATTATCAGCAAACAAACAACACAGGCACCTCAGAAAGGTGACACGAAATAACCACCCTATGCAATGGCTAAGCCGCATCCGGTCATTACATTGTGATACCCAATGTTTTGTAAAGCAATATATTATCGACAGAGTGAGCATGTTGTGGAAGTGAATTTCAAAGCAAAAGAATAAAAACATGCAAGAGATGGAGCACAGATGACAACATTCTTTCAGCGAAAGAAGAGTATAGTCTTCGGTGTTTTGCCTCTTGCATTTTTATTCTTTCGTTTTGAAGTACAATACTATGCCAATGGCTCAATCTGTGGGCCTCACATTCACAGTTATGCTACAGTATAATCTGGATACATACACTTACCTGGAACATTTCCATATTTCATATAGAAATGTACACCCAAGTCATCTAAGTCCATCTATCTTTCCAGACCAAGTGCTGAGCAATCTGCGGCCAAAGCCCAGCACTCCGCCCCCAGGCGGACAGACTAGGCACCCAAGGTCCGAGCCGTGCAAGCTGCCACCCACCTTCCATGTCCTGGTCAGGGAGCCAGCCTCCAGGTCCCACTGCCTGAGCAGCCCGTTGCGGCCGCTCACGGCCAAGCTTCCCTCATCTGGGCTCACCGCAAATGCTGTCACCTCCTCCTCTTCTCCCTAATATGCGATACATACTTTGTAATCACATCATGATTACAAGATTAGCTGTGCCCTGAATGCAAAAAAAATGCACATCCATGTTCTAGCTGCTGGAAATAAGAGGACCTAGCTTTAAAGCTGAAAGACTATGTGTGCACAAAGCCTGTTTATAGTTGACCAGCCACCGACACCAGCGAACAGCATAGTTTATGTTCTGTTTCACTGTTCATAATATGTTTGCTGTATATCAGTAGTGGAAAATTCATTTTGCGAGAAGGGCCAGCTTAGATCTACTAATGCCGATGCATAGAAGCAGTGCGAACACTGCCTCGGCTCATGCGTGGTTGTAGACTGACTGTTCACTACATAAATACCAGTGAAAACAATAAAGGAGCATAAAATCACCTTGCTTTAAGAACTATTCACGGATACTTAACTAGAAGGCACAATAAAAAACAAATTTTCTTATTTGTCCTGAGCAGTAAACTGGTATCTTCTGCTTCTAAAACTGGCGTATGTGTCAGGCACAAAAAAATGAAAGCCGTTTACAACTCCCTGTAACGCCGAATTAGAGCGCAGCTCTTGAGGAGGAGGGGAAGGCACCGGGGGGGGGGGGGGGGGGTCACGTGACCTTGAGGTATGGGGGCGGAGAAAATTTTCCACTAAATTTAGCGGGGAAAATTTTCTGCTAGATTTAGCGGGGAAACTTTTCCGCTAAATTTAGCGGGGAAAATTTTCAGCTAGATTTAGCGGGGAGAATTTTCCGCTAAATTTAGCGGGAAAAATTTTCCGCTAAATTTAGCGGGGAAACTTTTTCCGCTAAATTTAGCAGGGAAAATTTTCCGTTAAACTTAGCGGGGAAAATTTTCCGCTAAATTTAGCGGGGAAAATTTTTCGCTAGATTTAGCGGGGAAAATTTTCCGCTAGATTTAGCAGGGAAAATTTTTCGCTAAATTTAGCGGGGAAATTTACCCATCATGCACCGCGCGGTTACGCCGACGGCGACGCCGCTCAAGCCTGAAACGGGCGCCTAAGAGCTGTGCTCTAAAATTACTGCAGCAGCCACTTTCAAGTTGCATTCAAATTATCTGGAAGTTAGGAAATTGAAAATTCAGGTTTGTCAGCGAGAATATTGGCTTGAGACCACATGCATTTCAAAACCTTGAAATGATTCGTTGTGCAAAAAAACAAAGCTTGCCATTTACAATGACTTAATCACAACAGCTGATACAATAAAAGAAAGATTAGCAAATCAAAAATTGAAATTTCTTTGTGGAATCTCTTGAAGCCCGAGGATCCTGCCTGGAATTCCATTTAGGTTGCTCATATTACATCTGAATCTTTCTGTAGCGGCTAACAAAGATGCAAAATTGTCACGTGTGAAAGCTACTTAAAATCGAACATGCGAAAGTGTTTCTTGCCAAGCTGAAAATCATTTGCATTCGTCAGTTTCCTACTCGCACTCTACCTTTCTCCTCTCCTAAATTCAATGGGTTCGGAAAATGGAAAGATAAATGGAAATTGGGGAAGGGGGGCGGCTTCTTTGATTGAATACTGGGCTTCAATACCAGATTGAAGCTTTATTTCAAATACTCCAATTCAATGAAACAACCTAGTGATTGCTTGACTATGCCTTTGGATCTTCAAGGGGAACTAATTAATTTGTCTGTCAGTACTGGGATGTGGTTATATCTCTGAAACATTAAGACCTGAACTACACATAAATGCTTAAGAATTCGTTTGAATCTAAGTACTGATCCATTGAAAAGACCTCAAGTTCTCAAGATAGACAACGAGAACGATAAAGTCTGAGGCAACCAAACTAAGTTGAGAATGTTTCTTAATTTTTTTAGATCACAATCCTCTTTATATATTGTTCATTGTTATTTTTTTTTTACACAAGTCATTTTTATATTTTATGTTCTACTAAAATATTGACAGTTTATCCTCAAGCAAATAAAAGCAAATTTCCTGGCATTGAATGCCGTCAAAATGAACACAAAAAAGTCTCTCTCCTCCCAGTGGCATAGCAAAAAAAAAAAAAAAAAAAAAAAAATTGGGGGGGAGGAGGGGGAGGCGTAACTGCGTGAGGTCACGAGGGTCACCAGTGACGACACAAGGGCCACGAATGATGTCTTGAGGGTCACCAGTGACGTCACGAGGGCCGCGAATGACGTCACAAGGTAACCAGTGATGCCACAAGGGTCACGCGTGATGTCACAAGCGTCACGAATGACGTCAGGAAGGTCACCAGTGACGTCACGAGGGCCACGAATGACGTCATGAGGGTCACCAGTGACGTCCCGAGGGTCATCAGTGACGTCCCGAGGGTCATCAGTGACGTCACAAGGGTCACCAGTGACACCACGAGGGTCATGTGTGACGTAACGAGCGTCACGAGGGTCATGTGCGACGTCACGAGCGTCACGACTGACGTCACGAAGGTCACCAGTGACGTCCCGAGGGTCACGAGTGAAGTCACCCTCGTGACATCACACGGGCATACCCTCCCCTCTTCCTCAAGAGCTGCGCTCTAATTTGGGATTACAGGGAATTGTAAACATCTTGAATTTTTTTTTTGTTGCTGAATAGATTTTAAAAAAAAAAAACATTGCAAAAGTTACATGAATGTCGTCTGGAAAGTGAGTTTTACAGCCAGGCGGACATTATGTTCGAGAGACAGTGCAACTAAAAGATGACTAATAAAAAAATTTCCTAATTACATTTTTAATTAGACATTTTAGGGCACATGTTTATATTGAAGAAATGGAGACAATGAATGTTGTAGGCCAGCCCAGTTTTTAAAAATCCTGGATCCAGCACACAGTTGGAGTTATTCATTGTAAGATTTTGATCTGGAACTCAGTCCATACCAAAACCAAATGCGCAGTGCCTGCCGGAAGGACAACCCTCGTTTGAGACCAGAGGGTCAAGTGGTAATGACGAAATTTGCGCCACAGCGCACTGGAGCTGATTGCAGTCGGTGCTTCGTGGCTGCGGCAAACTAAAGCGACAAGACACCTTAGCGGCCGCAACAAACAAAGCAACTTGTCATGGTCGACAATGTGGTTTCGCTTTAGCTTGCCAACCACGAAGCACCGACTGCAAATTTGCAAATTTCGTCATTAACATGTGACCCTCCAGCATCAAACGAGGGTTCCCCAGTTGAAAATTCCCATTAGATTCCAATTGGAATTTCCAATTGGTGCCAGCTAGGTTTTGGGACAACCAATTGGTCCCTGCAATGGGAACCAATTGGAACCCATTAAGATTACAACTGGAAATTTTTTTCCAATTGGTGAGACCAATTGGCCAGTGTGCATCCAATTGGAACCCACTAAAACCAATTGGTTCCAATTAAAACCAGTTAGATTTCCAATTGGATCTAATTGGAATTTTCAGCTGGGTCTCCGGCCGGCAAGCATCGCGCGTTTCGTTTCAGTATCGACAGATTACAAGAAAAAAACTTGACAATGAATAACTCTAACTGCATGCTCGATACAGGATTTTTAAAAACTGGGCTGGTGTTAATTAAGCTGTTTTTAAAAACTGGGCTGGCGTTAATTAGTCATGTTTTAGTTGCCTTCCCTTTTGAACATATATGTCCACCTGGCCGTGTAACTCACTTGCGCAGACCATATTTGTCTAACTTTCATGAATTTTTTTTAGAAAAATTTGTTTTCGATAAAAGAACACACCCTGTATACACAAAAAACATACTTGCTTCCACTAGGTTTTTAATCTGATATGCATTACTACTCGAGGAAAAGAGTTGCCGAGGAGAAGGAAGCGGACCCCAATCTGTAGACTTTAATCCGAACGAAGAGTCACGCCAAGAGTGAAGCCAGGCTGGCTTTGCGGTCACTTACCAAGTCAAAGCATTTGTCCACTTTGCCGTCCTCGACGTTGAGAACCTTGACGCTGGTGCTGTGCTGACAGTAAAGATGGTCGCCCTTTCCTGGCCACTGGAAGCGACATATTAGAACTGTTAAGTGTGACAGCGCCTGAATCCCACAACCAAATTACTACAATGCAAAAGCGGGTTTTCTTCGATATCGGAGATCACAAATACAAAATCGCTGGCATTTTCCTCGACAAAAATTAGGAAACAGGGGGTAACATTAGATGTTGAGGAATGGTGCACCAAATAACCTAATTTAAACACTCCTACCTCAAAATACTCGGCCCTCAAAAGCCCTGTACATCCATCCTCTTAGCAATTCCCCACTGACAAGGTGAAAACAGCATAGCGTCTCTTTCGAACACCCGGCCTCCATCATGCATTCATTCCTTTTCGCCATGCTTTGAATGTGCGTAAACAACAAAAACTCCTCCCTGCAGTTTTTATCCCGTCAGGGACTATAGCTTCAAGCCTCTTTATTACTGCACGACTGTTTCTGGTGAAGGCCAGATACCTGCACTGTCTTTCTATTCGTTGTTCAGACCATACACACGACTCCAGCTTCCCGAACGGCGATATTCTGCCACGAAATACAAAGAAGTATTTGTTAAATAAACTAAGCAGTGGTGAATACATTTTGCAACATGATCAAAATTTGTGGTTATAAAGCTTAAGGATACTGTAAAAGACTTAATTTTCACGAACTTTGCGATTCGCCTACAATTCACGAAAAATTGGTCCCGCAAACAATTCCGGTAAAATGTGAACACATAGATATCAATATTGAGATCCCCACTGCGTCGCGAAAATTAAAACCCGCGAATTATTCCAAAACTTCAGCTTTCACCTAAATCGCGAAATATTGAGCCCGTGAAAAATAAGTCGTTTACAGTAATCAGCCGATATTTCTCACCCTTAGGATGCAAGACATTAATAACGTCCTCTGGAAAGCTAATCTTAATATTTACACATTCATGAAGCGCTTCTGTGGGATTATAGTAGTGTAGATAGTTTTGCGAATGAGTAAAGCTATACGCACTACGTAGTGCCCTTCGGCCAGGAATGGCTATACGCACTACGCGGAGCTCATGCCATTTGGGTCACCCTTTTCAAATGGCGCGTGTATCACTGGGGAGCTCGTTAACACATCCCCCCCCGCCTGCGTTCACGCCGCTTCGCGGCGACAGTGTGCGGCTGCTAATTACAAAACTTAACCCGTACACCTAAGGAAGCGCAAAAAATACAAGGACGAGAAAGTAAACAGACAGGAGCGCGAAATTCCTACGTCATGTGGCTCGTTTATATCGGCCAAACGGGAAGATGTTTCAACGATTGTGCACGGGAACACGCCGCGGCTACGAAAGCCACTCCACCAGGACATCTTGCCACTCATGCAGTCGTTGCCCATGTGCCCCGTCATTTGGCGACACCAGGTTTCTGGCTAGATACCCGGATAGGGTTTCTGAAGAACTGCATAAGGCTTTCGAAATCCAGGCAAAGGGCAAAAAATGCATAAGTGACACGTCCCTTTCCTTATTGGGAAATGAGTATTCCTTTTTGTTACGGGGGTTAAACAGAACTTAGGAGAGAGTTTGTGTTAGTTCGAAGCTATATATATGATTGTTTTCACAAATAAAAACCAGTTGCGAGTGTGCTCTTGTTTGTTTACTTCTTCGTCCTTGTATTTTTTGCGCTTCCTTAGGTGATCATGAACCAACTGGCCCAAATTGCTACCTTAACCCGTACACACCACTTCGCGGCGTCCAGCCGGCAACCCAAGCCCCGCTGCCCCTGAAAGTACATCCGGAAAGGGAGTCCCCTACCATTTAGTTCTGCAAAATTTCGTCGACAACATTCTTTTTTTTTTCATTGTTGATTGTAAAAAAGAAATGTCGTAAATATCGCCAAATGCCTCGACAAAACAAAATGTTAGAGAAAAAAAAGAAAAAGTAGGCCTACACCGCGGATCGAACCCGCGTCCACTTGCGTATGAAGCAGACACCTTACCACTATGTTATGCCACCGCTTAGAAAACTCGTTGTAACCTTCTTTTTTTACGAGTTTCGCGAAGTGCGTATAGCCCTTACCGGCCAAGGTGCACGACGGAGTGCATATAGCTTCACTCTTTGAGCATTGTGTATCAATCCCTCTAAGTACATAAGCGTCAGACAATTTTGCAATGTTTGAAAGCATGAAACTGATTCAGAATCCCCGCAAGAAAACAGTGTGTTAGATTAAAAAAACAAAGCTGCAAGGGAGGCAAACTACAGTAGTTGGGCACAGGGATTTCGTTGCCTGGGGAAGCTGAGACCGGGACCTTTACAACGGGGTTCTTCATACTCGAGGGAAGAGCTGCCAGTGGCATTTGGGATGAGGGAACTGGGGGGGTGTAGCCCGAAACAACCCATTTCCGTTTGAACCCGTCCCATTTCGATCTTCCCGTTTGAACCCATCCCGTTTCGACCCATTCTCAAAACGACCTTCCCGTTTGAACCCGTCCTGTTTCGTCCCATTCCCGAAACACCCTTCTCATTTGAACCCGTCCCGTTTCAACAGATACTCGAAAGACCCTTTGCGTTTGAACCTGTCCATTTTAAAGACATTTGTATAAGGTACTGGGCATCACAACCTCTTCGCAAAAAGTCTAATCCATGGGCGTACCAACCGGGGGGGCAAGGGGGGTGCTTGCCCCCCAGTTCTTAGAGCGGGGGGGCAAGGCATGTGTTTTGCCCCCCCCCCCCCCCCCCCCCCCCTGAAACAGCCATCACTGGGGTATACACTGGCCGGCAGCGCCCACGGGATACCAAGGGCACTGCCCCCCGACCCAGGGGGGGGGGAGTATGGTTTTCCCCCCCACTCAATAACAAGTTGTGGGGGGGGGGGGTCTAGTTTGCCCCCCCCCCCCACACACACACTCAAAAACAAGTTGGTACGCCACTGGTCTAATCGTTCTAACCCTGGTCTGCGCACCTTTTCTGCTTAAGAATATATGCTCTGAAATATTATTGCATGCCAACGTATTCTAAAAATATGCACCTCTTTCAAGCAGGCTTCGAAGTAATATATTATTCTTACTTCAACCACTTAAAGTGTTTTTGTTTTTTTAAATTTTTATTTCAAGGTGATCCCCATAACGTGCAACCGTCTATGTACACTCTCCGACACCGTTACTGCAAAGACGACCTTGTCGCTTTTTTAAATTTTACTTCAAAATAGTATTAGCAGCCACCAAATTTTAGGGCTTAGGGTACTGGCTCAGATGAGCACTTCTAAAGACAGTAATAGTTTTTAAGGCAGCCTTTTAATTCTGTAAGATAAACAGCAACATTGCCGATCGTTTGTTCGCGCTACGTACAATAATGAAGTCTTGTGTACACAAGCACAGTGGGTAAGCTAAAAATAGCGTCTCCATCGCGACACTATTTTTAGAGTACAAAAAGTGCTAGCATACATTATTCTAAAACCTCATATTAGTGATCTTGATATTTTGGAGAGCGATAAATCAGACAGGGTGACAGGCATATGATTGCGACTTTAATTTCTTTTACAATGTCAAACACTGAACACTCGCGCACACAGGAAAACATCATAGACCAGAAAATGCCTTCGCCTTGTTGAGAAAGTCGAGCAGGGAAATCGTGCCATAAGAAAGGCGACACTCCAGTTCTGACTGTTTGCGGTCCTTGCTGACCCACTTCAGCCCCCTGACCCGCACGGCACCAATTCTTGCAAGCTGCTGCAAAGATACCCTTGCCAAAGCCTTATTCCGTTCGATCAAATCGATGAAGCTGTAAATGTTTGGGTGAGCCCTTACTGACACCATGTTTATCTTATGGTGCCATGTCTACAAGGTTTTTTCGGGAGATGGAGAAGTGATGTCAGCAGGGAGGACAGACATTGGACATTTGAACCTAATCAACTGTTAACGAACAATACAAACGAACCGACTTAACTGATAAAAAACGATGGCCGAAGCGGGAAGGTTGTTTCGGGATAGGGCAAAATGGGAAAGGATGAAACGAGGAGGTCGTTTTGAACTGGGTCAAAACGGGAAGGTACAAAAGGGAACGTTGAATTGGGAATGGGTCGAAATGGGAACCACCCAACTGGGAAACTACTGGCAGGTGAAACACTTCGTGTGCAATTGCGAACATTGCAAAGAATGAGGAGCCCACTCACCTCTACGTGTCCGCCAGTGTAAAAGGCATCGTATTTCGCCTGAACTTTGAACCTGGAAATGAAGAGACATGTCATTAGCTCCAATGACCATTCAAAAAGGAAGACGATTAGAGTTAGGAAAAACGTAAACCTGTAAACCTAGCGGATGTAGAAGTTCATGCAGTTGCACTGTCCCACGCAGTAATGAAAACTACCTTCTACTGCGCTCCTGAATACTTGCTGCGTGTACTGTTTATAGCATAAGTTGTCGAACCGATTTTCTAGGGAAACACCCTCCAGCGTTTCCCGAGCATTTAATCGGTTGCCCCTTTCCCACGTAAAGTGTCCCTACTATCTAAGCATGATTTCAGAAGAGTTTAGTCACTTTTTGATGCATGAGCTACACCATTCAAAAGTATGTGTATTACTGTTTACAACCTCTGGACGCTTCTGCACTACGTTGGCGCATAAATGCCGAGTTCAAGAGCGGTTCCTCGGCCATTACTCAAGAGATAGGCGTTTCTCGAGATCAGAAAGTTTAAGAACCCCTCGTTTACAGACTAAAGTATCGTCAAGCGTTGTGTTTTACAAAGCGTGTAACCACGTCGACGCGATGTTTACAAGGCACATTTTTTTCTACATGTGAGGAAGAAAGCACCAGAAGACTTACAGTTCCTTCAGATCTGCTTTAGAAGTCATTCTGATGCAGAGTTAAACATCAGTCCGGATAATCACGCCGTCAAGATGCCGTTTTGAAGCATCCATGTGCTTCTCATCGTCAAGTTCGTCAAGCAACGTGTTGTTTACTGCGCTCCGTCCTTCCCCCACTTCCCCTTGTAAATAAGCTGCATTAAATAATTCGTACTAATATAGTTTTGTAAATAAATTTTTATAAATATTGTATTGAAATAATTTCTTTTTATTAAATTTATAACTTTAATTAGTTTTCTTTGGCTGTAGTAACTCTTCCGGACGTCCGTCCTGAAGAGTTACTACAGCCAAATGGCCATCGAGGTAACGGCGAAATCGCGGAACCGCGGTACAGTGTTCTAGAGGGTGTAACCGCGGTCTAGTACTACAGTGGCTTAAAGGGGGTAGTGTAACGAACGAAACCGGAGAAGCGGCACAGCGTTGGAAGACGGCCGCGGGTGGCGCTGGCGCTTGCAGCACCGTCGTTCCGGCTATGGCTCCGGCTTGGCCGCTTGGTCAGCTTGGCTCCGGCCAGCTACGGCCGATTCGCAGCACTGTCGTCTGCTAGTTTCACATTTTTATTCACCTACGAACACAAATCATGCCGTGGGAAGTCCACTGGAAACAGATAATTGTTTTTGAGGTATTTATATTAGTTATGAAGCGTGTTAGGGTGCCTCTATCTGCCGGCCGGTGTGGCACCCGAACGGAGCTGCGG
The DNA here is from genome assembly GCA_013358835.2 of Ixodes persulcatus. Taxonomy (NCBI): domain Eukaryota; kingdom Metazoa; phylum Arthropoda; class Arachnida; order Ixodida; family Ixodidae; genus Ixodes; species Ixodes persulcatus. The sequence goes on from JABSTQ010011034.1 coordinate 486,463, forward strand.
ATCGAAGCGCCACCTACACCGTCTTCCAAGGAGCGGCCGTTCCCGATGCATGGTGGAGGCTACGCGGTAACTACACTACCCCCTTTAAGCCACTGTACTAGTACGGTGCCTGGAACGCGTCTCCGACTGGTGTGTTTACCGCGTCCAAAAAAAGTGGTCCCTCGATTTCCGCCTTATGACGTCATAGAAGTGTCATGCTGTCGCCGATCGCGATCCTGGCGGCGTCCCAACAGTTGTGGTGTATATGGCAGACGCCTGTTCTGCTGTAGGTCGCTCTCCACGGTGACAGTCCACGGAAGCTAAAGCAGCCGGATGTTGAGACGCGTGGGACGCCGTGACGGCAGCGACACTCGCGTTCGCTCGTGTTTTTTGCCAGCATTTCTACGGCGAACCGCTAGGATCGCGACAGGCAACAGCATGACACTCCGGCTTCTGTGACGTCATTTGTTGCCACTTCGGGACCACTTTTGATGTATGGGCGGGATAGGACGCTAAACACACCAGTCGGAGACGCGATCCAGGCACCATACCGCGGTTTTTGATTTGGTTTCGACTACGTAGTTTCGACGTTTCAACTCATAGAGTTCTTACAATAAACGCTAGAGGCTCAGCTGGCGCTAGTGTGCTGTTGCATTTTGAAGCAGACAGCAAGCAGTCAGAAATTGACTTCCGGTAATGCATTTCTATGGGAAAAAGCGAGTGCATTTTCTCTCTGAGCTCGATTATAAGAGCAAATATCACGAATAATTTGCACGTACTAGGCACATTGGAACATTTCTCAGTCACGCAGACGAAATAATTGGTCAGTTACAGCATTTTTATTTGAAATTCGTGGCATAAAAAACGGTGTTAAAACCACTTCGTACGTGTATTTATGTGCACTGTCGGACACTGTTAGCGCGAACACGGCGTCGGCGCTTTCCAAACGAACGAAGGACACGTGGGAAACCAAGAGAGACGGCAAGAACTACGCTGTAACACTGGATAAGTAACTCCTTGTGCTTGCAGACGATCAAAATAAATTGAAAGTCACGTAATATAGTCCGATTTGCAATAAATAAGTACTGCTTTATTCTTTCAGCTTATGAATATGTGCGAAGATACTTCTTCTGGGTTCAAATCATCACCCGCACGCTCCAAATCTTTTCAAATAGGGAGACGCCAGGGAACAGGTGCCCGATAAAAACTGCCCGACATAGGATATAATAAGAAAACACACCTTTAGTAGCCCATGTACTTTATTCTTTACGTTTCGAACGTTTTTTTAACCACTCGTAAAGATGCACGACAGGGTCATTTTCATATAGTGACAGGACGGGCATATTAACGATATATAAGCACCAACGGAATGCTAGCAAACCTTGAACACACTCTACATTCCTTTCGATCGTTATTTTGCTTAGAATCGTCGCTCGTTTCTACATACCTGCCATGGAACAGAGGTTTGGGCCTGAAATATAGCGAAGTTTAACATCGTTCAGTGGTAAAGAAAAAATGCTCTAACTAAAGCAATTACACTTTCACCATATTAATAAAGGTACATACTATCCGGTACAACCGAAATAACAAAAGTTATTCATGTTATTTTCCGGCGAAGAGACAAAATTCACGCGCGTTTTCCCATAGGAATCCTATTGAAAAATCCTGTAAAATTTTATACAGGAATCTTAAAGGAAGGCGTTTCCTGTACACTTTTCTACAGGAAGTCCTACAGGAAACAGTTTCCTGTAAAAATATTTACAGGAAATCTTAAAGGAAGGTGTTTCCTGTACATTTTTCTACAGGAAGTCTTACAGGAAGCCGACTCCTGTAAAAAATGTTTACAGGAAATCATAAAGGAAGGTGTTTCCTGTACAATTTTCAACAGGAAGTCCTATAGGAAGCCGATTCTTGTAAAAAATGTTTACAGGGAATCTTAAAGAAAAGCATTTCCAGTAAACGAAATCTTAAAGGAAGGCGCGTTTCCTATATACCTTTTTAACAGGATCTCTTATGGGAAAGCATTTCCTATATATTCGTATAAAGGAAGTCGAACGAGAATTCATCTTCTATTTATGTCTACGGGAATATGATGGGAAGTCGAATCCTGTAAGGTCCTAATACGTGAAGCCAAACCAAGTTCAATTTCCGTTATGCCATGAGAGCTCCTGCAAGAACCCTCACAGGCGCTGCCGGCAAGTGCAGACGAAATTCCCTTGATGCAATTCACGCTTACAAGTACCGCCAACCATTTTTGTGGAAACGCGCAAGACACGCGCCAGGAGCGGGTGCTCCGCTGCCATTCGCTTCCAAGGGCCGCTCATTTCAGTGCTGCGCCGACAACTGGGGGGCTATGTTGCGCTTTTTGGACTCCCAGGAGACTAGGGAGAGGGAAGTGACGTCAACAACGCAGCAAATGCAGATTGGATGTTGACTTTGTTTTCTTCTGTCAACATCCAATCTGCGTTTCTCTAGTCGCTGACGTCACTTCCCTCTTCCAAGTCTCCTGGGAGTCCAAAAAGCGCAACATAGCACCCCTGCTCCCAAGGGCCGCACTAGACACGGACCTCCTGCACTGTCGCATTTGACGCTACTTGCAAGACAAATGCAAACACATCGAAGGGCTAGCGGTTGTACTGCACTGGCTCTATTGCTCGTCTACAGCTGAGAGACAAGTCTACAGTTGAGGCAGACTAACTTCGGGCAGTATAAACACACACACAAACACAAATGAAGAATGTACGCAAAGGTATCTCTGACGAGCTTGCTGTCTCTCGGTGCTTTTGAAGTAAGCACGAGCGATTGTAAGCCTGCTTTTGTTGTTTGTTGCATTTTTTGCAAGGCTTGTAAGGCAGGCACAACTGTTACACCTTGCCACAGATCATTTGCAGTATTCCCAAGCACCCCGGCCCGCACTCAAGGAATCATGGGAACGGTGTTCCTTCAGCTCTCTAGTGATCACAAATTTTCGACCAACTCCATGGTTACACAGGTTTTGAGCGTAATTCGAGGTCACCCTGAACATGCGCCTGATATACCCCAAGTACCTGTCATATAACTTTTAAAATTGCTCGTCAACGTCAGCATTTTTATACTGCGCATGCAATCCACCTTTCAACCTGGCTGAGCTGCAGACATCTCTTACAATAGTATCATTCTGGTGATTCTTGTTTGAGCAGGAATTGCTTAAAAGGCCGATAATTCACAAAAACAAAAACTAGGATTTAGCTCGGAGTCCGCGGGGCTGTTTTTACTATTTTTAGCGTTTCTAACTAAGTATCAGCATGATAATAATGTAAGAGATGTCTGCAGCCCATCCAGATTGAAGGGTGGACAGCAAGCACAGTATCACAAACGCTGACATTGAGGAGAAATTTTAAAAGCGATATGACAGGTCATTGGGTATATCAGGCGCTTGTTCAGGGTGACTCCGAATTACTCTCAAAGCCTGCGTAACCAGGAATATTTCTGAAATTACTGATCACTAAAGAGCTGTAGGCACACCGTTCCCATGATTCTTTTAGCGCGTGCCGGGGCACTTGGGGGATATAGCAAATGGTCTATTCATCTACACATATGGACGTCTCGCACTGATACAGATTCCGAATGTTGAGTGGGTGCGGTATATGGGCCACATTTATACGGGTCCTGTATGAATGTATGGGTCCCGTACATTTATATGGCTCCTGTATAAATTTATGGGACCCATATCCAACAGGCTGGTATAAATATTTATACAGGACCCATTAGAAATTTTATACAGGATTTTTCAATAGGGAATACACAGGAAGACTGGAAAAGTAGACTGCATGCTGTCTGCTTCAATTTGCAACCGGAAGTCCCGTAGACACTAGCGCCAGCTGAGCCTCTAGCGTTTATTGTAATAACTCTATGTTTCAACTGACCGCCGATCACTGGTGTAATGTTTCCTGTAAATTCTTATTACCAAAGAGGATTACCTTGCGTCATGTACGACGGTGCGTAGAGAAGTTAAAAAGCACTATTTAATGAAAATAGAGTAAAAAAACTTTCAGCCTTTCCACTCTGGTGAAGAAGGAAGACAAGCGAATCTCAGGGCGGATCCAAAACTTCGTTCTTTTGTTGTTTGTTTTTAGGGGAAGTGGGAATTTGTAAGGATACCATTCTTCCATTCTTTCTTCTGCATCGGGGGGTCCACCCATGTCAAATTGCCCATCGACTTATGTTTGGGGAAGGGGGGGGGCCCGCCCCCCCCCCCCCCCCCCCTTCCCCCTTGGATCTGCCCCTGGCGAAGCTGTACTATTGTGCGAATGAAGTAATGGCCGGCCGCGAGTCGGCAAGCCAAAGTAGAAAGGCTCAAAAGGTTGCCGCCATCTATGAGCGACGGCGCCAACCAGAGAACTGGCAAGCCGGTTGCCGTTGTCGCTCATAGATGGCGGTAGCTGTTACAGAGTTCTCTGTCATCATTTGTTTGCTGACGGACACGATTCTGGGGAAACTAGTACTTAACAGCTCCGCTGTAAAACGCAGGCGAGCTGGTCCACATCCATAAGGAGAAACCTTGAGACCATGAACAAACAGAAGGGACAAGGACGACACCGTCTCATAATCAGCACAGAAGTGATTTAATTAAGGACAAGCTTCTTCCTAATTCTCTAAAACACATTCCCACGATTATCCCCCCCAATCAATTATAAATGCTAAAACCATGACTCCTAGAAGCAACAACGTAAAAAGCTTCATTACAAAAAAAAAAAAAAATTAAAGACGTTTACAATTTTTTGTAACGCCGAATATACCGATCTCACCAGCCAGTTGGCTACGCCACCGTTGCCGTGACGCATCGAGGAAACTGTAGTCTTTTTGTACGTGTGACAACTTCGCTGGAGCTCTGCGCGTGTAGGGCACGAGACAGCACGAGCCGCCTCGTGCACTACAGCCTGCCTCCTGTGACTGTGAACTAAAGTTATGGCGGCGTCACGCATGTGCCGAACGCTTAGTGGGGGGCAGACTTGTACACGTTACTGTAAAATAGTAAGGAATTACATTTACAATTATTCAAGGCTAAATTGTAATTAATTACAATTACGATTGCCCTTCCATAAAAGTAAGTGACCGTTACCCCAGAAAGTAATCCTCTCCTGCTTGCTTCCCATTAAGGGAAAATTTTTTCCGCTAATTTTAGCGGGGAATTTTTCCCGCTAAATTTTGTGGGAAAATTTTTTCTGCTAAATTTAGCGGGAAACTTTTCCCCTAAATTTAGCGGAGAAATTATTTCCGCTAAATTTGGCGGGGAATATTTTCGCTAAATTTAGCGGGGAATTTTTTCCGCTTAAAGGGCAACTCCACTCCATTTTTACAATTTTTGGGTTATGATCTGTTTAGTCGAAGTCGGCGACCCTGAATCACGAGATATAATTTGTTTTTCGGGAGTGTGTATAGTTTTGTAGATATCGCGAATCCAAGTATCGTTCCGGCGGCACGGCGAAACCGAAACTACCAACTGAAGCAGCTTGGCAACACTGATATTATTGGCGCGTCGCCGGCATGACCTATAGTTCTCGTTCCGCGCTTCTGAGCCCACGCACCGTCAATGTCGGCTCAGTCGCACGTGGAGTTTCAAAACAAAAGGTACGTTGCACATTTTCTTTTTTTTTTTACTGCTTTACTTTGTTAATATGCACCAAATGTAGTAAGTTTTAGTGTGTATTTATAAGTTTGCCGGCCGAAAAGCGAATCCGACTGCTATAAATATGACGCGGTCAGTGCCAGCGCAGCGTGGCTGTATTTGTTTCTTGCTCACGGACCAAGATTAAAAGAAAATATGGGATATAGATGGACAGATGTATTCACAAGCCGTCTAAGTTGTTAAAGCTTAGGTGCCTTTATGTGCACGCTAGTTACATCAGCCGCGACAGGCCGATCGTGCTGCAGCAGCCGGCGGACGGTACGCGAACAGCGACGGCACCGCATCGTTCTTCAAAGACACATGTTTCGGGGAGAAACCCGCAACAGTCAGCAGCCGCAGATCCCGTGTGTAGGTGTCTGACGTAAAGTGCTGGGAGCAGAGCTTCGCGTTGAAGCTCGGAGTCGACGGTCTTCCGAATTCTATCCGGCGAACGGCACCGACCCACACCTTGTGCCTCTTCGGTCTCTTGGGAACTGGTTGGTTTGAGCCGCAGCTCCGGTTGCGCACCGGATGGTTGGTGCAACACCACAGCACTTCAAGTCGTGCTCGACATCGCCCAACGCGATCCGGCGATTCTCTCCGGCTCCACGATATGCTCGTGAGGAGCAGCACCACTTCGCTCTCTTCCGGCCTGTCGCGGAGCAATGCTGGAATTAAATGAACTGCCGGACGCTAATAAAATAGGAGAACACAGGATAACGGGTAAGCACCTTTGCCGTCAGCAGAATCGCAGAATGCCACGGGAAACGAAGCGTCCGCGGCGTTCGCACGAGAGCGTAGGACTAAACCTACGTCATTGCCTAGGTTGCTTCACTAGCTCACCCGGTGCCAGCGTTGCTCACCCGCTTTCGTGCAGCTAACCGAGCCGGGAGAACATTTTTAAAAACTTTCAGCCTTTCCACTCTGGTGAAGAAGGAAGACAAGCGAATCTCAGGGCGGATCCAAAACTTCGTTCTTTTGTTGTTTGTTTTTAGGGGAAGTGGGAATTTGTAAGGATACCATTCTTCCATTCTTTCTTCTGCATCGGGGGGTCCACCCATGTCAAATTGCCCATCGACTTATGTTTGGGAAGGGGGGGGCCCGCCCCCCCCCCCCCCCTTCCCCCTTGGATCTGCCCCTGGCGAAGCTGTACTATGTGCGAATGAAGTAATGGCCGGCCGCGAGTCGGCAAGCCAAAGTAGAAAGGCTCAAAAGGTTGCCGCCATCTATGAGCGACGGCGCCAACCAGAGACTGGCAAGCCGGTTGCCGTTGTCGCTCATAGATGGCGGTAGCTGTTACAGAGTTCTCTGTCATCATTTGTTTGCTGACGGACACGATTCTGGGGAAACTAGTACTTAACAGCTCCGCTGTAAAACGCAGGCGAGCTGGTCCACATCCATAAGGAGAAACCTTGAGACCATGAACAAACAGAAGGGACAAGGACGACACCGTCTCATAATCAGCACAGAAGTGATTAATTAAGGACAAGCTTCTTCCTAATTCTCTAAAACACATTCCCACGATTATCCCCCCCAATCAATTATAATGCTAAAACATGACTCCTAGAAGCAACAACGTAAAAAGCTTCATTACAAAAAAAAAAAAATTAAAGACGTTTACAATTTTTTGTAACGCCGAATATACCGATCTCACCAGCCAGTTGGCTACGCCACCGTTGCCGTGACGCATCGAGGAAACTGTAGTCTTTTTGTACGTGTGACAACTTCGCTGGAGCTCTGCGCGTGTAGGGCACGAGACAGCACGAGCCGCCTCGTGCACTACAGCCTGCCTCCTGTGACTGTGAACTAAAGTTATGGCGGCGTCACGCATGTGCCGAACGCTTAGTGGGGGGCAGACTTGTACACGTTACTGTAAAATAGTAAGAAATTACATTTACAATTATTCAAGGCTAAATTGTAATTAATTACAATTACAATTGCCCTTCCATAAAAGTAAGTGACCGTTACCCCAGAAAGTAATCCTCTCCTGCTTGCTTCCCATTAAGGGAAAATTTTTTCCGCTAATTTTAGCGGGGAATTTTTCCCGCTAAATTTTGTGGGAAAATTTTTTCTGCTAAATTTAGCGGGAAACTTTTCCCCCTAAATTTAGCGGAGAAATTATTTCCGCTAAATTTGGCGGGGAAAATTTTTCGCTAAATTTGGCGGGGAATTTTTTCGCTAAATTTAGCGGGGAATTTTTTCCGCTTAATAGACCCCTTGCAGAAAACCCGGCAACAGTGTCTCGGCATGGTAACCGTGGCAACAGCGAGGCGGTCAGCAGCTGCCTGACATGGTGAAGGAAAGCAGTTCGGTTCGGCTAAAGTTCGGTTGGCGCACCTCGCTGTGCGCCAACCGAACTTTAGGCGCTTCATGTGTTGTTTTAAGGACAGTTTACGCGCTCCAGAGTATCAGTGAAGATGCCAACACAGTGCTATGTCCCGGTCTGCACGCAACATAGATACAATGACAAATTCGGGTGGAAGGGAGTACTTATATATCCCTATCGGACCGCCCGCTGCCGCGACCGTTTGGCTAACCTCACGAATTCGCATGCATTTGCTTAATGAGGATAATACATTGGTACAGCATTATACTGCTTTGCGTTTTCTTTACTATTACTGTTAGCAGGGTATACATTTGACGCGGATAAACGAGCGTCGGTTTTACCCGACGCATCCGTTGCCTTTCGGCCGGCCTCACGATTTTGCATGCAGTTGCTTCATACACTACGTTGTTATTTCATCGCACATAGTATTTGCTGTTGCTCGGTAGACAGATGCCATTGGCGAGGCTAAACGAGCAGTCGAATTCCCGTATCAATCCTGAAAACATTTTACGTGCAAAAACAAAAAAAAAAAAAAGTTTACCTCGCAGGCGCGTTTTTTTTTAAATCTTTTTTTTATGTTACTGGGGCATCCACTAACACCAAGTTACTTTATGCTTCCATGCAGAATTGGGACAGCACCGCATTAGGTTCCCCTTGAGGGCATCTTTTTTTGCAAGTTTAGTGGGGACTTGCAGACACATCATGATTTGTCATCATCTCATCGGCTTTGTTTTCAGGTTTCATACCTAGCAAGCTAGCTAGCAAGGTTATTTTACCAGCCGGCGGCGGGAAACAGAGCCGCGATACTTCATTTGCAACGCCACTTTTTCACGCAGAGCCAGCAGGCCGAAGAAAAGATATTCCTTCACCATGGAGAGCGCGCACAGTGTTGACCGAGGCGCACAGAGTTGTCACGCTTTTGAAAGGGGTCTATTTATCGAAGAAATTCTTCCGCTAAATTTAGTGGGGAATTTTTTCCGCTAAGTTTAGCAAGGAAACTTTTCCGCTAAATTTAGCTGAAAAATTTTTCCGCTAAACTTACCGGGGAAATTTTTCTGTCAAATTTAGCAAGGAAATTTTTCCGCTAGATTTAGCGGAGAAATTTTTCCGCTAAATTTAGCGGGGAAATTTACCCATAGTGCACCGCGTGGTTACGCCGACGGCGACGGCGACGGCGACGCCGCTCAAGCCGGAAACGGGCGCCTTACCGCTCATTCACACTGGAAGCGGATCCGCGTTCGCAAAGCGGTTGCGAACGCGGTTGTATAGACGCTTTACAGCAGCTGTGCATGGGCGCCGCCATAACTGACCTTCAGTTTTTGTTCCCTCTTATTTCGTTCGCTTGACTTCATCATTTCCACAGCAGGACAGGTTATTGCCATTTTAACTGTGTCCTTCCTCCCAGCATAGGCCGTTGTGGAGACTCGTCAACGCCCGCTTCAGTGGCTCGGCATCTCGGTAAGACAAGAGAAGGGCGGCTATGGCGGCTCAATCTGGCGCGTGTGTAAAGCGTCTATAAAGATCCAGTACAATTGCACGCGCACTTGATGTCATCGAGTGCGCGTGCAGTTGTACTGGATCTTTAAGGCCGGTTCTCACATGGAGCGAAGCGCTGATGTAGCGCTCCTCACGTGCCGTCAGCTACTTATCGCCTGCCACGAGCAACAGTTTTGGCGGTGCGATACAAAGCTGGTGAACGCTCCGGTCAGCACGCGCTTAGCGCGAGGTTAGCGCTATGCTTGTAGCGCTCCGCTGCATGTGTGAACAGGCCTTTATACAACCACGTTCGCAACCACTTTGCGAACGCGGATCCGCTTCCAGTGGGAATGAGCGGTAAGAGATGCGCTCTAAAACAAGGACACGAAGGAAAAGACAGGAAAAACACACCGCTGACTAACAACTAACTTTTACTTCATCCTCTTCCCAGCCTGACCCTTTCTTCTTCGTCCTAGGGCACATTAAACAGGGGGATCGGTGGCCGAGTGGGCTAGCGCACACCAGAGGCGCACACCAGCTCGGAGCACGTGGAGCGAAAGCTCGCGTTGCAGAACCCAGGGTTCCTGGGCTCAATCCCCACGACTAGAGCCACTAAATGAGCTGCGCTTAGAGTATCGGCACTCTGTTCACCAACATTGTTGTGGGCGCCGACATTTTGGGGCTTCTGCAGAGTAGACGCAACTGCCGATCGTCATGATTCAAAAATGCGATTCCTCAGCATTAGATTCGGTGTTAGGAGGCTCATATAATATTGCTTTGCTCTGTCGCGAACTGTTTAAATATTTGTGGACGACGGAAAAGCGTTTCCTGTGATTTCAGATAAATCTTCAGATAACTGGCAACCATGATTTTAAGCCACAATATGAATAAGTGTCGTTACTCTGAAGCGTAGCTTATTTAGTGGCACTACCCACGACTGCCCGTTTCGGTCAGGATGAGCATCGTATCGGCGTGCGGTCGTGTATCACTACTGCGTGGTGCACGTTAAAGACCCTGCAGGCTAGCAGTCGTACTGCACTGGCTGAATTGCTTATCTACAGTTTGCAACAATGTCGCCATGTTCTGGCAGACTAAACTCCTGCTGTATAAACAACTAACGACTGATTTGTTTTCCTTTTGGCCTATCACTCAACGGGATGTGGCAAACCGCAAATAATGGCGTTCTTTTTCGTGAACCGTAATTGATTAGGTGCTCACGCAATCTTCTGTTTCTTCAATGGCCAAGGCGCGCTGCAGAACCCAGGGATCCTGGGTTCAATCCCCACCCCTGCCCGTTTGGACCTGGATGAGCATCGTACCGGCGTGCGGTCGTGTTTCACTACTGCGTGCTGCACGTTAAAGACCTCAGGCTAGCGGTTTTACCGCACTGGCTAATTGCTCATCTACAGGGTGTCCCAAAAGAAAATTTACAGGGTTTTTTTAACCGCAAAAATAAACTAGGCATCGCCGAACGCTCATTCTCCGCCCAAAGGTGCTAGAGGTCATAACCAGATGCCAAAGTTTCAGCACGATCGGATACCTTAATCAAAAGTTATAAGTGGTTTTCTGAAAATTTCAATGGGAAAATGGCGGACGACGGAGTTTTCAAATGCATGGGGCCAGTGGCGTAACAAGGGGGGTGCGGGGGGGGCGGACCGCCCCGGGTGCAGCGTTCCAGGGGGTGTCGCGGCGGGCCGCGAGAGGGGGGGGTCGCGGTGGGCAACGAGCCGGGGGGGGGGGGGGGGTGGCGGGCGAAGAGTGGGGGGGGGGGGGGGGGGCGAGTGGCGGGCGAAGAGCGGGGGGGGGGGGGGGGGGGAGGGGTAGCCGCGGGGCACCGCCCCGGGTGCCGCTGACCCTAGTGACGCCACTGCATGGGGCTCTATGGCACCAGAAACCGAAAACGGGCAAAAATGGGCTCCATTTTCCCATTGAAATTTTCAGAAAATCACTTTTAACTTTTGAATAAGGTATCGGATCGGGCTGAAACTTTGGCATCTGGTTGTGACCTCTAGCGCTATCTTTGTGCAGAGAATGAGCGTTCGGCGACGCCTAGTTTATTTTTGCGGCAAAAACAATCCTGTAAATTTTTTTTTCTGTGACACCCTGTACAGCTGAGACACCAGACGCCCACCGAGGCAGACTAACTTCCGGCTGTATAAACATACACATAACAATTTGCCTTGCTCTGCCTCCAGCACTTCACGCTCGAAGGAGTTCTTGTTCCTATGCCAACAGTTCGTACCAACTAGCTTAACTGAAACCCCTAACCAAGTTTCGGTTTCGGTCTTTATTAAAAAATATACGTAACGCTGTGGGAAGTAGTGAGGTCAGGCGCAGACGCGCGCCATGCGTTGCTGTGAAGCGGGCACCATGGAAGCGGCGAGCGTGGAGAGGCCTCGGGTGCGGCGACATCGAGGCACCCTAGCGTGGGCTGTAAAATCCGAGCGTTTCGAGGGCGTTCGGCGAAGACAGTGTCTATTTCGACCTCCACTTTCAAAATAGTTTTAAATATTATTTGGACGTCCGTGACGCCACTTCCTGAAGACGTGAAAATATTTTTAAAAACATTGTGACGTCGCCCGTCAAAATAGTTTTGTAATTATTTTGACGTCTCCAACTTAGAACTTTGGAGCTTCGGAGTCCGCACTGGAAAGCGATCGCTAAAGCATGCGCTACTACAGCCCATGCTTTAGTAGCGACCTCTCGTGTCGTCGACACGAAGTGCTGCAGCCGGGAGCGCTCGCTGAGCTCACTGCACCTCCTCTAGTTCATTTCATGCAACAGGCTCAATGTAGACGGTGCGAAAACACGTATTATAAACGCGCTGTGGTCCTATAATCCTCCAACTATGTTGCACGAGCAATACCTTGAGCGCACCTCACCGTTTCACGCCCTCCAATGTTTTTTTTTGTTTTTTTTTCTAAAATGTGATTTAGTGGTTTTCAATGACACTGAGAATGTTTCAAGCACTTAAAAAGTTATTAATTCCTACTTATCGTGACAATTGGACCCCTGTATTAGAGACTTTCAGTAGTACCGTACGCTAAAGCTTCGCTTTGCTAGCGGAAGCTAGCTCGTGCCGTTTTGCGCATTGTTCATTCGCGGCGCGAAGTAGTTCTAACGAGATCTGCTGTCGGAGAAAAAAAGCGATGATTTTGGCGTTTGGAACGTGTACGTCTTGATAAGATAACTTATGTCTAATCTAAAATTCCCCTACATATATCTAATTATCAAGATAAAGGGGGAAATCAGAAATGCTCCGGGAGGAGCCGGACTTTTTTTCACTATACGGTTCTTGAGGTGAAAACGGGTATGAAACTCGATTATGGGACGTATGACTCACCTGACTAGACCAGAATATTGTAGCTGTCACGAAGTTTTTTTAAGAAAATATGTAAAGCCCAAAATTAAGTCACGTGACGGTGAATAGTGATGTGGAGAGGACAAGCGACACTTTGCGGCGATCTACAGGTGGAATATTAATTTTTCTTTAGTGCGGATATGCTTGTACGAATACAGTAGTGAATGATGAAACGAGTGGCCTCGTTTTCAATGGTTTTGTGACCTTTCTATGAGATATGACTGTTGTGAATTTAAGATGAGTGGTGCATTTCAAGCTTGAGTCGAAAGAGAGCGGGTTATGCAATCAATCTTGTTTTTCAAGTGGCTAAGTTTGATGGTGCCTTAGAAACCCGAGGATTTTGTACTCTCTAGCTGTAACATAGGTAATTTTTGGTTCCCATAAAAAGTTTAAAGTGAAGTTAATAACGAGATACTTGTACGGAGAAGAGTTTTCGACGGCTGTATTAGAAAGAGCGTAGTAAACTGTTTGGGAACGCGCTTGTAAGTAAAGTTGATGTATTTAGTTTTCGAAATGTTCATTTCCATTCTGACACCATGCTTCGAGTGCTCATTCGCGAAACCTTGACAATCCCGGACTTTACTCAGAATATAAAGTAGGCTGGAGAGACACTGAGGATTCAGAAAGACTTTATTGAAGTTCTCGTAGCTTAAACGTTCTTGTTTCTTGTAATTTCTTGGTCTGCAGTCAGGTCAAGTCGGGCGTCTCAGACTCCGCCCCCATGGAGGTTCGACGCACCCGTGCGTCAGCGGGCCTCCGCTACGCCTCGTCGGATCGCAGCAGGCACGTCCGCATTATCTGCCGCAGGTTGTCCACAAGCCAAACGAACGGCCTGCCAACGCAGTTCAGCGACGCTCCATCAGAAACGGGAAACCTTTTTCTTTACTCGTAAAATCGTCGATTTACGGAACTCTCGAAGGGGCTCACGCATTCTCTCCGGTTTAGTTCGAGGAATATTTAACACATGTGATAGTATTTCTAGGGCCACCAACCTGTGAGATCATGTGCGTCTGTCCACGGTGGCTCGATAGCCAAATTTAAAGGGAAAACCTGAACTGGTGTATAATTATACCCTAATAGACCCTCCACCAAGCAACATCGGAGGTCTTCGGCACGAAATCATACTTTTAATTATTAAAGGGACCATGAAACGATTTTGAAATCGAATTTCATCCACCGATCGTCGTAAAAGGTGTGAAAAGAAACACAAAAACACAAAAGTAGGGAGCCAAAAAAAAATTCGGCGCCGCATTAACTGACCTTCAGTTTTTGTTCCTTGTTATTCCGTTCGCTTGACTTCATCATTTCCACAGCAGGACAGGTTATTGCCATTTTAAGTGTTACTGCGTCCTTCCCCCCAGCATAGGCCGTTGTGGAGACTCGTCAACGCCCGCTTCAGTGGCTCGGCATCTCGGTAAGACAAGAGAAGGGCGGCTATGGCGGCTCAATCTGGCGCGTGTGTAAAGCGTCTATAGAACTTTTAAAAGAAAACTGGACTCTTTTGCGCCTTCTTTCCTTCGAAAGCTCTCTGCCTTTTCACTGCGATGCATCCGCGGAAACGCAGCACGTCAGCCGAAGAGCCTACCACACCAGCAACGCGATCGTAAACAATGAATAGCCGGCGAGTGTTTCCTAAAAGTTTTGTTAAATAATATTCAGATCCACATTTTGTAGCATAATTAAAGATGTGACGAAAATTGCCAAATTTGATAATGCTGAGAGTCAAGCGCCATCTATCGTGTGGTAAACGAAGCAACTACTGCACCTGCGCAGTAGGGCCGACCGGGCAGACAGCGTCGCTCAGTTACTACTTCGCGACGACCACAGAACGTTTATTTTTCAACGTGTTCTTCTCGCGCGTCCCGACTTCAAGCAGCAAGAAAAAAGTACTTGAGACAGACCACGACGAACAAGAACGCTGGATCCACAAACACCCGAGAAAAGCTACAACGGCGACGAATCCACCGGCTCCGACCAAGCGAGTTGGCGGATAGGCCTAGTGGCCTAGAAGGCACTCCAACTCGGAACAGCGTTCTTCAACGGTACTTGGCCAAGACCGTCTGCCCACGACCGGCTGGCGTGCTGAATGGAATATGCCCGGGCGACCCTTGTGGACCCTTCCCGTATTAGTTTGATCGCTGACCTCAATTTTAGATTAAGAGGTGAGGTCAATCTCTTGCCCTTGTTTTCCGAGGCAGTGTTGATGAACACTGTCGTCGAAAAGGGACTCTCGTCGATTCTATGTTCTTGTTTTGTGTGATATAGAGCTCAAATAAACGCCGTATGGATCAACGTTATTAGAACAACTCAGTTCTGGAACTCCGCTCCGGAGGGGGGTCCCTTTGCGTGGCGCCTGTTAGAGGGCGCGCGCTCCGCATTAATACTCGCTATCATCATCATTGACGGCGCGGTTCTGGCCTTTCTTACGGATAACAGCAGCAGACAACTTTCAAATTGTTTCTGCTGCTGTTTGTAGTCACATTTTTACTTTTTACTGGCGAAAGGGCAAAAACTAACCCAAAACCATGCTGAACCTCGAGAGGAGTCGGGACTCAAAAGCAGCCGCGGAGCAGTAGCAGACGAAAACGCGTGGATTAATGCGCCGGCAGTGCCACCTAGCTGCAAAAAAATCGGACACGGTTTCGGACCCCCTCCAATGTACAGCGTCTATGGGAAGTTCCATAACTGAGTTGATCTAGTAACGGTGGTATGGATTACCTTCGTAACACGGTATGTACACTTTGTTATTAGTATGCCATTTTGTATTCTGACATGACTGCACGTCACTGTCGAGCTATAACATTTCGTGGGAGCTACGTGCAATGCCGGTCCAACCTTCCTTTGCCGAGTGTCACGTCAGTATCGAGTTGCAATCGTAAAAGATCGGTCCCGAAGCGCTTACCAACAGCGCGAATACAGGGGGGCTATGTTGCGCTTTTTGGACTCCCAGGGGTGCTATGTTGCGCTTTTTGGACTCCCAGGAGACTTGGAAGAGGGAAGTGACGTCAACGACTAGAGAAACGCAGATTGGATGTTGACAGAAGAAAACAAAATCAACATCCAATCTGCATTTGATGCGTTGTTGACGTCACTTCCCTCTCCCTAGTCTCCTGGGAGTCCAAAAAGCGCAACATAGCCCCCCTGGAGACTTGGAAGAAGGAAGTGACGTCAACGACTAGAGAAACGCAGATTGGATGTTGACAGAAGAAAACAAAATCAACATCCAATCTGCATTTGCTGCGTTGTTGACGTCACTTCCCTCTCCCTAGTCTCCTGGGAGTCCAAAAAGCGCAACATAGCCCTCCTGCACTTCCATCAAACGCGCGCGTCCGCTCCGAGTGTGAACAGGTATTTACGTGGCTCTTGCTGAGACTGTCGTAGTTCAAACGTATCTTTTTTAACGTCGGCTCGCTCCTGCATCTCCGAGGCTGCGAAAAACGCCGCGGCAATTTGTTTCCATCTACGTCGCTTTGCAAATGACTGACATGGGCCACCTTTTACCAACAATGACAGTTGGGCTGGAGTCTTCACCGGAAGACTCGCCGCACTTCCCAACAGGCATACCGGCGTATGGGACTAGTCCCATGCTGTCGCTGTAACCCAACATATCTCATTGAATTTCGCTCAGCTGCGATGTGTCCATGCCATACATGGGTAAATTACTTTCAAAATGTAATTTAATTACAATTACAATTACTTTGCTTCAAAAGTAGTTTAACTACAATTACAATTACTACTATGTGAAAAGTAATTATTACAATTACAAATTACTTTTAAAAAGTAATGCAATTACTTTACAATTACTTATTTCTGAGAGCGACCCGACTTGGGCCATATAACTAAACAAGTTGCATAGAGTGAAACGTGTTTGTTCATTCCTTGCCTCAATGTTTGAGGAGGCTTAAAGGGGCCCACCAACAATTTTTTGACTGGTTTGAAGTTCGCGCTGAAACGGAGCTCCATGAAAGCAGGAACACCGAGGGAAAAAAAATATTACAGAAATTCGCAATATTTTGTGAGTTATTAGCAAATTAAATATTGCAGAAAACAACTTTAAATAAGCAAAACATTGCGCTTCATGACGTAAAATGAAACAGTTTAGCGATTGGAGCAAAGCGGTTGGCCAATTGGACGCGAGTTTGGTTGATAGCCCGTCCGTGGCCCGCCGGCCCGGTCGGCCATTAGGCCTCGCTGCAACCATCGTAGCTTTTGAATCGGGTTGCCATCATCGATGAATTTACCGGGCTTATCGGATTTTGAGCGCCGAATTCTTAAAAAGGAGTGCGGAGCTGGGCGTCGCGCCGTACGAGGACACACCACGCAAGCGCCGCGACGCGTCGCTGCCTCGGCTCCGGTGGCGGAGTTGCGGGAGACGAGCCTTCCGCGGCTGTCGAAGCGTATCTACAGGGTGGAACAAGGAGACGGCAGGCTCTTTAAATCGACCGGAAAATACGGTTTCTTAACCTATCGCGCTACGACTTCGTGCAGCGTTGCCCACAGATGGTGCATTTTTTTTTGTAAAATTTGCAAAGAACGAACTTACCTGAGGAAAAAGTAAAGAAAGAAAAAGGCTTAGCTCCTATGGAAATGCAGCGACGCCACCGGTCTTCAAACAACACGGCGCCGTTTCGCACGGGAGACAAGAGATGGCGCAAGCGGTCGCGACGCCAACTGCCGCCAACGAACGAGCAGACGACTCCAAGAGCCGGCGTATTTAGCAGACAAGGAACTGCAGTTGCTTGTTGTTACCGCGCCTGTTTTTGTTTCTGCGACTGTCGCCGCCTGCGGAACGCGCGCCGCTTTTGAGTCGAAAAGATTGTCTGCTAAAGACGCTGGCGCGCCGTATGCGCGTTCGTTGACGGCGTTCGTTGCGCCACCTCTTGTGTCCCGTGGGAAACGGCGCCGTGCTCTTTGAAGACCGGTGGCGTCGCTGCATTTCCATAGGAGCTAAGCCTTTTTCTTTCTTTACTTTTTCCTCAGGTAAGTTCGCTCTTTGAAAATTTTACAAAAAAAATGCACCATCTGTGGGCAACGCTGCACAAAGTCGTAGCGCGATAGGTTAAGAAACCGAATTTTCCGGTCGATTTAAAGAGCCTGCCGTCTCCTTGTTCCACCCTGTAGTTCCAAACAATCCGCCATCTTGCATTTCTCGCCTTTGAGCGGTTTCGTTGTGTCGACCTCGGGGCGGAAGATTACGCACGATGGGGACAAAGGTGAGCTTGGGGGTGCCGTATCTAGGTCACATCGCCTCAATGGGTGAACAGGATGTAGCTGACGTTTTGGGTGTGGAACGGGTGGGAGAGGCCAGGAGAGGCCTTGGGCGCGCGTTGTTTTCCAGTCACCTAGTCTCGAACCGATTCGCGTGTCTAGGTGGCAGCACATATTCGCCAAGAGGTCCATTGTTTCAACGTTTGGGAAAACGAAATGGGGCTTACAAAAGGATTATATCGTCTACTTCTGTAGGCTGCATGCATGGTACACTATAGAGGTACCACTGTCGTCTTTCGAAACTACTTCCACGGGCTTTCGAAGGAATTTCCAGCACTAGCCTTTATCGTATTTGCTGTTACTACGTAGGGTCTTCGAACAGGACTGTGGGAATAGTTAGAAAAATGTGTCCACTCACCAGCTCTGGTAGTAACCAGAGTGGATAAATTCCTATTTATCCACTGAGCACCAGCTATCGATATGTGTGGGCACCAGGGCGCACAGATGAATTTTTAATTATACACCGGGCGCCAGCGCACATATGAGATTAATGAGGTGCATCCAAAGATTCCGGAGGTGATGGTACTTGCTTTTCCCAAGAGCTCGGGAGAGGGGGGCTCCCGAGCTCTCCCGTAGTCGGCGCCTATGGTGTTTTGTACCTCTACATTCTCCAACGCGAGGCCAAGATCTTGATGAGCTCCGACATCTTCAGGATAAATGACTCAGTATCTTGCGCTGGGCCACAAGACCTTTCAATTTTCTTGCTGTAAGAAAGAGGTTTCTCAACACCTCCTCATTGAAGAGACAGAGTGCTGGGCCAACCCTCATCTTTTCAAAGCCGTTCGGAAAAAAAAAAAAAAAATACTTTGCTGATGCGAGGCATAACCTTCAACGTCACATTTTCACGGTCACTTCTCCAAGCATTTCTAATGCAGTCAGCGTGCACAGGACCCTTCGGTGCGGAAAGTCCGAAAAAAAAAAAAATGTAGAGGACGACTGTCATGACTGCCTGCATTACATGACGCAGAGTCTCCCTGTCACTCCTTTTAATGTTGCGGGACCACGACTCACGCCGATCGAACTCGAGAGGGGCACGAAAAAGGGAACGGGCTCTTTTTCAGGACCGGTAGCACCGCTGCAATCCGGCACGGACCCCAGAATTTGAGATTAGGAGGGGGGGGGGGAGTTCGGGGGGCATTGAGAATATTAGAGTCGTGTGTGAATTAAGGGGGTGCCTTCGGAAAAACAAGGGGGGGAGTACGCCCCCGTAGGGGGGGTGTAGGGAAATCACTGCTCCGGCATACAACACGTCCCGTCTCTCTTGTCCCGCCATTTTTCCGTCATTGCACGCCTTCTCTACATGCCACTGAACGGCACCGATCGCAATCCATTTCACTCAACCCCTAGCAATACTGCCGTGTTGTCGTATTGCTCGATCCCAAGCAATACGACAACACGGCAGTCCGACTCCGAGCGGGAAGGAGCACGCCTGTTACCCGCAGCGCCCCCTGGCGTCCTTGCGCGCCGTCATCGCTGCGCCGACCACCTCCCTCCGTTGCTTCTCGGCGCGGACGACACACTGCCGACACTGCCCAGTTCTAGTACACCATAGTTATGCGCGCACATTCGGCACCTCGCGGCGCCACCGTCGGAGGAGGTGTTTCCGAGTTGTCAAATTAAAATATGATGCGCTAATATTTTTAAACTCTTTCGTTGTCCACTGGGTTTCCGGGACCACTAGCGTGGAGAAACCGCAAAAAAAAGTAGACGCTCAAATACTGTTGGAGGGCCCCTTTAAGCATCGCTGCATAAATGCCGCGTGTTGTATACTTTCCTTTTATGCATTTTGTTAAATTCATGATAGAACTTGACAGTTTGGGGCAATGAAGTACTACGTTCTTATATTTTTAATAAATAATAATAAATTAGTTCAAACCATGGAAGACGCCAGATTGCTAAAAAAAATTTGGTTGACAGACTTTTGTTAGAGCACTATATAGCTCCTACGGAGCAGAGTAGCGCAATCTTTTGATCCGCGTGTTTCGCTGACAACATGGCCGACAGAGCAGCGCGTCGCGAGTCACGTGGTACTCAGGGTTCCAGGAGGCGGCCTGCCCTATGGGAGAATACATGGAGATCGACTCAACACGGCTGATTAAAAAATAAACTCCAAGTTCACACTTTTCGAAACTAGTCTGTCGTGAAGTTGGTAAAACACTAAACACTTTATCAAAGTTTTAATAATATCGGATGCGTGTGCAAATTTTGAGAAGGCAATTTCCAAGGCAATGGCGTTTGAAGCAGACGATTTTTACACGCAGCGGAGATGGGCTTTTGGGGTTGGCCGGAGCGGGTCACGTGGACGCTATGACGTCGCCGCGTCGTCTGCTGCATGATGCCACTCAGGCAATTTTTAAAAAAAGAATACGTCCTTACATGGCATGCAACTTAGTGCAAATTATTCTAAAATGTTCCTTAACTATGTCAAAAACTACTGACATTCTATACATCCCCACAAGATTGAAGAAACAACGATTTTCTCACGTTCCCCATGCATTTCTGATCGGAGTTGGAACCCCCGGGCGTTCACCGCTAGTCGCCGAGAGATGGCGTTCTAAATTGCGCTACTCTGCTCCGAAGGAGCTATATAGTGCTCTAACTATTGTTAGCCAGGCAAGTAAAAAGGCGACAATTAGTTATATATGAATATTTTACAAGTGTTACAAGTTTACACGCGCTTATACGACCGCATTCTCATACAAACATTATGGTATTGTAAATTATTTACCTTGACCTGAAATTATAATGGCTTCGAAATGCATAAGAACCGAATCGGAACTCTCGAATCATTGGTGACAATATTCACAGGTGTGAGGTCAGTCTCCAGAACGCTTATGCAATTAATATCCAAAGTAAAACAAAGAGGAAATAAACTTGAAAATAATACGAAGACACAAATATGCGACAGTGTGGAAGAGGGACGTAAAAAACTGGCAAAAAGTAAAGAAAAGTAACGTCATAGACAATTAAAATTTCCAACCTCGGCTGAAAGCTGAAGCTCAATTTCTTTCTTTCAATATTTTGGCATGTTTACGCTATTGTTTTCTGCTCGCACATGGAGACGGCGCTAGACGGCGCCGTTGAGCTCAGCCCGCAGTGTGAGCAACAAAACAACAAGCATTGCGACACTATTTATGTTGTGCGTGTGTTTGAGTGTGTCTCTTTATTCTTGTTGTTCACCTACAGTTAGGCCGCTTGTGCAAGTGCTGAAGCTTTCAGGGAGGTTGCGTTGGCGTTTCAAAGTTTTGCAAAAGTAATTGTAATTGTGCCTGAAATTTCGTAATTACCTGCGCTAGAAAGTAATTAAATTACAATTACAATTCCTTTTAGCCGAAAGTAATTATTACAATTACAAATTACCAAGAAAAGTAATTAAATTACAGTAATTTAATTACTGTAATTGAATTACTACCCAAGTATGGTCCATGCCTATCGCGGCGATGAGAGGCGCCGATTCCGAAAATACGTATGCGCCATCAGCGCAGTAAAACCTACCGGCACACCGCCAACTCGCCGCCACTAACGCTCCCATCTCCTACAGCCGAGAGAGCTTCCGGTTCCGGAAACAGGGTACGTCACGACCGTCAAAATTACGCCGCAGCTTGTTTTGCGGTCAGTTGGAGAAAAAGAAAAAGTCGATATTTCATTAATTTTTTGTGTAGAAGTTAATGAACAGAGACGAAAACGGATGCCTGTTCGGCATTCAGTGAACATTGACGGTTTAATATAAAAGTTATCTGGCAAAAGTAAAAAGGTCATTTCATGGTCCCTTTAATATCTAGGTTAGGTGGCGCAAGCTACCGCCTACTCGTTTTACGCAATACTCGTTTTCGACACGAGCTGAGCCGAGCTAATCATGAGCTCTATTATTTGTTTATTTATAAAATATTTTCCAAGAATGGGGACCAAACTTCGCGTTCAAGCCATAGTCTAAACCAAAACTTATAAAAAAAAAATCCTTTTTTTTTGGCTCTTTTTTTTTGCAAGTGAATTGCGGCGAGGTCGAGGCGTTTCCGCTTCACACTTTGCTTCAACCTCTACTGCATAGAGTTACGCTGCCGTGTTTAATTTACGTCCTGGTAAATTTAGCGCACGGTGTTCATGTGACTGTGAGTCGCGGGACACTATGACGTCACGGGACACTACATTCCCGCTACATTTAGCGGAGAAATCTTCCAGTTAAATTTAGCGGTGAAATTTCTCCGCTAAATTTCCTGGGAAGCGATTTCCGTGACGTCACAGCGACACGGGGCGTGACGCCATTTGACGTCATGTCTTGTGACGTCACGGCCCTACTCGAAAAACACGCGAGATCCGCTGCGAAACCTCGGCAACAGAGAATTTAGGGAGTTTTCGTAGACCGCGTTTTCGTAGATCCCCCCTGCGCTAAGCCCTCCGCAACCAAGAAGCCGCTACTGCGCCAGCGCGCCGATGGCCTTGACTGTGGAGTTCCGGGTATCGTATAGCGGGTTGCGGAGAGCGTTGCGGGACGGCGAAAACGATCCTCGAAAACTCCCTTTTTAGTAGATCGTTTCAATAACGATACCCGATACACTGTCGATGTCTTTGCGCATGCATCGTTTCGCCATCGCGTATCGCTACCCGAAGTATAAGAACGATCTATTAAAACTTCCCAATAGGAAGCATTCACTGGACGCCATATTTGAGGGCGATGTTCAGGGCGCATGCCCAGAACGAGCTTACATTAATAGCCTGCTAAGACCGGCAATCTTGATGGTGTGGAATGCACGTTGCAAAAGAACTGTGAAAGCTCGCCGTCAGCACGCGCTCAGCAACCACGCACACAGATATGGCCGCCAGTGAATACTTCTTGGTTCGTTCCGATACCTGCCATAACGATGCCCGATAACGATATGATGAACAGGCGAAGGCGTCGGCGGTGTATCGGGTATCGTCATCAGAACGATCCACTAAAACTTCTTAATAACGGCTATCGCCGTAATACCGGCAGGTGCACCAAGAAAGCAGAAAGTACTGTTGTGGCTCATACTGTCAGCGATATCGTGCAGGACGCATCCACCTCGAAAAGGCATCTTACGTGGCCGGGTCGCACTCTTCATCTGGCCTATCTGACACCGTCCTGCATAGATTGAAACCGATTGAAACGCGGTGCCACCGTCACACACGTCACTTCAGTGGACCGCTTTCGGAAGATATTACCCGAGCCCTTTGTATCTACAGTGATGTCTCGTTAATATGAACAACTCCGTTCCCGTAAAAAATCGTCCATTATGTGAGTTGTCCATAATAACGAGACAAAAATGCATGTAGTTTCCCAAAGTCCCCGAAAGTGGTGTCCATATAGCGGGGTATTCATATTAAAGGGATACTGAACCAAGGAATTTAGTGTCCATAATAAGTGGCGCACGTTCTTTCCACGAGCCAGCAGCCGCCGGTGTGCGCGAGCACACGCAACAAAAATGACGTCAAAGATCTCCATTCGCGGTTAAGATGGCAGTGAAATGCATGGGCTTCGGGCGAAAGGAGAATAAAGACAAGTTTTTCATCTATACAGTGGTGTCTGGTGTAAAAGGTAAGCGATTAATTGGTCTAACAAGCATGTAGCTAGCTCTTGTAGAGATGAAAAGCCTGTCTTTATTCTCCTTTGGCCCGAAGCCCATGCATTTCACTGTCCTCAAGCGCGAATGGAGGTCTTTGACGTCATTTTCGTTGCGAGTGCTCGCGCACACCGGCGGCTGCTGGCTCGTGAAAAGAACGTGCGCCACTTATTATGGACACTAAATTCTATGGTTCAGTATCCCTTTAACGGGGTCCATATTAACGAGACATGACTGTACCTTTGATTCGACCTTCGGTGCCTGAAAAAGAAAAAGAGGAAAAGCGGGAGATTGTAAATTTTTGTTCGAAGGAGACGCCAAATGCCGGGAATGCCCTCACGTCGAGGCGTCGTGCACCGGGCATGGCTTTCTTCCGAGATGACGCCTGAAATGCGGACCAGTCCGACTTTGAGAATCTTTCAGTGTTGCAACGAAGAGACGTGGTCGTTGGCAAAATGAAAGGCATGCACACATGTCGAGACATGACTCTCAAAATGACAGTAACAAAAAATATATAATAAGCATGCAAGAAATGAGAGGGTTGACGGATGATATTTATGAAGGCGGGGCAGGCCGAATTGTAGCCGCTGCCTGTTTACATATAGTGTGACAAGTTTATTAAGATTCCTGCTCCTGTTCAAGGCACATGCGAAGGACAGACTTGAGGGCCTGGAAATTTTCTTCATGTTATAGACCTTTTCCACAAGGGTGCCGCCATCTTGAATTGTCGTAACTTCCAGTATGGGCGAAAACATTGTTTTGTCGTAGCCACGCCAATAGAAGGCATTTACGATATAAGCGTAACCGTCACACATTCTTGTTTTGCATCCCCTCTGTTTTTTTTTGTTTTTGTTTTTTTTTTACTATATGCAGGTTAAAACGTTTTATTATTTTTTTCGTCGCCCATACCGGATAGGCCTATAAGGTGGCTGGGGACGAGAGTACACGGAAGGGGGAGTGCATTTTTTTCTCTTTTACCCTCTCTGCCATTCCATTTAGCGCCCTGCAGGGCGGCGCCATTTCGTTCGGCCGCAGCGCCCTCTCCACACATCCGGGAAGTTCAGTAGGTTCGGCGGTGTAAAACGAGAGAGAGGGCACACGCCCGATTCCGCTAGCGGACGACAAACCGCGAGGTTGCCGGTCTCCATCTTTGGGCTGCACCGGCGGGCTGTACCGAACATCGAACTCTCGCTCGTGGTTGCCGTTGTGACGTGGTTCGCATTCTAAGAATTGTATGGCTGCTCTAAACTTGGCCTATAGCGCTCTGTTGTTTTATTTCAGTAAATGATCAACCAGCATATCTTTGTTCCGTTACTTCAATAGCAGTGGAGTAAGCCGGCAGTATACTACCCTCAACCACTGCGTGTATTGCGTCAGGAGAGCACGTTTTTATTAATTATTACAGACTGTCACTCATTGTCGCTAGAGGCCTACACCAGTACGAACTTTGTATAATAAAAAAGCTACTGCAACCGGATTTACTTTTCGCCGGAGAGACCGGCCAATCTGACACAGTTGTCCTTTTTTTTTTTTATTATTTGCACGCAGATAAAAGTGCAATTGGACCCGGTTCGTTTTTTTTTTATTTTTTTTTATCGAGCATAGCATTGCATGATAACTTGCATATCTAAATTCGCGCATCAACGCTTGAAATTACCAAAATGACGAGATTTTAAACCGAGTTTGAACGCCACCCGGATGTTAGGTACAGCGTTTGTACAGCCCCTCCGCGGCGGAGCAGACGAAGCGCGGGGTGAGAGGGGGAGTACATCTTTTTCCCTCCGCTCTTCCTAGTGCATGCTTACGAACAAACCGGAGCGCCCTTAGCGGACGCCACCGGCGCCGCGCATGCGCGATGGGGGTGTGGGCAAGAAGCTCGCCGTCGCCCATGAACAAACCATTGAAATGCAATGTCATCGGCGTCGGTGTGAGTCCCACTGCCCTTTTTGGCGTTCGAATTGTTGATTCTAAGTCTTCCTGGCAATGTCTGACTAATTGAGCGGCCTCGGCGAAATTAACGAGGCTCGCTACACTGCAGAACTTCGCGTGAATAATGTGACATGCGGCGATGAATACCGCGTGGACGCCGCAGTTAGGATGGACGCTAAAGCCTTATTCGCATGATGAGATTTCGCTCGCTATTTTCGGTCGCGACGTCGCCCGGGCTGCAAAACCGTGAACCGTAGCTGAGATGGTCGACGTCGATACTGAAAATCTCAAGCAGAATCGGACAAAGTGAATCAGGCATAACAAGTCGGTGATGGCCACTGGTAACAATGATCAACAAATGTTTATTTCCAGCCTGCTTACCAACCTTCAAACTTAAGTCTTTTGAGGCCTGCACCTCTTACCGCAAGTACCGGGCTCACGTTAAGCCTACGGACCGGTGTTGTCTAAAAGAGCAGACGACAAGCAGAAACGTTTGAAAGAGCAGACGACATTTCGAACGATCAGGCAGCCGTTTGAACTTGAAGACGCACTGATGGTAGTCCGTAGGTGGTCCGTACAACTTGACGGTTTTCCGGCGTTCATGTTGGAACAAAACAAATAAATCTGATGGCCACAAGTGTCCGTGAATTCAACCCAAAGTGCTTCCTGCCCAAGCAATGAACCTTTTCCGAGAAGCGTTCTGCGCACGCGCGAGCGCCCGATGCCAAGCGGCGGAAGTCTGAACGAAAAATCGAGGAAATTCGGAAGGAGACTGTGGATCAGCGAGTAGAACACGTAATTGCAGCATATATATAATTGTGTTACACAAAAAAAGAAAGTGAAAGGAATGAAAAAAACGACGTTTGGGTGGACGCCACGGATGCCTCTCTTTAAAGGGATACTTCAACGAAATTTGAAATATTCTATAATGTGTTACACAAAAAAAAGAAAGTGGACGGAAGGAAAAACACGACGTTTGGGTGGACGCCACGGATGCCTCTCTTTAAAGTCACGTTAGGTACGCGCCGCAGCTCAGAGAGCGAAGAAACTGGTAGCGTAGCTCTCATTATCGATTGGTAGCGCAGGTGGGTCACTTCCTCGATTTTTAGTTCGTGCAGCCACCGCCTGGTGCCGTCGGTATGTGGAAAAGGTCCATTGTGGTCCGGCGGCGTCTGGTTTTCCCTTTTCACTGCAATCACATATCCACGTTCTCGGACGAACCGAGCACATGAAAACTGACCTTCAAACCTTTCTCGACCCTTTTGGTACAGCCCCATTCACGGCATTTTGACGAAAAGGCAGGTTTTGTCTGGTTCCTTTCAAAACAACGCAGGAATACACATCTCGCATGGGGCCTTCCGCCCACAGCCCCAGACAGGAAGTGCGCCCGACGCGCCACCACCGCGCCGTGACGTAACGGAGATAAGTTCGTGTATATAAGGCCTCAAAAGACATTAAAAAAAAATTCTAAAAAGATGAAAGACGTTTACAATCCCCTGTAAAGCCGAATTAGAGCGCAGCTCTTGAGGAGGAGGAGGGGAAGGTACGGAGAGGAGGCTATGCCCCTCCTCTCCTGCACGCCTCCCATTTAGGGGAAAATTTTCCGCTAAATTTGGTGGAGAGTTTTTCCCGATAAATTTAGAGGGGAATTTTTCCCGCTAAATTTAGCGGGGAATTTTTTTCTGCTAAATTTAGTGGGGAAATTTTCCCGCTAAATCTAGCGGGAAAATATTTCCGCTAAATTTAGCAGAAAAATTTTTC
Source organism: Ixodes persulcatus (assembly GCA_013358835.2). Taxonomy (NCBI): domain Eukaryota; kingdom Metazoa; phylum Arthropoda; class Arachnida; order Ixodida; family Ixodidae; genus Ixodes; species Ixodes persulcatus. The sequence continues at coordinate 513,789 of JABSTQ010011034.1, forward strand.
CGCTAAGTTTAGCGGAAAAATATTTTCCGTTAAATTTAGCCGGGAATTTTTTCCGCTAAATTTAGTGGGGAAATTTTATTTGCTAAACTTAGCGGGGAACTTTTTTGCTAAATTTGGCGGGGGAAATTTTCCGCCAAATTTATCGGGGAAATTTTTCCGCTAAACATAGCGGGGAAATTTTTCCGCTAAATCTAGCGGAGAAAATTTTTCGCTAAATTTAGCAGGGAAATTTACCCATAACGCACCGCGCGGTTACGCCGACGACGACGCTCAAGCCGGAAACGGGTGCCTAAGAGCTGCGCTCTAAAAAAAACAAAACAATTTGGCTCGCATAATAGGGTAAACAGGGGTGCTGTAGGAGGCTATTTATCTTGCCGATCTCGAAGTTGTCGCCGCATGTTTTTCTTTGTCTTTTCTTCCTAGATCACAAATGTCGCTGACAGCGGAGGGCAAATTCCATAATGCACCGAGGTCTGATCTACGATTTGCTTGCGAATGCCAAAGCGTCTAACTTTCTGAACCTTTTATACACCAACACGCTGCTGACAAACAAGCCCGCCTTTGCCCACACCAGGTATTGGCACTGCGCGTGCGCAGAAACCAGATGCACAAATATACAGAAATAAAACAGCGTACCCTTTGGTTGATGTTTAGAAACAGATTTCCACAGGTGAGTCCATAGGAGCCAGGAATTAGAGAGGTTTACATGGGTGCGACCGCAGCGCATCTAATCGAGATTTGACGATAATGGAAAAAAAAAAAAAGGTAGAGAAAGGAGGCTTGGGCGCGCGTGATTGGTCCCCTGTCGGTCATATCTTTTCGTTACATTCATCTGAGCGTATGCCGTTGTCTATGAAGAAAAAGCGGCTTTTTGTACTTGCCTAACATAGTCGGCTTCTCCGTTGTCTTAACATTTTGTAACTAAAAATGGCGTCTGATTCATTGTTTTTGTTGTGATCATGAAGGGGTTTATATCCGAGTTCTTTTATTGCAATTAGCGGGCGTAAGTTATACTAATCCCAGCGGTAGCCGTCTATGAAGGCTTAGGTTCAACGTGGGTGTATACTGTTATCAAGATAGTATAGTCAAGAAATGTTCCACCTCGGGAGGTTTTTCTCGGTTCATTAGCGATAACCTCAACTTAAATACAAACCTTGAATGTTATTTGAGTATCAGACCTACTTGCCTTTCTCAAAATTGCATTAAAACGTCAAGTTTGAGGTGGTTCATTGTTTTTTGCTGCCGGTCACTACCGTTGACCGTATACATGGGTGTTTCCTTTTACATGTAACAGATGAAAAAAAAAAAGTGTGGGACCTTTACACGGGTGCTGTTTTCGCTGCGACGGGACAATATTTATCACGATCCGTTAGCTAATTAACCCAAACTGCTTAATTAATATTTTAGGTACTGGATTTATGAGTCGTGTTCTTCGTGAAGTTTTAAAGTCAGTCACCAAGAATGGTGTGGTGGCTAAAAAGGCTCTGGGTGGCTTTAAAGGGAGGTGTGCCTAACAGAAAATCGATAGCATGCCACTTGTTCATGACGCCGGCGGCACCGGTAGCTAGAGTACCGGTGCCGCCGGCGTCATGTATATGCACCGCCTTGCGGAGCAGAGTACCGCAATGGTGCTTCTAGGGCGGCCATGTTGAATCCAAGGCCGCACTACGGGAAGTGACCGTCGCTTCTGCAAGAGCCCCGGATGCGCGATCGTCCTCCCTGTCGTCTTCTTCCCAGACTTCGAAAACATGTTTTAAGACATCGCTCGCGTTATAAAACAACGCGATTATACTGTATTCAGTAGCTGCACATCATGTTCAATGGTCAAGGAACCTTCCAGTTCGTTCTATTTTAGTGTAGGATGTATATTTCACGAACGCTAAGCTGGAAACATGGTCCGCCCGAAACTCGGCGCCTGCGATGTCGCTTTCCCGCACTAAGGTCGGATCCAGCTCGGTGCACGTGACCGCTTCTCCGCCAATACGGAGTTGGCGGCGAAAAGAAAAGGAACGCGATACTCTGGCTCTGCAAGCAGAGCCTATTCAGTTACTCTACCGATACCCTGCGTCTGGTGCCATCGGGCGGCGCACAATGGCACCACGCGTAGAAGTGCGTCCTGCATGAGCACGCGTAGTACGAGACGCTCTCGTGCACAGCGCGCTCGCACACAACACTTGAGACGCTTCACGCCACGCCCCTTCAAGCAGAAATGCACCGGTATCCTGGCTACAGCGCCACTTCTTCGTCATGATGCGGCGGCACGTGGAACTACCTAAGAATACGGAGCGGTCGGTACACCTACCCGTATCGTATAGCCACCATAATAATGGTTAGACCCATATTTATGCAATTTGCGAAAATGCGATGGTCTTTCAGATATTTAGCGATACGTCTTTGAATGTTTGTCGGAAATTCAAAAAGTGCGCGCACAAAGCGCGCCTCATTATTAAGGTACAAGAGTGACGTAGTACCCGTGCCTGTCATTTCTTTATCTCGGCAGCGCGTGGTCTATAGGTGGAGGCGTCAACAGGAGTTCATTAGACATTTTGAGTTATTTTGTCTATGGATCGTGACAAATATTGCCCCGTCTAATGTCCGCCGAACCCTTTAAATATACAGTGAAGGCAGCACCCGTGTAAGGGTCCCCCAACTACAAAAGTATGTTACAAGTGAAAAAGAAAAACGTTTTTACATGCCGGCGGAGGATACTCATACATTTAAGTCTGCGCGCTCATTCGTATTAGCCATTTTATAATTTGACCGGGAATTAGGCAGTCTCTTGTGGGATTTCCAGTATAGAACTCACAGAAAGAAAGGGAGGGAGAAAGAAACGTGGTCGTGCTGAATACAAGTAAATGAAATAGTGCAGTCCACCCGAAATAAATACTATCATAAACATAATCACATGTTGTCATGCTATTGTTTGTATACCTTTTGTGCTCCTTGCGGCTTGGTTTCTTCGGCTCGGGCGAAACTGACTCCGGGTTTGCCTTGGAGGTTACGCACACTACCGGGTCTTTGCTGAAAGGCAAAAACGACAGGCCGATCACTCGCAATGGATGCTACGGCGGATTCTTCCTGCCATCATCAGCGACAATGCGTACTCGTCCACATTGGTCGGCAGGGGGGCCGTTAAAATGAGTGCCCTAGAAACGTGATTTTCGTAGATGATCGAGAACCAACGCCACAAATAATCGTACAAATAAAAAAATAATGATCTTTTTTTTTTTTACGTTTCGAAGATTGTTTACGAAGTAGAGTGAATATCATCGTTATCTCAGAAAAAAACAAAACAAAAAAACATTGACCTTTTATTTTGAAGTTTAACAATGTCTGGAATGCAGTGATAATTTTCATTTGCTTACAAGGCGTTAAAATGTTGTTTAGACGGGTGAAGAAGACCATATTAGAGAGTTTTACAAACTTCTGGTGCCTGCTCGGTGCGAGACCCCAAGCTCCCCGGGAGACCCAAAGCGTCGGGGCTGTTCTAGAACCCTCTGTTTATTCATTTCCCCGCTAAAGTTAGCTGACGTCGCATGGACATCTCATCTGAAGTCACATAACGCACCTCACGAACGTGGCGTCGCGGTGTCACGTGACCAAACCGTCAACGACGTTAGGTCAGGTAACCTCAATTTCCCCGCTAGATTAAACGAGAAAATGAACAGACAGACGATCAAACGTCTGAGATTAAGGGGTTACGTAAAAATAATTTCATGCCTTGAAAAAAAAAAAAAAAAAAACAGTGTTTTCTTTAGAGAAAAGCCGCAAGCGGCGACAGCAATGATAAGTGTGGGCGTGTATACACACCTTGGAAGGGGGACTTAGTACGGCCGGAGACAGGTGCAAAGATTGCCCCCCGGCCGGGGACCCTAGGGCCGGACTTGAAGCTTCTTCGCTAGGTCACGGGCGAAGAGTTCGCATGAAGTGGGCGGGGCCGGAACGACAACAGCCGGACACTCGCGCAAGCTTCTCTTTCGAACCACTCACCTCTTCTCAGAGCTGGAGGCGCTGTCGAAGCAAGAGATGCTGTAAGAACGAACTCCACGCATACACACAAACACACGCACGCACACGCACGCGCGCACACACATATACATACATACACGCGCGCACGCACACACGCACACGCGCGCGCGCGTACACACACACGCACGCACATTGAAAGCATGGCGGCACGACTGGTGTGGTACCCCATGCGTGCAAGAATGTGAGGCGTGCGCGTGGACGTATACCTTTAAAAAGCTTGCAATTGCGCGGGCACGCTCGCACGAGCAGAGACATGGCGGTGGCCAGTCACTCCGCTTGCAATCGTCTATACATATTGTGAGGTCAACAAACGGCATCCCGTAAAGCCGGGGTCACACTGCTTATCCATTCTACAAAAGACAGTGTGCATACAGATTCGAACGCGAGTCACCGCCAGATCCGTGCTTCGAGTGCCGCATGGTAATGAGTTCAAGAAGAAACCTGAGACGACAGGGAGGAGCGCATCATCCGCGCCCGCCATATCAACCTTGCAACCTTCCCCACCATAAGCCTGGGTTGATCTGATATCGATATTTACTGGTTACGAAACAAGCGTTTAAATTTCACTTTTCACATGTAGTTCCTGATCAAATATGGACACCATACTGGACACCATATTTGAGGGCGATGTTTAGAGCGCATGTCAAGAACGACGCTCTGCGACAACTTTCCTTGGCGATGTAGTGGAAGGTACAGGCACGCGATTATAGGGAGCCTACCAAGTATGTAGGCTCCCTACGTTTCTGGGTTGGCGAGAGCCATCTATCATCAGGGAGGTCTCGGCTATCGGGCGGTAAATGATGATGATGATGATGATGATTGTTCTGCATACCAAATTCATTGTTGTGGAAATGCTCGAGACACGTGCCGCGCGCCACGTCTAGGAAGAACATGTCGTCTATAATCTAGCTCAGTGCAGTGCCAAATACTTTGCTGCGCTACTGTCTTGCTGCGCTGTGCCGCCATGATCTTCTCAAGGGTTGCACGTTGCACGTGCCTCGTGCATCGACGCATTTGGCGCTACTTTTGAAACATGAAGGGGATTTATACTTTGTTTCATACTTAGCGTGCAACGCTGTCAAAGCTACCGGCGTGAGCGCGTGGCTTCATCTATGGTTTTGTTTGCGCGAGAACGCGTGCAAATGATCAATGAGATCAAGCCCCACGCTCGCGCCAGTAGCTTTGACAGCGTTGCATGCTAAGTATGAAACAGAGTATAGGTGGAATAGGAGACGACACCGCCGCGGCCGCCGCGAACATCCACGTGCATATGCGCGTGGACTGACGCGGACCTCCCCTCCGTCAGGGCTGGATTCGGCGCTGTAGGCGTTCTGTGTAATGCAAATGAGCGGAGTGGAATGTATTCCCCCTAGTAAAATATTTGATAAAGCTGTGCGCGGGCTCTCCTCCTCTCCCCGGAAATGCCGAGAAAAGACCGCTAATCTTGATGGTGCGGAAAGCACGTAGCAAAAGAACTGCAGAAGCTCGCCGTCAGCACGCGCTCAGCAGTTGCGCACACAGCTATGGCCGCCAGTGAATACTCCCTACAGACAATAGACCATTTGCTATTAGCGGCGAGATGTTTGGGTGGCGCCCTCGTTTGGTTATCTTTCGTGACGTCATTGCCTGGTGAACAACAAGTTCGATGGTGTTTGAAATGGGCATGGTGGAAGCCTGAAATCATAGCGCTCTCAAAGCAACACTGCCAACACCGTCAAAATTTAAGTTCTAACATTCATCTTATTTCCGTCGATGAGACATCCTTTGCTGACGTCATAGTCAGCATTCGGCCAATTGTGGTGGGCCGACCACAGCGACGCCTTCGATCGCTCACGTCGCCAATATTACCCAAGCATCAAGGAGAATGCAGGAATTGGTGTTCCACGCACCACACGGTGCATGCCTTCCCCGTATAAAAGATTCGAAGTAAATAACTAAAATAAAGCGTTGACGAACGCGCGTGCAAGATGCCAATTGTTTTAGGTATTTGCTTTAAAAAAAGTTACTACTGCTGAGACCAGCACGTGTGGCGCGTGGAACACCAATTCCTGCATTCTCCTTGATGTCTTGCAATAGGTCTATTGCAAGCATGGCGCCCGACCGGCGCCCCATGCGTGCAAGCACGTGCAGAATGCGCGTGAACATAGTTTTGGAAAGCTTGCAACTGCCCGTACTTGCCCGCACCAGCAAAGGCATGGTGGCCGCCAGATACCCCGCTCGCAATCCTCTATAAAAAATAATAATAAAAAAAGTGTGGGGCGTGCGAGTTTTGCGGAGGAATCACGGCTGCTCTTATGATTCACTCGCGTGCAATTAAAGCCCCTCTATCCTGGGAAAAGTGGCGCCATTCATTGTTAGAAATGCTCAAAGCACGTGCCGCGCACCACTTCTGGGAAATTCATGGCGTCTGAAATCTATAGCTCAGTGCTGCGCTGTGCCGCCATGATCTTCCCAAGGGCTGCACGTTGCACGTGCCTCGTGCATCAAAGCACGTGCCGCGCACCACTTCTGGGAAATTCATGGCGTCTGAAATCTATAGCTCAGTGCTGCGCTGTGCCGCCATGATCTTCCCAAGGGCTGCACGTTGCACGTGCCTCGTGCATCAACGAACCTTGCGCTACTTTTAAAACATGAAGGGGTTTTACGAGCAATAAGTGCCCCGCGCTGGCCCTGATAGTAGGTGACGAAAAAAAAAAAATCAATTTCCATCTATTAGCGGCGAGATGTTTCGGTGGCGCCCTCGTTTGGTTACCTTTCGTGACGTCATTGCCTTGTGAACAAAAGTTCAATGGTGTTTGCAATGGGCATGGTGGAAGCCTGAAATCATAGCGCTCTCAAAGCAACGCTGCCAACACCGTCCAAATTGAAGTTCTTACATTCCTCTTATTTCCGTTGATGAAACATCCCTTGCTGACGTCATAGTCAGTACTCGACCAATTGTGGTGGGCCGACCACAGCGACGCTTTCGATCGCTCACGTCGCCAATACTCTATTTCACCTTATGATGTACCGCAGGGAAGGCTACGAGCGCGAGCTCCTTGCTCGGTTGCACAAGCTCTCGTGGATTAAGGGCAGCTGTCAACGCTATGAGCTCGCGCTTTTAGCCTTCGCTGCGGTAACACATAAGGTGAAACGGACTCTCGCAACCGTTCGTTTCGTCGGCGAAACCAGAAAGGAAGCCGACACGAGTTTCTGTAAACGCGTTAACACACTAAAACCCAAATGGATTCCGGTTCTGGGTTCCGTGAATATTCAAGATTTATTGGGGCCACTATTTAGTAGTAGCCGTAGGTAAAATAATATTAATAATATCATGGTCATTTAATGTACGCGTACACTCATTCAGGCCCTCTATTTGAACGTGGAACGTTCTTTGGCTAAAGATAAAAGCGTGGCCGCGAGGTTTGACACTGATTGGTTGACGGGTGGGAGAGGAGGAGTGAGGTTCTCGAAGCTGATTGGTTAACGGGGAGGTCATGTGACGAGAGGATTGGCGAGAAGGAGCGTGACCACCTGTATACGCACAGGAGAGAAGCTCAGAGAGTATGGAAGGCTGTGGAAGATAGCCAGGTTTATCATCTCGATTAACGGTAGTATCGCTTCGTTCTAGGAACAACTATCAAGTGTGTACGCATGGTACTTACGCATTCAATTCTCTGATGAAGAGCGTCTACCTGAACTCTTCATCAGAGCGTTCACAACACTCTGATGAAGAGCGCTGTGAACGTATATGCGTCTGGCGTCTGGAAACTCAGAGTATCGCTAAACGTTTGTGATGTTAGGACGTTTCACGTATGCAAGATAACTGCCTAGCAGTTTGCCATAATGTTTGTAGATTTTTAATCTCCCGTTCTGTATTGTACAAATGAAGTTGTGTAAAGGGTGGCTCCGGTCAAAAGTCGAACCAAAATGAATGACTGATATCGATGAGACAAAATACGAGCACTGCCAAAATATTCCCCTAATGGGAAACCGCGATCCACTCTAAAAACCAATATTAAAAATGCTAAACCAGCTCCTCAGAGAATTCAGGGGGTTGGCTGTTTGTCAAGCAACCTTGTGCCCCGACGTCATGTTCGTACTCAAGGAAGTTACTTGTTCGCACTGCCACTTGTTCCGCCGTATTTTTCTGCAGTCTTTTCAGCCGTCCCATCAAACGACTTTTGCTTGTTCTGTTATGTTTTAGCGGCCGTAGTTTGTAAGGGTTCCTCAGTGGTCGCGCACGAATAATATGCGGAGCCAATCAGAGCTGGGCATCGTTCTGACGTCACCACAACTCCTGCGCATGGCATTCACTGGCGGCCATAGTTTTGTCCGTTCCCGCCCAGCGCGAGTTACGATTAGCTTCCACAACGCTTCAACAACGTGCAGAGCACACTGCCAAGACTCGTAGGTTTTTCAGAGGATAGGCCGGGGGGAGGGGGGGGGGGGCGGTTCGTTCTGAGCCTGCGCTGAGCCGGCGTTCATCGTGGCCAACTCGCTTTTCGACCGGAATCTTTATGAATGTGTATTAATATTTGCTACAGATGTTTGATACCGACGAAGCAAAGCCGCAAACAGCCGTAGCATCTTACCTGACTGATCGGAACTGCTCTTGCGACTAGGCCAATTCTATGCTTTACGGTACCGCGGTACGAACTCTGCGCCACGCAACGATCATGCAGCTGATCACTAAGGTTAATTGACAATCATGCTCGAGCCAGTAGTTTAAGTTTTGCCGTAACCCCGAAAAAAAAAAAAAAAACAGCCTTAAGATAAGATATCTACAAAACTACACAAGCCATTGACAAAAAAAAAAAAAAATGACACCCCGTAATTTAGGGACACTTCCTTCAGTAAAAATATAATCTTAACCCTAAAATGAAAAAAAAAGTAGCGGTAGGAATTTATTTGAAAGTTAAAAATAATATACTAACGCTTTCTTCGCTTGAAAATTTTACTGCTGAACTTAACGTCATATTTTCTTAACTCGCTTTTTGTGATTTTTTTTTTACATTGCATAATTCTAGTTTTTGTAATGACTTTCAGTGGAGATCGTGAAATAAAATAAAATGAACAAGTAATGAAGGGAGACTAACGTGTCACTGCTGTCGGAGCTTCCGGTGGAACTGAAAGAAAAGAGGGGTAGAGAGGCACAAAGGTTTCGTAGCTTATTTGGATGATGAATTGCACCAGTCAAACGCTGAACTTCATATATTTATTGTTCGCGATATATAAGCTTGCACGATAATGCATTACCTCTCCGATGATGATGAATTTGAAGCTTTTCTTTCGTCGCTGAAACAAGCAAGTCATTTGTTAGGCATTACTTAAATGCGAGTAGGGGATATAAATGTACATCACATTGCCATTGATATGAACGACACGAATTATCTTATACCGTGCAGGGACAGACAACGAACTAGGTACGAGGAACTTGCGACATCATTTTCTTACAAGTCACTATATAGAAGACACTTTGGAAAGAAGATTAAAAAAAAAGTAAATTATGTCACGACGTCATTAAATTTGATAAATGAAGCATGAGTGTCCTCAGAGCAAAGAACAACTTATTTTTCTTCTGTTCTTTTTTTTTTTTTTTTTTTTTTAAGAAATGTGTTTTGAGACGAGTCATCTACTTTCGCGGACAGCTGGAGAGCTGGAGTAGCCTTGAGTCTTTCGCGTACCTAAAAGTTTACTTTTTCTTCTTGTTTTTTTTTACGTAAATTGTTATGGTCTTGATCGGGAAAACGAAGTTTCGGGCACATTCCTTGAGGAGCGCACGTTCGTCCGCTCCTTTTGCAGGGGTTGTGGTGACTTCAGAACGCCGAGCTCTGATTGGCTCTGATTGAAGAATAGTGGATAGAGCTCAAGGCAGTTTGCTTTAAGATCTACCCACTATCCTTCGATCAGAGCCAATCAGAGGTCGGCGTTCTGACGTCACCGCAACCGTTGCGCAAGAAGCAGACGAACTTGCGCTCCGCATAGTGGACAGATGTATGCGCCGAGGAACTGAGGATGAGACGAGAAAGTGCGGGGATGTCAAAATGCCGAGCTATAGTTGGAATGATTAGTGAGTATACGCAAAGCTAGTGGCCTTTGTTCTTTATACTGCACTCTTCGAACGCGTTCAAATGCGAGCACAGAACGCTGGACGCTGGCGTTTGGCAATCGAACTCGTTCGAAGTGTGGGTAGAGAAAAAGGCAGCTAGCTTTGCCTCTACCCACCAGAGTGTCGAACCGAAATTTTTATTGGTTCGGTTCAAGTTCGAGTTCAAGTTCAAGGCTTCCGGTTCAGTTCCGGGAAGCAAAAATAACGGTTCAAACTGTTTCGAACCGGTTCGAACCGCTGAAGTGAGAATATATTTTCCGAGTTTAGGCAACGGGCGCTATTTCCGCCGTGAAACGAGTAGCTATATAGTTTTTTTTTTTTTTATCCTGTGTAGAATTCATATTTATTTTCAAGTACCAAAAATCAGAAATAGCGTTATTTTATTTAGATGCATCAGAAAAAAAAAATAAAGTCTATATTAACATTCAAAACGTCGTAATTACCTGTACGCCTTAACGACCATTTGTTTACCTCAGTCACATATGTTTTACCTGAATCGAAAGGTTGTCACGAATTGCGGTATGTCGCCTGAAATACCCGTGATTGGTACAACTTTGCGTCGCAGTCTTAAAGGTTTAATCGTAGTTGTGTTCTTCAACTAAGGTATGACAGTGCTTAACATTATAAAATGCGCAGATCGTCTCTATTCTGAAATATAGTTTACGAAATACGTTTCACAATATAAATGATGATGACGCAACCGAGCTAAAAGCAATCATATTTTCAAAATGTTTCGAAAGTTTAAGGATAATCCCTTCCAGTCTACCTTTGATAGACACACTGAGCGGTAATGACAACGCTTGATTTCCTAACCCACAATGATGTAGGCCAAGAGTCACGTAGAAAGGAGTGATAAGATTGTTCGTACTCAGATCGAAGCTGGCCTAAAATAGCGCGTACTCAGGTGAACATTTACTTAAGGACAAACTGGTATAGCCTATCTGTGCAGGTTTCTTCTTGACAAGATGCCGATCATTTCAGTTTGAAAATTAGCATCACGCTTTCTAATTAACGGCTTTTTGTTAAATAGAACAAAGCAGCATTTGATGCTCTATACTCGATATGGCAGCTACTTAATCGGTCGCTTTCTGGCGGTCTGCGTGCATAATTGTCATCGTTTCGCCACATGCCCCTGTGCATTTGGTTTTTGTTCAGCCCACAGACATAAAACTGCTGCTCACCATATAAATGAGGCAATAACAGACATATATGTTTGAAAGGCTAGTTAAATGTCAGGAACACACAGTTATTTAAATCAGTTTCAAATTTAGAAATTTGTTTAAGGCTCTTCCAAATCCCTTACACACGTGCCTATCGAGGATAAAAACTGAGGAAAATATTTGCAGATCATCTTTCAGATAATTGGGGATACATTTACTTATGATATATATTTTAAACCTGATCGGCCCTTCATTTATGTTGTCAAATCTTCAGTTACTAATTAGATATATTTTTAATGTCATCAATAAATTTGACTATGATATTCACATAGCCGCTTTAGACCGACACAGGGGGACGATACTCGAAGAAACGCCAGCTGTTGAGCCGATCTGAGGAAACCTGCTTTTATGTTCGTCGTTTGGCAGTATGAAACACCGGGTCGCTCGGTATGCAAAGAAAAAGCCTTTGTGTTCACATGATAGATCTGAAGGCAAATGCACGAAATGTGCAGAAAACGGGAGATGATAAATGGTATAATTATAAGTAATCATATACACAACGCCTCACTGTATAGAGAAATACACGCATGCAATGATATTCCTAATTACCCGCAAATAGCGCGAAGTATAGATTTCCAATATATATCACATTTTGGGCATCTGGTTGCATGAGCTCGAAACTTCACGAAATACTGTTTCGTGAGGCTAATAATTTGTTCGGTTTTACGAACACTTGTTTTGGGCAGTCACGTTACAACTCTGTGCTTTTTCAGTCCTGCGCCCTAACATTTTATTAGGCTGCCGCATATATCATCGCGAGACTGCTATATATCTACACTGCACAAATTTACAATTTGGATTTCTACTTTTGCTAGTGTTGCGAACATCACATTTCACAAGGAAACTGAATTGTGTAACATGGTTTGCACGTGACTACTGCGTGGTGCACGTTAAAGACCCCAGGCTAGCGGTTGTACTGCACTGGCTAAATTGCTCATCTACAGCGAGTGACTCGTCGCAACTTTAAAATGGCTGACCAACGACTCGCTGTATAAATATCCACACAACCCCAATTATTATATTGCACGTGACGTCATCGCACTATACGCTGGTGGTCATTGCGATTTGTTTTTGCTGATAAAATTAAATCTGGTGGTGCAAAATGCACACTGCAGAAGGTACACGCTCAGCAGCAAGGCCACTCAATAGTAGCAAATGCAAGGCCAATGAAACCCATGTATTTGACATAAAGAAATTATTATTGTTTGGTATAGCGTCGGCGAGGCACGGAGCGTCTGGAACCACAAAAATCCGCATTCCGGCAAGAGTGTTTTCGCAAACAAAGTAGTTTCCGGGCTCACGCTCTCTGCTCTGTGCTATATAGATGCAGGGCCGAGGAACCTTTATAACACAGTATAATTTTAAAACTACCCTTCCTCCTCTTTTTGTTTGTTTGTTTGTTCGTTAACCGTTTAGAGAATACTTTTTTTTTTTTTCCTGAGGGACTCTTGACTTTCTTTCGTTTGGGGGTGTTAATTCGACCATTATATTTGCGTCACCTGTTAACAATCATTTTCCAATGCTCATCTTTTGCACACAAAAACTGTGAAGTTTAAAAAAAAAAAAATACGGAGGTGGTGAAAGCTTGGGGAAGGACGTGAGAACGACACTGTGAGCAGTGGCGTACCAACTTGTTTTTGAGTAAGGAGGCAAACCAGACAGACCTCCCCCCCCCCCCCCCCCCGTGCCCTTGGTATCCTTTGGGCGCCCAGTGGCGGCTGTTTCAAAAAGGGGGGGGGGGGGGGGGCAAGCGCCCCCTTGCCCCCGCCGGTTCGTACGCTCATGACATAGCCGTCCATCTGAGGTCAAAAGGATCTTTCTTCTCAGGTATGGCTCTCGTGCACACTTGTAGCTTACGACTTATTTCACATGTACAGATCATGTACAGAGTAATCTGTACATGTAAAAAAGGTCGTGCAACAATTCTCGCACTTTCAGTAAATAGCGCACAGCACTAATCCCTGACGATAACCTGCAAGACGTTCATCAGTTTTCCACTCCGCGCAATGGCAGACGCAGAACAAAAACAAAGCAAAGAAACAGCTTTTCCCTTCTCAACTCGGAATTAGAACAAGCGGCCACGTAATCTGGCGCCAGTTATAGTATACCATCAGTGTTCATCATAATCATGCGCTGGGGTTGGCAAAGCCTAGAGCACGGGCTGAGCTTCACACATTGTTGGAGTTCGGCTATTCTGATATTTAATTGAACACGAGCCATTACCCGAATGTTTGCAAAAGGTTGATTGTCATGAACCCGAGCACTCGACTCGGGCTCATGACAATTGAGAACGTCACGGTGTCACGTGACTCGTGGTACGAAGTCGTGATGTCATCTGACGTCACGGTGCCAACAACGTTGATGAATCTAGTGACGTTTTCACTTTGAATTGACTTGACGCAGTGAGTCACTTGAGCACGTCACCTGATGTCACAAGGTCACGTGACGTGACATTACTTGACGTCATATCTTGACACCATGACGTCACGTGACCACGTGACACCGAGCCCTCAGCGCCGTTCACAGGACGTTACCGTGAGCACTCAACTCAGACCGGGTGCAGGAGACAGTGACGAGAAACTGGTCGCTTACTCGGCGTCGTTTGGCTGCGCGTTGGAAGCAGGTGCCTGAGACACGATCCTGGGAGGATCGGATCCACACAAATGGAACGTGTTAAAGCCTTTTAATGGGATATTTACACAAAGGCATTTTATTCAACAATGTCGACGGTTCAATTTATTTCTGTTAGCTTTCAGCCTAGGAAATAAAAGCGGGGCTGTTTAGAAGGGCTTCGTTGCAAGCATTTCGACGGGATTTTTTTAATTTTTTTTCTATGACGGCCATATTCCACTATTTTAATTGAGACGAACCTTTTTCTCTCCCTTAGCACTTCGTGGTAGCAGAACAAGCCCATTTTGCTTCTCTGTCCCTAGTCAGACACTGCTCTCTAGCGAGGCGTTGTGAAGACGACCTTTTTCATGCAAGGCATTATATATATATTTTTTTTTAATTCTGAAGAAAAATATATTTTGCTGACTCCGTGCCAAAAAAAAAATAAAACCAATCATTGTTTAAAAAAAATTGTATTTGCGATAAATAAAAATTATAAGCACCCTCAGTCACGTGCGCATTTGGCGTATCGTGCGATGTTGGCATTTCGGGCGGCTTCTCCCAAAAAACTATTCTGGCTACGGGTCTAGAGATGTTTACTGACAAATGAGGCATAGGAAGGATTGTCAAAAAGTATTAATCACCAGGTATTATTATCGTTATTTTGAGAAACAAAATCGCAAACACGGTACATTGAGCAATACCGTTCTGGATTAAATATTTTTTTCTCCGTATCCATAAAAGCTAAGGTCTTCAACCTTTGCCAGTGTGTCGCCCTGTATATAGTTTATCTTTGCATGAAATATTATTGTTCTGTCTAGCGGGAGAAATTTACAAGAATTGCTCGCACAGGGGCATTTGACTAAATATCCATTATTTTGAAAACCATTAAAAAAAAAAGATATTTAATATTCTTTAAACTCTCCGAAATTGACGTTTATAATATGTACTAAAAGAATCTGCAAAGGCATAATGCACTATTTGTGTGGCGTTGGAGTTATAAAGCGAGAAATGTGGCCAAATTGATGGTAACGCGGTTGTCATAAATGGGGCGTGTTCATACCCATTCTTGACAATTTCACTACTATTAAAAACCGTAAAAATGCTACAGGGTGGTCAGGAAAAGTCAAACTGATAGCACAGCTGTGGACGGTAGTTTTGAACGGAAAATTCCTAATACATTTTCGTACAACCGACCCAAAAATGCCCATGGGCCAGAGTGATGGAAAGGCACCACCCTGTAACGTGCTTCGCGGTGCCTGTTTCAACAGCCAGCGTGTAGCGTCTCCTTTATTAAGATTAACTGGTGGGCCGGTTGGTTCTTCTTCTTCTCTTCCTAATCATTTGCGCTTTTTCACATCATGTAGCGTCTCCGTCCACGCGACGTAAAGGAAGCAACCGGAGCGACTTCGCAAACAGATCAGCCTACAACCTTGGCGGTAGCATAATATAGGAGGTAGGGCACGGCAGAACCTGCGCCGCCTGCGAGCGCCAATAGATCCGCCACCGTGGAGGGTCGCACAACGCAAAGGAATAAATAAATAAATATACTGCAGAAAAAAAAAAGGATTTGCAATTGATTGAGATTGTTTGTTATTTGATTTATATGACAGCGGTTTGGAGAGTCGTGAAATCCAATTTTTCGAGACTCAATTCTTCCAACTGTTTTTTTTTTTTTCAAAGGCCGGTGTGGGTATCATATCCATGAACACCATACAAAAGAAACGACTACGCTCACACTTCTCTGTTTTTCGCGCCAGGCGTCTGCGGCCAAGTGGCACGGTATCGCCAGCTAAAAAGGGCACAGCAATCGGGTTGTCCTCCCTGAGCAAATCCAGTCGTACCACTGGAAAAAGAGTCAAATCTCCATATTCACGTGCGTGGTCACGACGAGAAAAGGAACCCGCAGTTGCGCCGTCATAAGTGACCCCATGTGCCACGACTCCGCCCACGCATGCTACGCTGTTAGCAAGGTACACGAGTGGCTTGAGAACAAGATTCCAGTGTATGCTCATGTGATCTAAGTCAGTAACGGTGCAGCGAGCCACTTTAAGAACAAATACCAACTACACGAGCCAGGCACGTAGCCAGGATTTTGTTTCGCCCGCCCATGACAAAATGCTGTAAGAGGGGGAGGGGGGAGAGGAGGTCCCAGCAAAATGGAAGATTTCGAGGGGGGGGGGGGCCCGGGCCCCATGGGCCTCCCCCCTGGATACGTGCCTGACACGAGCTGCAGAGCACCAAGAACACGCCAGCGAAGTGGATTTTTAACGCAACTGGACATGGCGAGAGTGCCTGCGATAGAATCGGGGGTCGTCTCAAGCACCATGGCAACGCTGTACAACCTCCGACAGCCCACCACGTCGGGGATCAAGTCAGCGTCAGAGATGGTTGCCCCACTGAACACTAAACTGCCGAACGTGAAACTAATCCACCTGCCGAAAGCTGACGTCAAAGCGTTCAGGGACATGAAGGCAAAGGACTGGGACTCTGTTACAGTTGTGTGTGGAATTCTGTCCTGTCACTTGTGGCAGTGTACGCGGTCCGACAATTCGCAACCACAGCTGTTTGTAGCAAGAACAGTAGACGCAAAAAAAGATATATCTATGAAAGTAAAGTCTCCTACGGCTGCGAAAAGCAGATCGAGGTCGCGAGCTTGCGGTGCCACTGAGAAGAAACGAACAGTGATCGCTACAGGAAAAACGGGCAAAAATGTTCCACGAAAGCGCCGTGACCAACTCAGGTCAGCGTCCGGCAGAAAGAATGCACGCGACAAGCGCCGAATGTGCGCACAGGATCTTGATTCATTAAACTCGTTTCAATTGTACCACTTTGAACATGTGTTCCCTCTTATCACTGTTTAAACCTGGTCGTCAGCAGCCCAGCCTCCCTACGAAGGGTAGGCTACGAAATTCACTGATCCCAGAAATTTGTATTTAAATTAAATTGTTGACTTGTTCTTTAAACTCACCTGTAATCTTTTGTATGAATTCTTATTTTTCACGAACTCCCGTCATAGTGCTTTCTTTTCACAGACTACCTACATTTCTCGACCCATTTCATGCCCTTGTTTGAAATCGGCAACGTCCTATCTTTCACGGCAGTTCTTTATATTTAGCGCTCTGTAAAATCAAAATAATAAAAAAAAAAATATTGCAAAACACTTTTGAAGGGCCTGATAGGACAGATTATGAGCCTTGATCTGTGAAATGCAGAAGAAGAATTAAAATGGCCTTCATTTTAAACTGATTTTTCCAATTATTGCAAAATTAGCAACCTGTCTACATTTCAGTGTATTTTTAGAAAGGTTACGGTTTTCAATTTTAATGACAATTTTGCAATTACTGAACAAATGCTTCCAAATCATGTTAAAAATTTCAGTTTCCAGTCTTTTAAGATTCGGATCCATAAAGCTCTGAATTTCTTTGTAATCGACACACACACACACACACGCACACACGCACACACGCACACACACACACACACACACACGCACACGCACACACGCACACACACACACACACACACACACACACACACACACACACAAACACACATACACACACGCACGCACGCACGCACGCACGCACGCGCACACACACACACACACACACACACACACACACACACACACACACGCGCGCGCGCACGCACACACACACACACACACACACACACACACACACACACACACACACACACACACACAAGAACTAACCTAAGGCGACAACAGATTTTGGCTTATAAATATCCAAAGGGACGGTTTCACGCAAGACGCGAAAACGTGCGCGTATACCGACAGCGACTTTGTCATTTTTGTAACTCGAGGAAGCAAAAAAGTCCCAATATGTTTTTGCGGTTGCACAACAAGTAAAATTATCTTTAAGTAAAAATAAAAAAAATGTGTCGACCGGACATGGTCATCTGAAAACGCCCAATACAGACAATCTCAGTCAATCGGAATTAATTTTTTTTTTTTTTTTGCAGTATCTAACCTTTTTTTTCTGCGCTGTGCGGCCTCTCCTGCAGCTCTACACATTGCGATATACGCTGACGATGCATTACTCTTGTGCGTCGGTCCTTCAAGGGCTTCAAGAAGTATCGGCTCGCAGCTGCAAAGAGCACTTGACGTGGTTGTGAAGACCACAGAAGACCTCGGGCTCACTCTTTCTGTCACAAAAACCGCGTTTCTGTGCTACCGTCCAAACGGAACACCCAGTTGACCCGTAGCTAATGCTCCGAAGATAGGTAACATCCCTCTTCAGCGTGTTACGACACAACGATACCTGGGCGTCCTGATCGACAACCACGTGACTTGGCGCCCGGAAGCAACGCGACTACTCATCCAGTGTCGTCAGCTGATGGGCGTTCTTCGCTGCTTCCGACGAAGGAACTCAGGCCTCTCTCCCCAGGGCCTTCTAGCTCTGTACCGTGGACTCATCCTCTCAAGAATACTCTACGCTGTACCACTTCTTCACTTTGGCAGACCCCAGATACAGCAGTTAGAGCAATTTCATCGATGCGCGCTGCGACTGTGCCTTGGCCTTCCACGATTCTCTGGAAATGTAGCGACGCTAGTTGAGGCAAGAGAAAACCCGATCTCGCTTCACAAAAGAAAACGAGCAATGCGCCATCTAGTGCGACTCCAAGACGCATCGTCGGCGACATCTATTCTATCCAAACTCCGCTCACGGCCGCTATCCTGGCTTGGAACTGTCACAATAGAATTCGAGGACCAGATCGGACCACCCAAAAGGCGATTCCCACCGACACCTCCCCACACAACCTTACCACCGCTGAATGTGACCAGTACTCTACCGTTCTTCCAGCGAAAGTCATCTGTCGCTCCCATCGTAGCTCGTTCCCTCGCTATGGATCATCTAGATAGATGGTATAATGGCTGGCTACATGTCTTCACTGATGGGTCGACAAAGCCCGAAACAGCAACATGTACAGCGGCATTTCTGATCCCGTCCATGGCGGTGCAGCAAGCTGGTAGGCTTAATTTTCATACAACGTCAACAACTGCGGAACTAGTAGCTATCTGCAAGGCTCTGGAGGCGCTGCTTGTACTTGAGCCTCGAGCGGCAGTTATACTGACAGATTCCAGGAGTGCCCTTTGTCATCTTGAAAACCTGGAAGATGCTCCACCACTCGCAAAGGAAGCCGCTCATTTAGCCCGTAAAGTTGAAGCCAAGGGATGGAGGCTGGCATTTCAATGGATTCCATCTCACTGTGGCATCAAAGGCAACGAGCAGGTGGACTCTCTGGCGGCTATATCGCTCATGGCCAGGAGACCCCAGAATACTTCATCCCCCGATTCAGTGAAGCCAAGCGTCTTGTCCATCAGATTACAAGAATGGGACATCCTCATGAAGGTGTCGCCTCTGGCAATGCTCTTCCTCCCCTACCGGAGTCGAAACTCAGCCGAAAGGAGTCCAGCCTTCTGCATCGCCTGAGAGCGGGCTGCCCGTTTACGGCAAAAACGTTGCACGAGATTTCACGCAAAAATAGTCCGAACTGCGACAGCTGCGGGACCCTAGAGGACACCGAACACGTGCTATGGTCGTGTCCAAAATACGGCAGCGCTCGAACTGTGCTTCACACTGCCCTGCAAACATCCTGCACGTCGGTGACAACGCCCCACCAACTGATGTTCCCGAACGGGGGCAAGCGCCTCACAGAACACACCTTTCGAGCACTTTTAGAGTTCCTAAAAGCAAGTGGCCTCGCAACTCAGCTGTGACGCCCTTGCTTTCCGCCACAGAGCTGTGACGCCATTGCTTTCCGCCACAGTTTAGTATTTTTTGCTGCAGATACTTGTAAGAGTACCTGAATTCCTCTTCCAGTGTTAGCATGTGTAGTTTGCAACGCGGATGAAACTATACGCCACCCGACTTTTATGCCGCTTGGTGTGACACTTCGTGTCTCAAAACCTTTTATCCGGTGTATCCTAACTCACACCGCACATTCAAAGTTTTTTTTTTCTTTTTTTTTTCTTTTTCTTCTTTTAACGTGGTTTCAGGCATTCCCCCTCCCTCCAATTCTGCAACGGCGGCGCATCTATTGGCGCTCACGAACGGCGCATGTTTTGTCGCGCCCTACCTCCTATATCATCTTACCGCCAAGGTTGTACCTGATCTGTTTGCAAAGTTCCTCCGGTTGCTTCCTTTACGTCGCGTACAGGGAGACGCTACACGCCGGATGTTGAAACGGGTGTAGGAAAAAATGTCCCCGGAAAAAAAAAAAGAAGTCCCCGGAGAAAATGTTCCCGAAAAAAAAAAAAAAGGCCACAAGTGGGAAGTAGGAAAAAATGTCCCCAAAGAATTCTCTATCTCTGGGTTTCCCTGATCCTCATGGCCTTCGGGTCGTCAGGTCATATGTCCTTGGGGGGGAAAAAAGGCACCCTGTGGCAAGTAGGAAAAGCGGCCCCAACAAGTAAGGAAATATACGATTTCCTGAGGTACACATCGCGACACTGTTAGCGCAAACATGATATCGGTGCATTTTCACATTTTACTTTTACTTAGAAAGAGGATTAGTGGGAACGAAATTTGACCGTCTGCAGTATATCCCCAAATGAGCACTTTCAGTACCTATGATAACCTTGATGACAACCTTTCGTTTTTATGAGAATAAGATAAAAAAAAAAAACTAGCGATCGTCTGTTCGTGCTAACAGTGTCGCGCTTTTTATCTATTTGGAAACGGTACACATGTACCTGTCAAATTTCCCCAAACACAATAATTTGGTTTTGGCTAGAAGAGTTATAAAAGTTTATTTCCCAATGAAAAAAAAAAAAAAACACAATTTGGTTTTGGCAACACACAATAATTTGCGATAAGGAAAGAGGAACATTGTCTTGTCTGTTTGTCTTCAGTGTTCCTCTTTCCTTATCGTAAATTAGAAACTAACACGCTCAACCATCTACACAATAATTTGGTTTCCAAAATACCCTACAATAAATTAATACGGTTGCTTTGTGTGACTTCAAGTCTCCATTTCTACCTCTAAGACATGTTTTCCTACTTTCCACTTGGGGCCTTTTTTCCGGGGACATATATTCCGGGGAATTTTTTACGGGCGCATTTTTTTTTCGGGGACGTTTTTTCCGGGGACATTTCTTCAGGAACCCGTTGAAACAGGCAGGCACCGCGAGAGTGTGACAGGGCGGCGCCTCTCGATCGTTCCGGCCCATGCGCATTTTTGGGTCGGTTGTACAAAAATGTTTGGCATTTTCCCTTCAAAACTACCGTCCACCTCTGTGCTGTCAGTTTGTATTTTCCTGACCACCCCATAGCGTGCTTACGCTTTCTCAAAATAACCACCCTAACACTCGGTGATTAATATTTGTTTTTTTTTTTTTCAATTCTTCCTACGCCTAGTTGGTCAGTAAATATTTCTAGACCCATAGCCAGAGCAGTTTTTGTGGGGAGGAAGCCGCCCGAAATGCCAACATCGCGCGATACGCAAAACGCGCACGTGACCGAAAGGGTCGCGGGGCCAGCAAATTTTTTTTTTTTTTTGCATTAAAATAAAAATGGTTGCCGGACATGGTTGTTCGATCTTATCTGAAAACGCCCATGGATAAATTGATGGATGGTATACGGAGCGCAAGTTCGTCTGCTTCTTGCACAGGGGGTGCGATGATGTCAGAACGCCGAACTCTTATTGGCTGATTTAAAGAAAACAAAATAGTGGGTAGACCTCAAGACATCTAGCATTGAGGTCTACTCGCTCTCCCTTCAATCAAAGCCAATCAGAGCTCGGCGTCGTTCTGACGTCACCGCAGCTCCCACAAGAAGCAGACGACTTGCTCTCCGCATTGGCTGCAAAAAAAAAAAAGTGTTGTCGCATGAAAAAAAAAAAAAAAGCATACGGGTTAATGCGTCGAGAAACTGAGGGAGAGGAGGAGAGGGTAAGACGGGCCGGAGAGAAAGAAGCAGACGGAACGCTAGAAAAGAGAGGGGAAATCCTCCTTCTCTCTTTAGCGTTCTGTCTGCTTCCTCCTACCCCGGGTTACCTTTCCCTCGCCCTACCTTCTTGAGTTGCAACGGACTATAGGAAGTATTCACTGGCGGCCATATCCGTGTGCGCGACTGCTGAGCGCGTGCTGATGGCGAGCTTCCACAGTTCTTTTGTAACGTGCATTTCGCAGCCTCAAGATTGCCGATCTTTGCAGCCTATTAATGTGGGCTCGTTCAGAGCATGTGCTCTAGACATCACCCACAAATATGGCGCCCAGTGAATACTCCTTATAGCAGTTGTTGTTGTTACACTTTATTAAGATAGGAATGGCGCGACGGCCTATAGCAGTCTTTGTCTTTACTGCACTCGGCGAATGCGTTCGAATGCGGGAGCCAAACGCCGGATACCTGCATTTCGCGTATTAACGCGTTCGACGAGAGCAGTGAAAAAACAAAGGCAGCTATAGCTTCAGGTCTACCCACTAATCATTCCAACCAGAGCTCGGCGTTCTGCACGTCGCCGCGCGCTCTCGTCTAACCTCCTCCTCCTGCAGTTTCTCGGTGCACTGCAGTGAGTCCAGCGAGGACAGCACAAAACAAAGCCATTATCAGCTTCTTAAACAAACTACTATGATCTTATATCGAGACATAGGTTGCTGTCATGCTCCAATTTTACCTAAATATTTTGGGAGGCCTTCTCGCGACATTACGGATGTCCGGATTCGGCGTTTAGCTGGAACGATTTTAACCTGACAGAGGGCGACTTTACGGCAGTCACCGTATACTGCAGTTAGCTGTCAAATAATTTGTGGGATGACTAATGTTTTTTTATTTTTTCTCTCGTTTCAGTACTTAAGCCCCAAAATTTTCAATGTCCCATCACCAAAAGTTTATCACGTTTGTCATTGAAGTGGAAAGAGCAAATAACAGAGCAAAAAGGAAGAAAAGATCTTGCCTTCGACTTCGTTTTTTGAGAGGAGGGGTCGGAGGACTTGGGGTCAGGAACAAAGCGATGCGCTTCTTCTCGCGTCTGTAACAAAGATGTGTAGATTGACTTACGGTTGCGTAAGACATGAGTGTTTCTTTTACGTTCTTACGTTAGTTTTATTCCTTTCGTATTCGATTTTCTATCATTGTAGACAACCCTGCACAGCTCACGGAACTAATAGCCACACGTTCATTACACAGCTACCATTCACAACTGCGCTCCATGGAGGTTTATCATATACAGTTGCAGAGAAATACGTAATCATATTTTCTTTCCTACCGCACACACAATACTTCCTTGTGAAAAGTGAAAGCCGTTTACA